>JAGSMP010000466.1:0-336481 GCA_029286625.1 Parnassius orleans | reverse complement strand
CCGTCAAGTGCAATATTCCTCTACAAGATGCAGGAGTGTACAAGCTTGATTGTGAATGTGGTCTCTCATATATAGGGCAAACAAAACGATCTATTAAAACCCGCGTAAAATAACACATAGCTGACGTGAAGCACCAACGTTCCGGGAAGTCTGCAGTTTGTGATCATATCCTAGACGGCCCCCGCCATTACATTAGATTTGATAAACCACAAATTCTCGCGAAAGAACATCGATTCCTGCCAAGGATGATACGTGGGGCTATTGAAATTAAAAAGCATCCTAATTTCAATAGAGAGGGAGGCTGGGTACTACCACCTGCTTGGGATCCTGTAATTAATAAAATTAAAACTAAACCCAAGCATACCACTGCAAGACTTCAAGACACAGTTAGTTCATTCTCCGTAGATCGGACCAAAATTAATAATTAAAAAGCTGAAGGTACTTCGGATTAACTCTGACATCGGGACGTCAATCACCTCAGTCCCCCGTGACCATGGGTGCTGTAAAGCACCCGAAACGTCGGGAATTAATAAAAATAAGTTGATTAAACGCGATGTAATCCGTAAAATTAGTTTTATTCAATGTGTAGTGTTCGCGTAAATATAAGAAATCATTATAAAAATGCTTGTGTTAGAAGTGGTCCACAAATGGCGGATTTGAACCAATGACCTTTAATGTCCGCGGTCCGCATCTTACCATGTTGAGGCAGGTATAAATAAGTCCTTCAGTCAGAATTTTGTTTTATTTTCCATTATCTATGGGTACGCAGACGACAGCACAGTTGTGGACAGATACCAACCATGTTCTCAGGCAAGCCAGAATCAAATCCAGTCCGATAGAGAAGGTTGAGCGTGTGAATCTCACACAGGCAGTATCCGAATGCGGCGATGCCAACCTAAAATTCAACGCTCTAAAACACAAGCATATTTTTCAATGCAAAAGGGTAAGCTCACCTGGCTCCTTCTTTCCGAAATGTACCACTGGAATACACCGACCGCAGAGTTGTTGGGGTTGACATATCCTCAAACCTGAACTTCGGACGGTTCATTGAATCCAAGGCCAAAACAGCAAGAAAGCCAGGAGTCCTTGCGAAAGTGCGGCTGGATAGCTATACAACTTCACGCCGGGACATGCTTACTATATAAAGCGCAAGTCCGGTTGTGCATGGGATATTGCTGCCATATATGGGCTGGTGCTGCAAAATGCCACCTAGCAGATTTGGACTATATGGAAAGGCGTGCTGAGAGGCTTATTGGTGACGAATCTGGTTAAAACCAATCTTAGCAGCCTCGAACACAAAGCAAAGTTGCCAGCCTTTCGATTTTCTACAGAATGAATTTCGGAGAGTATGCGCAGGAATTGCATGACTGAATTCCTCCTCTCCTTCCATTATCGGACAACCAGACATTCAGCTAGTTCCACTCGTTCATTGTTGACTTACTACGCATTCGAACATCACCACGATCAGGGTTGTGGTTAAGCGCTAACAAGTAGTAAAAAACAGTCTTAACGGAGAATAACCATCTCCGATCATGTTCGTATGTTGCCGTTAAGACAGGTAATAATAATGTCCTTCAGACCGATTTTCGGTCACGGTGTGATCTCACCGGAGACTAGCCATCTGCGCAGGACGGGATTGCGGTACGCTTGCATTCTCTGTTCCTCGCTCATAGTACGATGACTGGACCAACACACGGGACCAACGGCTTGGCTTTGCGTCTTCTAGGTGGTAGGACTACCTTTTCTGCCTAGGAGTCTGTCTGGGTAAGAACCATCTTCTTACCTGTTTCCTAGCTGGCTGCCGTCAAATAGCAGAGCTAAAATAATTACAGGTTATGAGGCATTTCATTTTAATTCTCAAGAATCACAACACATCTGTAGCCTTCTTTGTATAAAGTTGATTGCGGTGTTACATACCTCCGATTTGTTTGCTATAGTTGTAATGAGGCAATCTATGGCGAAGCCATGTTCAGCAGTTGATTTTGATAGGCTGTAATGGATTAATGATAAATTAAAAGTACCTGGGATATCTTCCGCCTTTGGCGTTTCCATCGCCGAGCAAACTTGTTAACATTTGTATTTTTTACAGAAGTAGGGTGACAAACGAGCACATTCCATCTGATGGTAAGTGGATACTGTGTTGTAGTGTATATCATCAATATCTATTAAGGTTCAATGACGCATTGGAATAGCACACGAGGACTTGTTGCCTTAAACTCTTCCAGAAATAGGAGGAGATCGTTGCCTAGCTGGTGGTTTCAACTTTTGGACATCAACTTTGCTTTTTTAATTTTTTAATTGGAATCCATAATGTGTTTCTGGTTTTTCATATAGCGACTCTTACGACACCCAAGATAGGAAACGATTATTTTATATTGCCAGTGCCACCACGCGTAATAAAATACCCTCCCTATAATTAACGTTCAATTAACCAAGTTCATCCGTAGTGACCTTTAAACATTAACATGTTATTAGATGTTTATTGGAGCAGTTCAAGTTTGGATAACGGTCGTCAGGGTGGAACTTAATGTAAATTGAGGACATACCGGCGGTTATGTATCTGTTTAAATTATTGTGGGAGTGTTTGGTTAATCCCTTTTCATAATACGTATCACAACACCGTCTTAAGGTTTTTGTTTTATTTATAGTATATGGTGTGAATATAGTCCACCTGATAGTTAGTGCATGCTGTGTCATCATTTATACTTGATTATGAATCAAAATGCAGATGCGTTATCACCCTTGAGGACTAACATGGAAAGCCTCGTTTACAGTAAAAAGGGTCTTCGGTTATCTACACTCGCTCGAAACACAGCAGCATTAACGCTTTCACTTTCCGATTTACAGACACAATAGTAAGACAATAGAAATGCCATAATATGTGGGTCACTGGACAGTGAACATGTCATTCTGCTATTTTACACTGGTACCTATTCTGTGAGTGCGTGGTCCTACATAGGTCAAGCCGACCCATAATATAGCCACAGCGTGGGTCTACCACGTTTGATTTTTTAGAAAAAAGTTTATGAGACAATACTCTATTGTGTATTATATATAAATAATGTATGTAGTATACGTTGAATGTTATTTGAGGCAAGTTTTGCAAATGTACGCTGATTGAATTTATTTTCCTTTTCAGTGTCTCGTATTTTCTACAAATACGAGTATGTAAAAATCAGCTCGCTTACCAAAATTAAACGCTGAAGCGCGTGGAATAAATCTTGTTTGAGCAGTCTCTTGTGAATTTACGCTAGTCTGTTGTTATCACAATTTTTTCTTTTCTTAGCTCATACTAAAATCTTTCGTACTGTATGTTTTAGTATTTATCATGAAAGGAGAGCATTGAAATGTAACTTATCTCATTTGAAAGGAACTACGTTATAGATGTGTAGGAAAAATATGGTATGCACTTGTGTGTCGCCGTTGAGGCAGGTATAAATAAGTCCTTCAGTCAGAATTTTGTTTTATTTTCCATTATCTATGGGTACGCAGACGACAGCACAGTTGTGGACAGATACCAACCATGTTCTCGGGCAAGCCGGAATCAAATCCAGTCCGATAGAGAAGGTTGAGCGTGTGAATCTACACCACAGGCAGTATCCGAATGCGGCGATGCCAACCTTGTAAAATTCAACGCCCTAAAACACAAGCATATTTTTCAATGCAAAAGGAGTAAGCTCACCTTGGCTCCTTCTTCCGAAATGTACCACTGGAATACACCGACCGCCTTGAGTTGTTGGGGTTGACATATCCTCAAACCTGAACTTCGGACGGTTCATTGAATCCAAGGCCAAAGCAGCAGCAAGAAAGCCAGGAGTCCTTGCGAAAGTGCGGCTGGATAGCTATACAACTTCACGCCGACAGCTGCTTACACTATATAAAGCGCAAGTCCGTTGTGCATGGGATATTGTGCCATATATGGGCTGGTGCTGCAAAATGCCACCTAGCAGATTTGGACTATATGGAAAGGCGTGCTGAGAGGCTTATTGGTGACCTGAATCTGGTTAAAACCAATCTTAGCAGCCCGAACACAGAAGCAAAGCCAGCCTTTCTTTTTTTCAGATGAATTTCCGAGAGTATGCGCAGGAATTGCATGACTGAATTCCTCTCCTTCCATTATCGGACAACCAGACATTCGGCTGTTTCACTCGTTCATTGTTGACTTACTACGCATTCGAACATCACCACTTATCGATGGGGGGATTGTAGTTTGCCATTTAGAGTAGTAAAACAGTCTTAACGGAGAACAGCCATCCGATCATGTTCGTATGTTGCCGTTAAGACAGGTAATATAATGTCCTTCAGACCGATTTTCGGTCACGGTGTGAGTCTCACCGAGACTAGCCATCTGCGCAGGACGGGATTGCAGCACGCTTGCATTCTCTGTTCCTCGCTCATAGTACGATGACTGGACCAACACACGCAGGACCAACGGCTTGGCTTTGCGTCTTCTAGGTGGTAGGACTACCTTTTCTGCCTAGGAGTCTGTCTGGTAAGAACCATCTTCTTACCTGTTTCCTGGCTGCTGCCGTAAATAGCAGAGAGCTAAAATAATTACAGGTTATAGAGGCATTTCATTTTAATTTCAAGAATCACAACACATCTGTAGCCTTCTTTGTATAAAGTTGATTGCGTGTTACATACCCGATTTGTTTGCTATGGTTGTAATATGAGGCATCTATGGCAGCTTCCATGTTCAGCAGTTGATTTTGATAGGCTGTAATGGATTAATGATAAATTAAAAGTACCTGGGATATCTTCCGCCTTTGCTCACTGCCGAGCAAATAACATCTTGTATTTTTACAGAAGTGGCAGACAAACGAGCACACATTCCATCTGATGGTAAGTGGATACTGTGTCAATAGTGTATCATCAATATCTATTAAGGTTCAATGACGCATTGGAATAGCACGAGGACTTGTTTTAAACTCTTCCAGAAATAGGAGGAGATCGTTGCCTAGCTGGTGGTTTCAACTTTGACATCAACTTTGCTAATTTTAATTGAATCCATAATGTGTTTCTGGTTTTCATAGCGACTCTTACGACACCCAAGATAGGAAACGATTATTTTATGCCCAGTGCCAACCACGCACAAAAATACCTCCCTATAATTAACGTTCAATTAACCAAGTTCATCTGTAGTGACCCAACTTTAAACATTAACATGTTATTAGATGTTTATTGGAACCAAGTTTGGATAACGGTCGTCAGGGTGGAACTTATGTAAATTTGGGATACCGGCGGTTATGTATCTGTTTAAATTATTGTGGGAGTGTTGGTTAATCCCTTTCATAATACGTATTACAATACCTTTCTATTGTGAATAATATGTAGAGATGTGCCTTTTAACATGAGGTTATCAATGCATTTGCTGTGTTGTGGTGGCGTAAACCCATTCTACCATTTTTTAGTAGCAGCGGCGTCAAAGAATCGACTACTCTATATCATGTGGGTATCCTAATCAACTGCGGCTGCCAACCCGCCTGCCAGGTTGAAATTAGCATGGGTTAATCGTGAGAACCCATTCTCCATTTCATTCTATGGGTGTCCATGTTCATGTGTCGGTTTTAAAGAGTTCGGCAAAAGGGTTCTAAAGAAGTCGGTAAGAGGCGAAGATTGGGAAAACCGGAAAATGTTACGGTTTCAGATAGATGATGGTATAACCGTCTTGTTTGATTTTCCTATATTACTTACTAGCTGATACCCACTCGCTTCACTGTGGTATCGCTGGGCTAATATTTTATTGCGAAACCTATTAAATTTTATTTTGATGGGACTATCGTAAAATCCGTAGTGAAAGTTCTTAGTGAGCGTCTACATGGCGCAATGAGTAACTGTACTAAATTTCAAATCAATCGGGTGGATAGTTTTAGAGATCTCGTGATCAGTCTGTCTGTCAGTGGTATTTCGCTTATATATATTATATATAGATTATATGGTTTGTAGCACGATTAGGTCAGCTCGATCGGGGAAGGATTATGCTCTCACAGAATACCAGCGTAAAATAGCAGCTTAGTGCTGTGTTTCGTATGTTCATTTTGATTCTTAATCGAAGATAAATGTAGATGTCTATGGGCCACAGAATCCACTTACCATTAGGTGGACTGTGTGCTCATTTGCCACTCTTATTCCATAAAAAAAAAACAAGAATAATTTATAACAATAATAATAAAACTGATAAACATAACATTAATAATTCATTGATACAGTTGTTCGTGCTGGACGGAACTTTTGAAGCTTTGACACTGGAATCGCAATTTGACTATTGTTTGTTATTAGTTGTTTATTGAGGCCTCGCTTTGAGTAGCCTGAAAGTAATCGGGCGAAATCAACAGTAATTCGAAATGCAAATTCAAGCCGTAACATCTGTTAGAGACTTAGAGAAAATTTTGTGTGGTATCTTCAAGGTCGTTATTTACGCAAAATTGTGGATCGTTTAAGGCTTTATGTATCAGTTATGATCAGGGTGTTGATTCTTCCGCTTCCTATAAGATTGTAAAGGCAAACGTACATACAGTATACTTGATGGTATTGGATACTGCAGCCCAAAGACAGCTGCAACCGACTTCAAATAAAGAAGGCTGCAGTGTTAGAGAACCAAGATGGAATGACTCAGCCTGTAATTATACTGAACATGCTTGGCAGCAGTAATAGATAACAGAGTAGTAAATTAAGAATCAAAATGCATATGGCGTAACATCTTTGAAAACTGAGATGGAATGCTTGTTACCATTAAAGGTTTACCAGTCCTCTACAATCGATAAAGCTAGTGTAAGTTTAGGTTAAATATTTGAAACAGGCGTTTCTTTGCAGTAACATGTCATTAATAGATTTAAGTGTCTATGGACCGCAGTATGTCCACATACTATTAGGTGGATAAATTACCGTTTGTCACCCTTATTTTCATTCGCTATATTACACGGTAGAGCCATGTTACAGCTATATTATGGTTGTGGCATGAATAGGCCCAAACAATACTTTTTTAGGACAGGTGTAACGTACTGTTTGTGCTATTACTGGACACAGTCTACCCGTATACCCATATATTTTTTATGTTACTGCGTATAAACAGGATCATTGAAAAATTACCGTAAAGTTCTTAAATAATTATAGTTAAGGAAATTTGGCCACTTTTAAGCAAAAAGATAAATCCTATTTATTCTCGATCCCATTCGATTTTCGAAAAATCTTTCCTTATTCCTTGTCTAAATTATAAAGGGAACCTCTGAGCAAAATTTTAGCGTTATAGGTCCAAGATTTTGTTCTGGGCGTTGATGAGTTAGTGAGTGATTACAGTAAGTGAGTCAGTAAGTGAATCAGTAAGTTATCTTTTATATATCAGGTGTTATTGTAGTAGTATTTCATCTTTCGAACTTAGCTGAAACAGAAGATAGCAGCGTTCTCCGATACTTGTCTTGTGATAGCGAGACTGAAAATAATAAAAAACTGTTGCCAAGCGTGGCAATTATGGTAAACATACCTTAAAAGATGCATAATTCTTTAACGATGCGAATAAATAGTTTAAGATGTATGTATAATAATTATGGAAAATAATATGTTAAAACTAATTTTCCTAATTTAAAACGATATTTCCACAATTATTTCTTCTACGGCACCAATGCGCCGGCATTATATAAATAATAATACTAATTGAAAGTCATTTATATCGAGTAATAAAAATACTAATTGAAAGTCATTTATCCTCTAACCACTGGTTCTGCAAGAACCTCTGTCCTGGTAAGAACCAGCAAGAAACCTAGCAGGACTCTTTTTTTAAACATTAATTTATATTATATACTTAGCGGTCAAATACCGCAGAGTCTACTTCTCCAGAGGATGCCTCGTTTAAAGGAGAAACACGTGTCATTTTGTTGGTATTGGTGTGTTTCCTAGAGAAGGTGGTGCTGGGATTGGTTGTGACGGGGATAGTGCACGCAACTGAGGGAGAGCGGGAGGCGCTCTGCAAACTACGTAAGGCACATCGTTTTATTTTGTTACGCGGATCTTAGCTAACTGATGTTTAACATCTTTAACATAATGTATTTCCGCAAAGTAACGCCTGATTCTATAAATTAATATAGATTTTGAATATAATGTCTAATATCGAGTAATAAAATAACAATATTTGGTTTTTTTTTCAGAAACTACAATATCTTTTCCTACGTCACGGTCAAGCTTTGTTAATGATGTTCAGACAAACGTCTTCCCAAATAGCTTAATAAGTTGACGAACAGCAAATGAGTATATTCCATTTGGATTTGCTTAGGTGGAACTGGCTCATTGCCAGGACCATTATATTGTGGAATGGAGGAAAGCGGTTTTATTCGGATGAGTGTTTGTTTATGTATTTAAAATGGATATGTTTAAAAGATCATCATTACAGCCCTTAACAAGTGCACTGCCACATAATAAATAATAGTACTACGTAGAAGTTGCACCCTTTGATGTTAACTTGGTAGCTTGCCGACGTCTTGGTAGCCTACATAATTATTATTAATTAGATAAATCGCGCACGCAAGTAAGCAAAACTTTATCGCTGCGCCCGAGTGTCCGTATTACTTTGCATCTTTTCCCCTTCCTACGTCACGACGGACTTTCCATTTACTAAGGGCTGTTAATAAAGAGTAAAAAATACATTGTGAAATGGTAAGTGTTACTTAGGTAAAGTATCTATTCTGACTATGATCGACCATATTTCCGCTACTATGTGAGTTCTGTGATGCCCAACGCATGCAACTTGTAAGGCCATCTGCCCGAATCGCGATTTTGGCTCGGAAGAAATAGGTAGATAGTGTAAACAACAAATAAAACCGAAGGAATCATATTATTCCTAAAAGAAATGAGATCGTATTCTACTTATATTAAAAATCTTCTGAGCAAAGTTTTAATTTCAGTATGTTATTATAACTTAAAATATTTTAATTACAAAGACAACTATAGGTATGTAGGTAGGTACTTGGGTAGTGAAGCAATTTCAACTAAGTTTTGTAATAAAGTACTAGGTTACTTTCTGTAGTTAAATTATTACTGAATTTTTTTTGCTATAAGTACCTATCTAACAAAACAATGAAAATATTCACCTTTCATTATCCCGGTAACTTAAAATGAAATATCTGAACTTTTATTTTCTCATTAAACATCCATCCACGAAATTATAGTAGGAACGACGTTTCGCCATTATAATTTATCAAATAGGTAGGTAATATACATACAAAATATATATTATTCTTAAATTACATTAAAATATTATATGCTACAATTAAATATACTAAACACTAAACAAAAACTATTTCGATGAGTATTTCAACAAGTATTTAAAAACTATTTACGTAAATAACGTTAAAAAGTTTAACGTTCCACCGCCAGAACGCGATAGCCCTGACCGCTTTGTATCCCGGGGCGCCTCGCGATTGCAGGTAATTGTTTCACGTATGTAGCAAGAGTGACAGAGGCCTGGCACTGCTGCTAACATGGCCCTTCCCCAAGGAATGGCATAAAGGACGGTCCTGAGCCACCTGCATACATCGAATTCATGTATATCTTACTAGGTCGTCTCTCCATATCTCGCTGAGCAACCTTCAACTTCCTCATGCGGCTGTAGTGAAGGACTACGTCTCTATGTTTAAAAATAAACAATACACCATGACGTATAGTATAGACATTATTCCATGTAGTGTTTGTGTTTGTGGAATATTACTCATATGCAGGAAAATTCCTGCAGTAGGGGTAAGGTTTTTTGAACAAATAAAGCAAAGTAATTTATCTTAGATAGCATAAGTCAATCGTTTGCCTTGTGGTGACGGCGTAAAAAGGTAATCATGTTACATCCCATAAGTGTCATAAGGTGACTAAAAGATCTTATGGATTCCGATAGATATATGAAATTATTTTATTTTTAGTTCTTTGCCTTTGTTTGAATAACGACTTGACTTTTTTACTTTTATCGTTATTTTTCCTGTTGAATGGATTAAGGAATATCACAATAGCAATGTTCTTTAAGTAGTTGCATTAAAATCTATATTCCCTATAAAGGTGGGACTCTTTATCAGAATTTATACGTTAAGTATAAACTATTAAAATCAAAAATAATCATCAATCAGTCCACAATTGATTATGATATCGCGTAATATACATACAAAAGAAAACAACACAGTGTACATCTTCTCTTTTTCTCAAGTAGGGTAGAAACTATTTAAATTAATGTAAATGACATATTATCTTAACGATAAGTCACCAAATTGATGTTAGGCTTTTCTAAAGTTTACTATTTTGTTATAGTTTTTTATTAGCCTTATTGATTTACTTACATAACCTCGCAGTTACACACCTATTTGTCAAAATCAGACTAAGAAAAACGTCATTGATTTAGATATTGGAACGAAGTTACTTATCGGACGGTACGAATTTCGCGGACGGAGGCTAGGAGAAAAGTGTAAGATTTTTCCGTCACGACCCATTCTGATGTAGTGTAGACGGCCTTGGCGGTTATAAGGAAGCGCGATGGAATAATATCCATCTCCTCGCACTTTTTTTCTTATCTTGCCATGAAAGAAATATTATTTTAAATGACGCTTCATTTTAATAGACGCTAGTAATTAATTTATTTTATTTGTTAAATAATATAATACGTTTATCAATAGTAATATACTACGAAAGGAACTTGTTCCAACCGAGTGTTCCACGACACTCACGCATGTTTTATTTTTATAAATATTACAAACACGCAAACAAGCATCTCCTTATTCTACAAACCCTCCCTTCACAACTGGACAGCCATACGCTCGGTAGATTTCCATTTAAAGTCGATCCATGGATTCAATTACATCAGTTCTCGTCGCCGTTCATAATGCGTGCAGCAAAGGAATAGAATAAATAGATTACAACGCGGGTGTCTTCAAGGGAGTTGGCTTATAAAGCCAGTGCATAACCACAATTGTTATGACTGTGACAATAATTAGGCCGCTGCATAACCTTATTTAATGAAAAAAAAATGCATTTATTGCAATAATATGCTTTACATATTTGCAGACGGGTGCTATTTTGAGTTATTATCAGGACGACGCTGCTGCCGATTTTCTATTTCAGTTTTCTTTGCCGCTTCTTAAGACACCTACCTGATGATATGGAGTATTGGGATCTCATGCCGCCACTACACGAAAATTTAATTGAGAATGCCGACAGATTTTGTAGGGTAGAGCCATGCTGCAGCTATATTAGTAGTATAGTTGTAGTACGAATGGGTCGGCTCTACCGAAGGACCATGCTGCAGAATACCAGCGTAAAATAGCAGCTTAACACTGCTGTGTTTCGTATGGTGAGGTAGAGAACCGGAGACCCACTGGAAAAGAGGTTCCATCTTAGTCCTCACGGGTGACAACGAATCTGCATTTTATTCGTAATCAAGGATAGATGTAGATCTATGGGTCACAGCAACCACTTACCATCAGGTGGACTGTGTGCTCGTTTGTCACCCTATCCTATAAAAAAAAAAGGTATTAAATCCATCCATTATCGGCAAAAAAATTGCGTTATATCGATGAGAAAGCGCAATCATAATATTTCTGTAAAAAAAATTAGCACCATACATACTAATTAGTAGGCATGGCACTCGAAAGGAGCTTCCTCAAGTGACGCACTACCGACTACCTCTGATTTACCTCGGCAACCGGTCCTTTGAATTTTCCATTTTTATCAAACGCATTACCCAAACAACAGTCTAGAAGCTTCTTAAGTGGCATGAATATTTAACAAACATAATGGAAAAACGACCAGACTTGGAAGAATTATTAAAAAAAATCTCCTTAATTATAGAATAAAGGTGGCATACGAGCACACAGTCCACCTTTTTTTTATAATATAAGGGTGACAAACAAACACATAGTCCACCTGGTGTTAGTGGATACTGTGGCTCATAGATATCTACATACATCTATATCATCCCTGAGGACTAAGATGACAGCCTCATTTCTAGTGAAAGGGACTTCGGTTCTACACTCACCATACGAAACACTGCAGTATTAAGAAACATGTTTCATTAATATAGCTGCAGCATGGCTTCACACATTCAATAAAAAGAAATTCTGCCTCTTTCTTACTACTCCTTTGACTGCTGAACGGTACATATCTTTTGATATCTTATAAAAACATTATTTGCAATGAACTGCACATTGTGAGAACTGAAACAATAAAAGATTAAATGTTTACACCGGACTGTAAGCTGTCAAATGCTCCCAGTTAACTATGCTTTTAAATGCATACTCACAGTGTGGCGGAGTGTTTCTGAAACAATATCAAGGATTTGCATAGTAAGTAGACGTTCAACTTGAATATTTTAACATAATGCTAACCACAGTAATGCTAATTTAGTTTTAGAAGATAAATTATCATAAAACTTTCTGCTTATTTATTCCTAGTTGTATCTTTATCCAAAGACTTTTGTATATTACAAATGACAAGCGGTAAATTAAAAATTTGTGCAACTGACTTGAATAATATAAATTATTAAATAACAAAAAACTACAGGTCAGACCCATTATTTATTTATTTATTTTATAGGAATTTATATGGGACCACATAATAAGCACTAGATTTAAGAAAAAATGAATCATCAAAATCGGTTCACCTAGAAAAAGTTATGAGGTAACCCACATAAAAAATACAGTCGAATTGAGTACTCCTCTCCTTGAAGTCGGTTAAAATTGTGTCACAGCCGTGGATCGCGCGTAGAGGTAGCTGGCACAGTAAACATACCACGCAGTTGTGTTTTCTTTATGACATTGACTGTTTTAGGCAAATACGAAAAATAAAGTTTTTTTTATAGAATAAGGGTGACAAACGAGCACACAGTCCACCTGATGGTAAGTGGTTGCTGTGGCCCATAGACATCTACATCTATCTTCGTTTGCGAACTTAAATGCAGATGCGTTGTCAGCCGTGAGGACTAAGATGGAATGCTTTTCCAGTAAAAGGGTCTCCGGTTCTCTACACTCACCATACGAAACACAGCAGCATTAAGCTGCTATTTTACGCTGGTATTCTGTGAGAGCGTGGTCCCTCCTCGGTTGAACTGGCACATTTGTGCTACAACTATATAGCAGTAGCATGGCTCTACCACGTAAAAAAGTTTCATAATTATTTGAAAAGCGTTTTAGTCACATTAAACAAAATCAGCGTTAGATTGTCGACAAAAACGTAAAAACAAAAGCAAAAACTAATGTAATGTGATGTTCTCGCTGCTCGCACCACTATTATACCCCGTCATGTTGCACACGATGTATTATATTATATTTATGGCATAAATCATACTCGCCTCACAATACCCATTAGCCGAAATAGGGTGATGAATTCTTCATGTCGCTACCATAAATGCATCACAATTTTTATGTAGTTTTTAGTAGGTATTTAATTTAATTTAGTTTACAGGTAATAATGATACAGCAGACCCGAAAACTAAAATGTGTCCTTTTGTAGAATAATAGTGACAAGTTTACAGCACCTGATGTAAGTGGATGCTGGCCATAGACACCAATCTAAGGAATAATCATTATTTTGTTACCATTGAGGACTAAGATAGAATGCCCCGGTTCCAGGAAAGGGTTTCTGGTTCCATACACACGCCACACGAAACATAGCATTAAGCTGCTATTTTACGCTGGTATTCTTTGAGAGCATGTCCTTCGGTCTAGCTGACCCATTCGTACTGCAACCATAATATAGCTGCAGCGTGACTCTACCACGTCAAAGCATACTTAAATACAGAGGCAAACCCGGCTGGGATACAAACTGTAACCGCTTATTGGTTGGTCGACTACTAAGCCAGATGGTACAAATCAGTATCTATATAAAATGTCTGAAGTGATATAATAAATAAAAATAGCCATTATTCTACTAATTACAAAATGTTAACAAAAGCTTTATAAAATAAATAATTATTTTGAGTATAAATAAAATAAAATATTTAAAAATTGGTTGTATTATGCTTTCAGTAGACATCTCTCGAATGTAGGCCGCCCCAACTCCTTCCATTTTCTCTGTTTTATGCAATCTTCGCTCTGCCTCTCCACTGGAATGTCACACCATCTTTTCTGGGGCCTTCTTCTTTTCCATTTCTCCTCTTGGTTTCAATTCCAAACCTTTTAGCCCATCTTTGGTTTTCCTTTCTGCATAGTATATGTAATTAAATTGACATAGTTAACCGCGTAGTGATGGTGTAAGAATATCCATTACCTCATTTTGTCCTGTAGTAAGGGCGAAAGAGGAAACTGAAATAAGAGATGGACAGCAGCATCTTCCTGATAACAACACAAAAATTACAAAAACTGCGTTAGCCAATCCGCCTGCCATAGTAATCCTTCCTATTAGGCAATCTATGGGGGAGGCCTATGTTCAGCAGTGGACTTTTATAGGCTATAATAGTAGACCGATAACGGGTTTAGATCCTCGTCAGTAACAACGAAAATCTTAATTGCAATTTTAAGTACTGATTTATTACGTGTTTTGTGACGAAACAGGCAGTGGAACGTATAAAGATATCTCAAAATGCTGTTTATGTCACTCAGCTAATTATGAAGAGAACTGTTTTCGTGGTTTCTGTATTTATTTGGGAATCATGCCAGAGTATTTGACATAACTTATCAAACTTGTAGGCTAAAGTGGCAACTGACCGCTCATATCATTCTCGCGTGGCAGCATCGTAATAGCTTAGATTATTAATTTACTCTCTAGATAACGCCTCACGCGATGAGCGATGCAACAAAAACTGTGTCATGTTAATAAAATCATAAATTATAATATTTTAATATGGTGCTTGCAATTGTGTGTTTAGTTGTCTGTTGAGTTAGAATCTACTTTTCTTTGTATAAAAAAATATAACCAAATAAAAATCGATTACGCCTTTACAAAATATGTTTTATTATTTAATGTATGGTGTCGACTTATAAAAAAACTAGAGGTTGGCCGGCGACTTCGCCTGCGTCATAGTTAAATAATTTATCCTAAGTTATTCTAAAAACCATGTATCCAAATGGTCATTCGGTTATGACAATTATTATACAATACTATTTAGTACTATAACAAAGAGAAATAATAAAGAAAAATATTTAAGACTAAAAAAAACACCCGACTGCGCGGAAGCTTGCAAAACAAAAACAATCGGGTCCATCCGTTTAGGCTGTAGGCTCAGCCAAACAATTTTTTAAACATACCCACATACACATACAAACACACACCTTCCTTGATGTATTTCGTCCTTCTGTGCAGCGGGTAAAATGAAATATACATCAGCTTTTAAGATTGGCAACACCAAAAACGACGCGTTTATTTTGTGAAAAAATTATGAATTTATTAGTTTTGTTTTCGTAAATTACTATAAGTTTTGAGTTACTTACCGATGGTAGGATATTTTGTTAGTTGTTTGTAAACGTCCTTTGTATTTCTGCAGATTTTGATCGCGCAGCTTGTCATTTTAACTAAAATAATATAACGCAAAAATGAGCACAATTGTCACTGAGGAGCAGGGAGCGCTTTAGAGGCTAACAGTTAGCTGATATTTTTATCAAAGCTTTTGAGCCGCCGTTACTCTATCTGGAGAGTAAATAATCTAAGCGTAATAGTAAGCAGTGATAGACGACTCTTCTATAATATAACGATAACACGAGCAGGAAGTTGTTGGATTCAAGTTATTTTATAAGTTAGAAGTACGGATGAACATGGAGCACACGGTTCTGATAGCAAGTGAATGCCGTGACACATAGGCATAAATCTATCCTCGTTTAAGAATCAAAATCCAGATGCGTTATTCTCACTGAGGGCTAATATGGAATGCCCCTACTAGTAAAAGACTCCAGTTCACATTCTATACTAATCAGCAACCACTGGCAAATATTGATGAGTCGGGTTGTGGCATCAGTTAATTGTTGATCCATTGGCAATTATTGATATGAACGGCTTATGTTGATCTAATGTATGTTCCTGCAAGCTAATGTGGCTTCCATCAGATCAACAAGTGCTGTCCCTCTGGTTACAAAATTACGAACTATTCATAGCATTATATAATATTAAACAAATCTTCTCCGTCAACATCTGTATATATTTCCATAGTATTATATGCACTTTTTTCACCAAGAATGGGTTGTCAGGGACTATAGAAACCGGGCATTAAATAAATATTTGTTTCGTGTAGCCTTAGAATCCTTTGAGTGGTGGCAAACCCTTTGACATAATATAAAAAATAATAACATTTAATAAAATAGAAGTCGACTTTAAAGAACCAATAAAATGTAATAATTCACATTTTGAAGAGACTTTAATTTTACATTATCAAACTATAAGAATTAAAGCCGCACTTCACATACCCTCTGGTTAGCATCGACTTCAGAATGTGACATTGTTATATACTTTTTCGTTTGAAGTCGGCTTTTACTTTTATGAAAGTTTTTGTTTTACTATTTTGTGTGGACTAAGGAATATAACTATTCTATTCCCGTATAGTGGCAGGCAAGAATACCCACTACCCCATAGCTTCCCGTGAGTGTCGTAAGAGGCGAAAGAGGCAAACTGAGGCAGAAGATGGGCAGCACCATCTTTCTGATAACAGCAAATTACAATAAAAAATTACGGTTGCCAACCCGCTCGCCAAGTGTGGCAACTATGGCAATATATCCACACATCACATCGTCGGTGTTGTTACGCATTCCGTAAACTAAGCGTTTTAAAATTATATTCTAAACTGTTTTTCATTCAGAGTATCAAAATTTAAATGGCGATCTAATAAATACCATATAGTGTACATAACTTTTAATGGTGATAAATATACTAAAATCAGTAATAAAAAACTTGTTCCCTACATTGGATTATCGGCGACTTTTGTGCGGTGGATTGATATTCTTATTGCGACGGTCTCCAGCGTGAATAGTACTCGACATTCACGCTTGTGTAACGTGCAAAAGTGTTCCTTTGGCTTGTAACGTTCATAAGAACTAAAAGTGCAACCGTTATAATAACAAAAGTGAAGGTCTAATTATTTCAATAACAATATTTAATATAATTCTTATCTAATAAATCTAAAGATGTCAAAAGTGATTTGGGGTTGTTGCACACCACACGGTTATAATAATGAGAAATAAATTGTATGTAAAAATGTAATAAAAATATCAATACACATGTATGTGCCTCGAGTATTCCGCATATAATGTTGAGATACGATCCTTTGGTGTTGTCTTCTATTAGAACATTCTTCAAGCCTTCGAAGAAGATTAGTTCTTACCATCCGTCAAGTGCAATATTCCTCTACAAGATGCAGGAGTGTACAAGCTTGATTGTGAATGTGGTTTCTCATATAGGGCAAACAAAATGATCAATAAAACACGCGTAAAAGAACACATAGCTAACGTGAAGCACCATCGTTCCGGGAAGTCTGCAGTTTGTGATCATATCCTAGACGGCCCCGCCATTACATTAGATTTGATAATTCAAAATTCTCGAGAAAGAACATCGATTTCTGCCAAGGATGATACGTGAGGCTATTGCAATTAAAAACATCCTAATTTCAATGGAGAGGAGGCTGGGTACTAACACCTGCTTGGGATACTGTAATTAATAAAATTAAACCAAACCCAAGTACACAAGACTTCAAGACGCAAGTTCATTCTGCGTAGATCGGACCAAAATTAATAATTAAAAGCTGAAGGTACCGGGTTAACTCTGACATCGGGACGTCAATCACCCAGTCCCCGAGACCATGGGTGCTGTAAAGTACCGGAAACGTCGGAATTAATAAAATAAGTTATTAAACGCGATATAATCTGTAAAAGTAGTTTTATTCAATGTGTAGTGTTCGCGTATAAGAAATCATTATGTATCTCTCGAAGTTCGCATGTCGCGAGGCGCAGACGCGTGATATACGCGGGTGAAACCGTGGGGCACAGCTAGTTAGTATATTGTGGGTTATAAACTTTATTAAAAAATTATACAAAATTCACTTTCTAAATTTGTATTATCAAAATACGTATATAATAAATAGTGGTTTGAGAACAAAAACTAACTTTTTATCAGCAAATTGTTTGTTGCGATTACGATGTAATGGTAGTCACGAAACTTGGTTAAATAATATATTCTTAATAATGAGCTTTTGATCAACGATATATAATTGTCTATAGAAAGGATAGAGAAGATGCTATTGTTCAAAAAAGATGGACGTGGAGTTTTAACCGTATCCAAAAAATAAAGTCTCGTCGCATGTTTGAGTGGGAATCTAAAGTTGAAAATCTCTGGGTTGTAATAGATGCAATTTTCAAAAACTATTCGCAAGATAGCCCTTTTTGCCGCCACCAGTACATTATTCTTTGTTAGAGCATTTTTTAGATAATTGTAGTTTTTTCTTCAAACAATGTAATAATAATTTACCTAGTATTAACTGGAGTTTGTTAGGTCATGTCGCAAACTAACAAGACTAAATCAATTCTTAATTGACTTTACACATATGAATGGTTTACACCAACTTAATCATATAGTTAATGCGTCAAACCGAATTCTCGATCTTGTTTTATCTAACTTGCCATCTTGTACTGTGAGCCGTTCTTATAACTCATTAAGCATTATCGATCAATTACATCTACCTCTGGAGGTTGATATTACGTTGATGAATGAAACAAAACTCTGTGTTGTTAAGTTTTACAAAGGGATTATGAAAACATAAATAAAGAATTGTCAAAGTGCAACTGGGAATATATTTTTAAGGGTCATCAGAGTGTAGATGTAATGCTTGAAATATTCTATTGTAAAATTAACGCCATTATTTCAAAGTTTGTCCCTGAGTAGAAAATAAGTAATAATAAATACCCACCATGGTTTGATTAAAATCTCATTAGAACCCTTAAAGATAAATATAAAATCAGGTGTCGGTTTAAAAAATATGGAAACCCTATGGATGAATTAGAGTTAAAAATATTAAGTTCTCGTTGTGAAAGAATGGCAACAGAGTGCTATAACCGTTACGTTAGCATCCTGGAGAAGCAAATAGCTATTAATTCTAAATAATTTTGGTAATTCATAAAAAACAAACGCGGTGGTACTAGTGCATACCTTATTTCAATAACTGACGGAAATGTAATCTACAGATGATGAACAAGTATGTGAACTATTCTCATCTCAATTTGCATCTGTATATACTGATGGGTTATAATGCTTGAATAATTACGTTCACTCTAATTATTTAAATTATTGAAAACCATAGTCACATCTGTCTTCTTGTTCTCGATAACGAATTACTTTAAACAAACAAGTATTGACTATAATGAAGGTCCTGGCCCTGATGGGAATCCCACCCGTTATTATGAGAAGAGCGTCCGACACGAAATTATTTAACTGATTTATTTGATTCCACCAGATTTAGAATGAAATGGATTTGGTCTTATCTAACCGACCGTACTTTTTATGTGGTCATCAATGGATTAATCGAGTTTGCAAAATCACATCTGGCGTACAACGGGATCTCACCTGGGCCCACTTCTGTTTAATATTTATATTAATGATCTATATTTGTGACTAAAATTATGAATCTTACATGTATGCTGATGAAATAAAATTTTGTAGAATAATTGAAACCACAGATGATGCACGTAACTCCAGTGTGATCTCGACAATCTTCAATGGTGTAATTTGAATAAAATGGATCTCAATGCCAAAAATGTTTCTACGTAAAATTTGCTCGGAAAATGAATTTAGTTTACTATAGTTATCACATAGGCAATAATAATTTACAGGAACTAAAGAGGCCAAGGAGGGCGTCATATTTGACAGCAAACTCACATTTATACCACACATGGAATATATTACAAAACGTGCCACCAAATGGGATTTTACAGAAATATTAAAATTCCAGTGCATGTTGTAATCACCTATAATAGTTTGTAGCATTTAAGTAATACTCATCTACGTGACCATCCTAAGGAGGTGACGGATTTATCGTCCACAAGTCTCTTGTTAACAAAGTTGTGAAGATTGTGAGTGTGTCGACGAGGGTTGCGTACCTTATACTCAGAATCACCAAACGGTATTCGCTGAAGGTCATACAGGTTTACGCACCAACCTCAGCACATCCCGATGATGCATTCCTCTAAAACCCACTATACGGTATTAATGGGAGACATCAACCAGAAGACAACTGTTTACTGAAGCCTCAGTGATCGCGAGGGTGAAAACTGGCAGCGATCATCGAATGGTAAGAGGTACACTGAACCTAAACGTTAAGTTAGAGAGGTAACGTCTAATAAATTCAACGCTCCGTCCCCTTCGTGCTCTGACCCAAATTCCGGAAACCTTTCAGCTCGAGTTAAAAACCGTTTTAAGTGCTAGAAGATTGCAATGTAGACGATATGAATGACAAGTCAGAAACTGTCGGAGCTTAAGTTTTGCATGACCCGCCGCAGAAGAACACAAAACTCTCTGATCACACTTAGTCTCATGGCTGTTAGACGGGAGATGAAGCTGCAGTCTTCAACAGATTTGACAGAATACAGGTAACTAAACAGTCAGATCTCCAAATGCATGTAGGGGTCATTTCAGGGCAAGTTCACTTACGCAACTTCAATAAAGCTCGTATTGAAGAAACGATTGTCTTTGATCTGTCTGCCAGAAAGAGCTAATAGTTGAAGCTGAAGACCGAATGGTGGCATCGTTTCGGGACACCTGATATTTTGAGTGAGATTGAGAGGTTCTATAGCTGTACACATCATTGTTGAGTTACACAAGTATGAGTAACGATCCGAGAGCAAGTCTTATCCGACATTATTCCTATGATATTCTGGACGTCAGTCTGAGCAAGATTAGAATGGCTTCCAGTATCCTAAAACGGCAAGTCCTCGGATGAGGATGGAATTACAGCAGAGCTTCTGAAAGCGGGTGAAAAACCGATACTTGATGTCCTTCGTTTTAATTTCGTCCTCCGTGGTGGCACTACTCCGGACGCGTGGAGCAGAAGTTCGGTGGTCTTGTTCTACAAGAAAGGCGACAACGCTCTCTTGAAGAACTACAGACCGATTTCCCTTCTGAGCCGCATCTACGTGCTGTTTTTGAGAGTATTAAGAATCGTCTCGCACGCAGTCTCGACGATTTCCAGCCTCCCGAATCAGCCGGTTTCAGGTTTTAGCATCATATACCACGTACATACCTTCGGCAGATTGTACAGAAGACCAAGGAGTACAATCTCCACTTTGTCTCTTGCATATGGACTATGAAAAGCCTATGTTCCGTCAAATTGGGCGGCGCTGCAGTCCTTCAGCGGTGTCAAATTGACTGTCGGTATATCGAAGTGCTGAAGTGTTTGTACAGTAGGGCTACGATGGCTATTCGAGTACAGAACCAGAGTACGAAACCTATCTAATTGCAGAGAGGTGTAATACATGGTGATGTTATATCCTCGAAACTCTTCACCGCTGCATTGGAAGACGTTTTCAAGCTACGGATTCAACTCGGCTGGGCAGCGTTCGGGAAATTGCGGCACATCTTCTCGTCAGGTTTACCTCAAAACTTTAAAACGAGACTGTACAACCAGTGCGTGTTGCCTGTGATGACCTATGGAACTGAGACGTGGTCCTTCACTGCTGGCCGTATGAGGAAGCTCAAGATCGCTCAGTGAGCTATGGAGTGGGCTATGCTCGGGGTTTCTCTGCTTGATAAACTTAGAAATGAGGATATCCGCAGTAGAACCAGAGTGACCGACATAGCCCAACGGATTAGTAAGCTGAGGTGGCAATGGCCGGGCCATGTAGCTCTAAGAACCTAACTAAAAAATGAAGGAATATAACAATCTTAATGTCCTTTATGTCGAGACATCCCGAAGTATAACCTAAGTATTTATTTATTTTGACTTACTTTTTAGGCTATGTCGGTTACTGATTCTACTGAGGATATCCTCATTTCTAAGTTTATTCTTTTTTTTTTTTCAGAAGTGATAAGGTTTATTGAACGAAACAAGAAGAGGAGAAGAAGAATATTATTTAGAAGGACATATTAATAATCTCATTTTGCAGAACATCAATTTATGAACAAAAATTGCTATCTAAATATTAAAAAAAAAATATAAATAAAAATGGATTTTCAGCAACAAAAAGGCCACCGACTCAACATAATGCAACAGTAACAGAGTTACCGTAGTGCTGATATTCTGTCGCCTCTACACTATATTAAGTCTACTCGCGAGCGATCGCTGGACATAATTTAGTACCTATTTATAAAAATAAAATTACTAATAGCTTAATCAAAAGCAGTAATTTAACATAGATGGCATAAGTCATCGTTTGCCTTGTGGTGACGGCGTAAAACGTCAATCTTTTACATTCCCTAAGTGTTGTAAAGGTGACTATGGTGAAAGATCTTATGGCTTTTGATATATGAAATAATTTTATTCTTTGCTTTGTTTGAAAGCCAACTTGGTTTTAATTTTTTAAATAAAAGTTATTTTGTTAATTGCCAGCAATATCACAATCACAATGCAGTTTTTTATTTTTGTTAAAATATTAGTAATGCTAGCATTACTAATATTCCCAAACCACTCCTAGGTAGCTTAAAGTGCATGTGTTAGGGTTTACGACAGTAGTTTAATGGAGGATTCGAACCCACGAACTTTTGAGTTCGCGGTACGCACCTGCCATTAGGCTACTGTCGCTTTAAAGTTTAAGTAGTTACATTAAAACTTCATCCCTTATTATGGATGGATTACTTCTCCATTTTGTATGGGACCACCCCAAGTATAACCTATTCAATAAAAAGAATCATCAAAATCGGTTCTCAATTGGCGACGATATCGCGTAACATACATAAAAAAGAAAACAACACAATTTAAACTACTTTTTTTTCTGAAATCGTCTAAATCTAATAAAATGACCGGAAATGACATAAGTATTATGTGAACGGTAAGTCACTTAAATGATATGATTCATTTTTGTAGTTTACTATTTTGCTATAGTTTTCCATTAATTTTATTGATTTACTTAGATAACCTCGCATTTATATTCCATGGTTGTCAAAATTGGCCAGAGAAACACGTTATAGTTGATTTAGATATAAAAAGTAGTAAAAAAACGTAAAGAAGCATCCCCTTGTTCTACAATTCTCACCTTTCACTGGACAACCATACGCTCGATAGATTTCCACTTTCCACTCAACACTCCATGGATTCGATTAAAGCTGTTTGCATCGCCGTTCATAATGCATACAGCAAAGGAGTGGAATAATTAGATTACAACGCGGGTGTCTTCAAGGCGAGAGTGCCGGCTTACACTAAGCCAGTGCGTTACCTATACATTTATTGAAGATATTGATATGAATGAACAAAATATCCACTTACATATTTGCAGGCGGGTTGGCAACCGTAGTTTTATATTATTTTATTTAATGCTTTATTATTTTGAGTTGTTAAAGTACGACGCTGCTGCCTATTTCTTTTCAGTTTCTTTTGTCACCTCTACAACACCCACCTGATGATGTAATATGGAGTAGTTAGTGGATTCGCTTATGCCGCCTCTACACGACAATTTAGTTGAGAATGCCAACAGGCATTAAATCTACTCATTTGGTAACGCACCCATTGTCGTAAGATTTGTTATTTTTTACGTGGTAGAGCCATGTTGCAGCTATATTATGATGGTCTTAACATCAGAGGCCTCAACACCTCACAGGTCTGTCACCATATTAGAAACTGGATAATGACGTTAACATATGAGGAAACTGAAGATCTAAACAAACGCCACTAGAAGCGCACACAAACACACACACAAACACACACACAAACAAACAAACAAACACACACACACACACACACACACACACACACACACACACACACAATTCAAGTAAAATTACACTACACTATTATATTTACTAGAAAATTTTGTTATTTTATTCTTCATCTTGAACATTGTTTAGATGTTAACTCACTGTTCTTGCTTACATTTGTTAAATGTATATGTCAATAAAACATTTATTTATTATTATTATTGTAGCACGGGTCGGCTTGATTAGGACCACGCTTTCACAGAACACCAGCTAAAATCGCAGCTTAATGCTACCGTGTTTCGTTTGGTGAGCGTAGAGAACGAGCGTAGTGTAGAAAGCGTGATGCGGAGAACCGAAGACCCTTTTACTGAAAACGAGGTATTCATCGTAGTCCTCAGGGTGACATATGTGGATAAATGTGGATGTCTATGGGCCACAGTATTCTTACCAGCAGGTAGACTGTGTTCTCGTTTGTCACCTTAATTATTAAAAAAAACATGCGTGAGTGTCGTGGAACACTGGGTTGGAACGAAGTTCCTTTCGTAGTATATTATTATTGATAAACGTATTATATTATTGATTAACAAATACAAATAAATGAATTACTAGCGTCCATTAAAATTAAGCGTCATTTAAAATAAAATAATATTTCTTTCATGGCAAGATAAGAAAAATTGCGAGGGAGATGGATATTATTCCATCTCCCTTCCTTATAGCCGCCAAAGTCGTCTACTCTACGTCAGAAGGGGTCGTGACGGAAATGGAAATCTTACACTTTTTCTCGCCTAGCCCTCACCCGCCAAATTCGTACCGTCCGATAAGGGACTTCATTCCAAAAATGCATTATATTGATGAGAAAGCGCAATCAGGATGTTTTTGTAAAAAATAGTATAGCCCGGATCATCCGAGTGAGCACGAATTAGTAGGTATGGTGCTCGAGAGGAGTCTCCTCAAGCGACGTACTAAGCCCTCACTACGTCTGATTTGCTTCAGGCTAGCTGAAGCTTTCCACTGTGGATTAATTATTATTTTATCTAAAAAATTACCCCGACAAAAGAGTAGAAGCTTTTTATGTGGCTCGGATGTTTCACAAACATAATGAAGAAACTTAAATTATTTAGAGGCCATACAAATTGTTACACTACAGTATTATATTTGTATGGCCTAGCCGTCGGGGATTCGCAATTGTAGTCAAACGCTCAGTAACTGCGGCTCTGAGTCGCAGCTTATATTAGGTCCTTACATATGAATTTGGCGTTTTGTACGGGAGGAATATAAAGTCAATTTTTTTATAAAATATATTTAATTAATCAAAGTATGCACCGTTGTTATCTATTAACTTTTGCCATCTCATAGGTAGTTCATAGATCCTTTACTAAAAAACCATGGGGGCGAGAATCAATAAACTCTTTGAAGGCGGTTTGGACTGCCGCATCGGAGTTGAATTTTTTTCCTTGTAAGAAGTTGTCCAAATTCCGGAAAAAATGGTAATCTGTTGGAGCAAGGTCAGGGGAGTATGGTGGATGTCGCAGAAATTCCAATTGTAGCTCATCTAACTTAGTGGTTGTTTGGTGTGCAGTGTGTGGTCTTGCGTTGTTGTGAAGCAGCAGTGGCCTAGAGCGATTGACCAATCTCGGTTGCTTAGCAGCTAGTTCTTTCTTCATGGTTTGCAGTTGCTAACAATAGATATCTGCCGTAATCGTTTGGCCAGATTTTAGAAAGCTGTAGTGAACGACACCGGCGCTAGTCCACCAAACACTCAAGTAACTTTTCTGAGTCAATTTTCGTTTAGGCAGGATTTGGCTGGGTCTCCAGGGTTTAGCCATTGCGACGAGCGCTTCTGATTATCGTACAGTATCCACTTTACATCAAAAGTAATGATTCGATTTAAAACCTTCATTATTATGTCGGTTGAGCAAAGTAACACAGCAGTCGATGCGTTTGCAAGTTCGATCACTCAATTCATGAGGTACCCATCGTTCAAGTTTCTACTTTCCTGATTTGCTTCAAGTGGATTAATATAGTTTATCACTTACCCGAAACCTGCAGCTATCTCTGAAGTGCTTTGAGATGGATCCGCTTCCACAGCCTTTAATTCTTCATTTTCCACTTTGGTCTGCGGCCGTCCACGGGGTTGGTTCTGAAGGTCGAAATTTCCAGAACGAAAACGTTGAAACCAAAAATGTACCGTGCTTTCTTTTGCGACACCAGCGCCGTACACATCATTAATCCTTCGAGCTGTTCCTGCAGCACTGGTGCCACGGTAGAACTCGTACTCGTAAATGAACCGATATTTCATGTTTTCCATTGTGCGGTAATAAGCGACGCCAAAGAAATAAATAATGAGGAAAAACAAATGAATGCTGTTTTCAAAACTGAAATGTACCAGCTAAATGAATTTATAAATATAAATTTGGAATTCTTAACCAAAGAGAAGATATTTCAGATCAAAGTGGTCAGTACGACAAAACGCTAATTTCATATGTAAGGACTTAATATTTGTTTTCTACCCCAGGATCAGAAGAGATAAAACCTCATTTGGTTTGCAATGCACGATTAGATGAAGAATTTTTTAAATGTCAGAGCTAAACGATATATGGATAACGAAGCCAGTTGACAATAATGCAGCATTAAATATCATTGCTTTGAAAAACTGTGGAATATTAATTTTTGTTCGGTACGAATTTTTAATTAAATTTGAGCACACACCACACATTTTAACCGCATAGTGGCGTGTTTTTTTAACAGAATTAGGTTGACAAACGAGCAAACAGTCCACCTGATGGTAAGTGGGTGCTGTGGCCCATAGACGTTTATTTATTTAGGTATTTATTTAAGTACACCAACGATTGTTGCAACAAAACAGAAATAGTATGCAAATATCAAAAAAAAAACAAATTGCACAATCTAATAAAGGTATAAACCGCATGCTTGTGATACTAAAACGTTACCTAGTAATTCTAAAACATAAAATACCAAAACTTAAAGAATGACTTACACCTATTTACCCACTTCTACATCTACCATCTATATCTATCCTCAACTAATAATCAAAATGCAGATAAGTTGTCACCGCTGGGGACTAAGATGGAATGCCTCTTGACTAGAAAAAGGCTCTCTAGTTCTATAGTAAAATTATTTTGTCCGTGCAGTTGGGGTCATAAATGATAGCTCGGCCTGAGCCCGGCTAGGGCGGTGAGCATGTTGCGCGGGCGCAACGCCATTATCGATAACAACAAATGAATCATCGAAGGCAGGTACACGGCGGCGGTGCGGTATACAAAGGATGGTGCGACATTATTATGTTATGAGTCATTTGTTTTCCATTATTACCCCCGCCTAATACCTGCAAATTAGTGCAATGATAATTTAGTACATATATTATATAATAAATTATATATAATAATTTATTTTAAATCATTATTATTCTTATTTTAATAAATACGTTGTTTTATCTATTTTTTTTCATTTTATCACTAACCACATAATGACAAAACTAAATACACTGTCGATAACGCTTATCGACAACAATAATGCGCATCACTATGCTCACCCTAAGGCCCGTGGTGGGAGAGAACGAAATACTCCGATGATTTATGACCCAAACTGCACGGACAAAATGATTCTAGTATAGTCACATATTGTACTAAACACAGCAGAAACTACTCGGTAAATATTGATTAGACGGTTTGTGGCATCAGTCAATTGTTGATCCGAACAGTTTTTGTTAATCTAATGTATGATTCTGCATACAAATGTAGATTCTATCGGATCAACAATTGCTGTCCCTCTGGTGGCAAAATTACGAACTATTCATATCATTTTTAATACAAAGTCTATATATATATAGTGAAAAAGTAATCTTGAAATCTTGAAAGAAATCTTGAGTGAAAAAGCGTATATAATTAGCTTTACATACGCTTTTTTCACTCAAGAATGGTCGTCAGAGACTATAGAAACCGGACATGACACAAATACTTGTTGAGTGTAGCCTTAGAAACCATCGTGTGCTGGCAAACCCTTTGGCATACTATATAAAATACTAGATCACGTATTAACACTAGTATTATTTGCTCATGATACCTCTTTAACTTTCAAAGTCGAACGGCAGTCAAGGAGGTTGAGTCTTGTGGATACCACTGTTTTTCTTGGTATTACTATTGACGCGATGCTTCAACGGGGTCCCTTAAATCTAAATTAGCAAGCAGACCTAGTTCTGCAGCATATGCTGTAAAAAGGATTAGAAGTCTCACCAATGTTGAGACAGCTAGATTAGTTTATTTTACTTACTTTCATAGCGTAATGTCTTATGGAATTTTGATATGGTGTAATGCGACTGACATTGAAGCCATATTTGTTTTGCAAAAGAGAGCCATACGGGCGATTTATCACTTAAATTGTAAAGAGTCCCATATAGAAAAATTTAAAGAAATAAACATGTTAACTTTGGCATCGCAATATATTTATGAAAATGTAATATATGTAAATAAAAACATAAATAGCTTTGATAAGAACAAGGATGTTCATACTTTAAACACTAGGAACAAACATAAGCTTGTAATGCCACTTACTAGACTCCACAGAATTAGTAATTCATTTATACGGCAATGTATAAACTTTTACAACAAAATCCCAGAAAATATATAAAATTTGACAATGAACAAGTTTACGTTTCATTAACGAAAAATTGTACAGAAAGGGTTATTATAATATCAAAGAATTCATGAATGAAAATAACCCTTGGGAATGAGGTGATCGCCACCATGTTCGTTTTATTAAAATTTATTTAAAAAATTGTACAAAATTATTGTAAAATGAAATATGTGTAAAAAAATCATTTATGTTGTTACTACTTGGTTACTTGCGAGTAAGGGGAAAATTTTGCATTCGTTGTACGCGATTTGGACTTGATCCAGCTTATTATATTTTGCTGATTTGCAACAGATAAATTGCATTTTGTCATGGGGTTTGCAGAATGTTTGGCAGCTTGTTTTGCTAAAACAAGAGAAAACGAAAGGAAATTAATACGTAAAAACACGTACGGAAAGTCACAAATAAAGAGATTTTTAATCTCTTTGTGTTGGTTAATAACACGATATATTAACGTTCTATTTATCTATCTACACAAAATTTGTGTCTCTGAGGACTAAAATGGAATGCCTCATAAACTGTAAATACCTGTTTCTCTATACCCTTCAGACAGAATACAGAATACAGTTGCGCAAGTACTGCTATTTGGCGGCGCAAATAGGTTAGAGGGTACTCACACAGACGGACTCCATCTCCGTACGTGCAGAAAAGGAGTCAAGAAAATATGAGCTTTAGAAAAACACTAAAAGTAGGGGTGACAAACAGCACACAGTCCACCTGATCGCAAGTGGATATTCTATATGATATGTAGATGCTACGCCACCTACCATGGATTAGGAATGACTATGTAGATGCGTCGTCACCCTAAAAACTAAGATGGAATGCCTGAAAAAAAGGTCTCCGGTTACGTTATCTACGCTCACCATACAAAACAGTAGCATTGAACTGCCAATTCATGCTGGTATTCTGTGAGAGGGTGGTAATTTTTTGGTTGAGCCAACCCATTTGTGCAGCAACTACCTTTAAATAGCTGCAACGTGGCTCTACCACGTTAAAAACATACATACCTAATACTTCTCTTTGGACCTAGCTATTCTATTGAAGTGTAACGTCATGGGCAAATTCTAGCGACGTTGTAAATAAAATTATTTTATTCTACTATCTTGGCAACCCTGATCAGAATACTAGGATAAAGTTATTAAATTATTGTATTTTCATCGGTCCTTGATACGAGCAAATTTTCAAGTCAATCGGCCGTCTACAAGTTGGTAAAAATTACATTAAAAGATTCCGTTACACAGATAGTTAGATAGATACACGCGAAGCTACTATTAAAAGCGTGCTAAAAATCGAGTCGTTTGTAAATACACTCGTGTGAGACCGGCTTACTTCAATTGTGGATAGCTTTGCATATATAATAGAGCTCAATTTACTTCGAATATTTTATTGAAAGCCGTGACCATATTGTATGTACCCAATCTTTTCAAATAAGACGGGCGGGTTTGTCGTTATTACATCACATTAAAAATTCAGTCCCATAAAAATATATCAACCTAAATGGAGGCTATAAATAACGAATTTTATGATGTCCTTGTAATAATTTTTTATGCAGGTTGAAAGGGGATTTGTGCCATGGAATACTTATGCTCGTAAAAGTTTGTGACACGCGTAAGATAACGGAACCTACTTCTATTATAGTAACGTTTCTCTTATTGTGCATTACCTTCAAGTACATAGGGTGGAGCGTGGAAAAAAATCTAAAAATGAATTTAAAAAAATTTATCATTATAATTGTTAGTAATCTTAAAATGTTGGTATGTCGTGGATGGTGCCATGAAAAAACATTTTGAGAGTAAATTTGTCAGTAAATACAATCTTAATCCGACGCGAAATTTTAATGTTATCTTCTTTTCTTTTTTATAAAACTGAAGTGGCAAACAAAGCAATCCACCTGATGATAAAATGGCTTCTGCAGCCCATGGACAACCAACTTCAAACAAAATGAACTACAGAATGCGTTTTCATCTCTGAAGATAAAGATGATGTCTCACAGCCTGTAATCATACTTGCAGTGTATATAGGGTATAACCCTTCAGATTGGAACACAGCAGCGCAAGCACTGCTATTAGGCGGCTGAAATAGGTAAGAGGGTGATATCCACCCAGACGGACTTCTAGGCGGAAAAGACGTACTACCACGCTCATCGCATCATAGCCTCTTCTTCTATATCAGCTCAGAGGGTCCAAAGTTTACTGCCGGACATGGGCCTGTTCTGTTGTATCGATCCGTAACTCTTTAGTGTTCGATTTTTATTGTCTTACCCACGACGGAACGGAGAAGGTGTATGGGTTTAGGGTGAAAGTTTGTTTGGTGGTTTCTTTGTTTGTGTGTGCAAACGAATGTTCCCATTTATCTCCAAAACTGTTTGACCGATTTAGATATAGTTTACTATAAAGGGTTTGTGATTCATCGCCGATGGTGCTTAGATAGGTGTTATGATGTTAACTCACCAGGGGTCGCTGCAATAAGCATATTTGTGCAAGCGAATGTTCTCATTTATCTCCAAAACGGTTTGACCGATTTAGATATGATTTTCTGTAAGGGGTTTTTAATGCATTGGCAATGGCTTTCAGATAGATGTTTTGGTGTTAACTCACCAAGGGGCGCTGCAATAAGCATATTTGTGCAAACGAATGTTCCCATTTATCTCCAACACGGTTTGACCGATTTAGATACGGTTTTCTGTAGTGTTTGTGATTCGTCGGCAATGGTTTTCAGATAGATGTATTGGTGTTAACTCACCAGGGGGCGCTGCAATAAGCATATTTATGCAAACAAATGATCCCCTTTTATCTTCAAAACGGTTTGACCGATTTAGATATGGTTATCTGTAAAGGGTTGTGATTAAATAGGTGTTAAAGTATTAACTCACCAGGGGTGATACACTTATTGAATTATGCCTAACCAACCATTTTATCATGGTAGCTTCAATCGATTAAGCGGTCATCAAATTGGATTAGGGCTTTTTGGGCAGCTCTCCATCTTCCAACTGGTCTCTTATTAAACCTTCCACTGAAAACCCCAGACTACTCCCATGCTGGCATTGACTAATCCTTCGCTGACCTTGATGTTCATGCTTAACACCACTCGTGTACCCAACATTCTCTGCCTTTAAATGAACTAAAATTTTGCATTTTATAAGTTTGTGACTAATTGAAATTACGTGGGGTACGTAATATGTCTTTTCTTGATATAAATTGAATAAAACTATTTTACGGATTTTATCGCGTTTAATTTTACTATTTTGATTCCCGACGTTTCGGGTGCTTAACAAAAATTAAACGCGATAAAATCCATAAAAATAGTTTATTAAATGTAGTGTTCGCGTAAATATAACAAATCATTGATATAAATTGTTGCATCTCTTAGTTTATCCATATTAAAATTGGTAACGTGGCAATAGCAGCCCGACGGATTCACTTGGGTTTGTAATTATATTACCTAATAGGTAGTTGAATATGTGTAGTACCTATATTCGATGTTATTGTTGTGTCTATCGCCATGACAAACGAATAGGTAAACAAAGGTAGGAAAGGACTAGGAAAGTCATAATGATTTGTTTATTATGACAGACTTAGAACAAATCAACCCTTTTCAAATGCTTTTTTTATCTTTCGTGACTTACTTCCTTTTAGTCGGAGGTTTTTCAAAATTTTATTTAATCTTTTTTGATTACAACTGTTTAAACAGCGTTTTGACGGCTCCGTGGCGCAGTGGCTTAGTAATGAGTTGCAGCGCTGGGGCCGAGGGTTCGAATCCCGCACGGAACAAGTATTTTATGGCCTACAAAAATTGTTCCGGGTCTGGATGTTTGTCCTTATGCAATTTATGTTTATAAACTGCCTCCACGATACAGAGAAAATCCTAGTGTAACGTAACGTTTTTAAAAGAAAAAAACTGTTATATCCGTCGTAGGATTGTTCAAAATTTTAATTTTGCTTTTTATTTCTTTTATTTTATTTGCTTTAAATGTTAACGACTAATTTACTATAATTAAAGTAATTAAAATGAAAAATGAAGGCCATTTCCAGTATTTTTTACTCTTATTTAGAAATCCTTGCCTTTATTATTTCAGTTTGCTTTATATATTCTACGACTGGATCCACTCGTTAGTTGGGAGAAAATTAATAAGTGTTTACACAATTTCAACAAAATTTCTTTAAATAAAAACAATAAGAATATTTAAAATAAGCCAGTTGCAGCTATATTAGTAGGTAGTATAATTGTAGCACGAATGGTCGGCTCGACCGGGGAAGGACCACGCTCTCACAGAATACCAGCGTAAAATAGCAGCTTAACACTGCTGTGTTTCTTACGGTGAGTGTAGAGAACCGGAGACCCTTTTATTGGAAAAGAGGCATTCCATCTTAGTCCTCACGGGTGACAACGCATCTGCATTTTGATTCTTTATTGAGGATAGATGTAGATGTCTATGGGTCACAGAAACTACTTACCATCAGGTGGACTGTGTGCTCGTTTGTTACCCTATGCTATAAAAAAACATGTTTATATGTAAAATTTAAATGTTTTTTTTATATTTGTTCAAAAATTCTAATTTCTTTTCTAAAATACTTATTTGACCCCGACGTGACTTGAACACGCAACCTTCTGATCTGGAGTCAGACGCGCTACCGTTGCGCCACGGAGTCGTTGCATAACTAACTAAAATCACAAGTAAGTACCTAATAACCTAAGGCGATATACGAGTAAAATATCGACGCTTGAAAGTCAATAATAGCCAAACGACATATTGGCAACTTTACGCTAGAGCATTTTAAAGTTTTTTTTTTTTTTAAACAAATCGTAAAAAAATCGCCTATTAGTCATAACTACTCGATTCCAACGAATTTTAGATGCAAATTAAAGGCTTAGTAATCTGGCATTTAAGAATTATGAATTTTCTCAAAATTTTATGAAATAGTGTCGGTTAGTGATAATTTCATCAAAATCCCAAACATGTAAATGTTACTTACCGACTTCAAAATTTTATTATAAATCAAGTAAAATTATCATTATTTTATAATTGTATTTGAAGAAAAATGACGCATCCAGATGTAACGCATGTTTGACATATAGGTAAAATGATCAAAATAGAAATCAAAAAACTTTTCTGCCAGGCAATTATAATCATAGTACAAATTAAATAAGGTTAGTATAGGATTTTTTTGAACAAGTAACAATGGATTAAGTTTTTACTATACAAAGTCAAGGACTTTCGGGCAAAGGTTTTCGACGGACATTGTCATCATCATTATCATTACAGTCCTAGTAGTAATCTACAATCACCCACTACAGAGTATGGGCCTCCATCTGATGAGGAATGAATTAGAGCATAATCCACCACACTGCTCTAGTGCGGGTTGATGGAGGTTTTAGGTCAGTGACTAACCCTTTGTTAATGACGTCTATATATACCTGTAACATACGAATATTGCAGACAATTCTCTCGCAATTTGGATAGCCGATCTTATAAAGAACGTGGGCTGTCGTGGAATATTTAAGATATCTTAAATCAACTGTTTATAAAAATAAACTAAAATAATTACTATTATACTAATACTATTACTAAAATAAGTAATTATAAAATCAGTATAGGTTGGTAAAACACAATTTTAACTAAGAAGAAAATTGCTGTCAAGTTTTTAAAATATTCTAATATTACAAAAACGTTTCACAATCAAAACAACATGAGTGAAAATATTTTGGTTATGATCAAGCCCTAACAATTTGGAGCTTTAGTTACTCCTTATTAGGTATATATGGCATATTAGGTTGCCTATGCGACAGTTCGGTGAAGACTAATATTTTGTTATCAACAGCCAATCAAAATCTGTTTTACAGTGGGTATAAGCGACAAAACAAAATACATGCAACAGGGGTCAGCCCATTTTATAAAAATTTCATATCAGAAATAGTTATCTAAGTAACAAAAACCGTAAAAAATGGGCAGGTAAAATATTACCAAACGACAAAATATATTATTTTTAGGCGGGAAAAATAATACTATATTACGTCTTTAAGTCCATTGCATTTAGGAAAAAAATACTAAATGAAAATGAGTACATAATTAAGGTGTGTTAAAAAGTCTTGAATGACGAAACCAAAAAAAATTTAATCCAGTATAATTTCTTAAGTAATGCTTATACCCTAAATACCGTAAGGAAAAAAATACTTTATGTTTAACCGCATTAATTTGAGTCAAGGCAAAAATTACTAAGTGTATAAAGTTAAAATCGAATGCCTACTAAGTAAATATTATTCATAAATCAGTGAAATTTTAGTCACTTGGTCGCCGAAAACTGTGAAAATGTGATTTGTTTTAAGTTACAAAGCGACAACAAAACTCTTCCTAGCGGTACGAGAGTATGACATATCGACGCAGAATTTTTGCCGGTTTTAATGATGTATATAACTCAATATCGCCCAAAATGTCGCTTGGTAATTATTGCCTTTCAAGCGTCGATATAGTTCAATCTTTGGGTAAAAAACGAAATACTCTCATTACTTGACGACCGGAATTTTATTCTTTTATACATGATTCGAACTAAGAACCTCTTTTTAATGAGATAGCTAGATGATAGACGAGATAGATATATTCCAAGGAGAACATGAAAAAGAACATGCAACAATCGATCATGCCTAAATAACGGATAGTGTGTGTGAGTGTGACTAGCATAATAGTCATTTGTGTAAAACTCCACTACTTGGCATGGGCTCTTCTTACCTTTGTCCGCTGGCCGTCGTTGATATGGATATTTTACGTACGGTGTAAATGAGATTATACATCGTCGATATGGGTATTTTACGTACGGTGTAAATGAGATCATACGTCATCGATATGAGTATTTTACGTACGGTGTAAATGAGATTATACGTCGTCGATATGGGTATTTTACGTACGGTGTAAATGAGATTACACGTCGTCAATATAGGTATTTTACATACGTGTAAATGATAGTATACGTCGTTGATATGGATATTTTACGTACGGTGTAAATGAGATTATACATCGTCGATATGGGTATTTTACGTACGGTGTAAATAAGATTATGCGTCGTCGATATGGGCATTTTAAGTACGGTGTAAACAAGATTAAACCGCCATCTAACGAAACCCAGAATTTCTATTTTTGGTTGATTGATTTTTCTAGCAATTTTCATATTCGCCTCTTGAGACACCCACGTGACAAATTGTGATGGGATTTTATTTCACCACACGACACTACAAAAGTGTGACTAATGAGTTAGTTGTACTAAATGTAACTATTCTGTATTTTACGCGCGATAGATTTCATTCTACTTCTATGCGTATATGGTGGCATTTTATTGGTTAAGTAACAGTTATTGGTCTTTCATCTAATAAATTTCTTATCACGAGTGATATTTTTCGAACGAAATTAACGCACTGTTGGATTCAATTTATCGGTCGTAAAATATTTGAAAACATTAAAGAAAAGCAGAATACAAAGGTTATACGACCTTTCTGATCGGACCGAAGTCTTGGTAAGGCAAGAAAACGACTTTCTTGGGGAATTATTTATGATGAATGATGTTTATTTACGATATATACGAGGGTGGATTGAAAAGTACTCGGCCTAACACAGATCCATTCAATTCTAAAAATCAAATCTACCCACATTTAATTCAGTTCAGACTAGTTCATTGTGTGAAGTTCAAATGTGCGATAATTAGTTGTGATTTTATAAATTTATTAACAAAGTAATCGGACATAATTTCCGCGAATGGAGCAAATCGAGCAGCGTGCCGTCATTAAGTACCTCCATAAGAAGGGCTATCATCAAAGCCATCCATGATGACATGGTCAGTACATTAGGTTGTGCTCTGTCATATTCATCCATCAAAAATGGATAGCAGAATTTAAGCGTGGTAGAGAGTGTGAAAGATGAACCCGCTCTGAAGGCCTTCGACGTCAACTACTGACGAAAATATTAAAAAGTACTTGATTTAATAATGGAAGACCGCAAATTAAAAATTAGAGATAGCGAGATTATAGGCATCTCTTATGAACGAACTCAAAACATCATTGTCAACGAGTTGGGTTTCCACAAGGTGTCTGCGAGGTGGGTTCCGCGACTGCTTTCAGTTGAACAAAAAGGACGCGATTGACTATTTCACGCGACTGTTTGGAGTTATTTAGCCGATGCAGATGATTTTTGAATCGTTTTGTTACTATAGACGAAACATGGGTTCATTATACACCGGAAACAAAACAACAATCAAAACAGTGGAGAAGACCTGGTTCACCCCTAAAAGGCTAAGTCGATTTTGTCGGCAAATAAGGTGATGCTTCAGTATTCTGGGACTCGAAAGGTGTGATTATGATTGATTATCTTGAAGGGGTCAGACTATAAACTCTGATTACTACTGCACCTTACTACGTCGTTTACGAGAGGAAATAAAAGAAAACGTCGAGGAATGCTGAAGAAAAGTCCTGTTTCATCAAGATAACGCCCGTGTTCACGTCAGTACGGTCAATGGCTGAAATTCACAACTGTGGCTTTGAACTGTTACCGCATCCGCCGTATTCACCTGATCTGGCACCATCAGACTTCTTTCTGTTCCCTAACTAAGAAAGCACTTGGGAGGTCAAAGATTTTCGACAAACGACGAGGTCAAAGCAGCTGTAGACGCATGTTTTGACTCTAAGGAAGAATCATTTTTTCAACGGTCTAAATGCTTGGAAGGAGGTGGCAAAGTGTATTGAACTTGATGGTGATTATGTAGAAAATAAAATATTACTGATTTAGTATGTGTTTATTTTCTTGGTTAGGCCGAGTACTTCAATCCACCCTCTATATAAAAGCCTGGGAATTCATTACTGCTTATCAACATACGCTGTTTATAATATGCTTGTCAATAGATTAAAATTGAATCCTTTGGGCGTTTTTATAAATAGACAATTAGCTACATTGATATTTTTAGTATAAACCTATTAAATGACCTTCATTGTATGTTAATAATAAATTAGACATTAATAACATGAAGCATTAAAATTACACTACGTATGTCACTTATTGAAGTTGAAAAGAATCCGAAACGGTAGATGAGCTTTGGCATCTCACACACTTAATCATTTTTTTTATAGAATAAGGGTGACAAACGTGCACTCACGTCTCCCTTATGGTAAGTGGATCTTTATCTTTTTCTTGTTTAAATAGACATGGACCTCTCATAAAAGGGAGAATTTCCCGCGGACGGATTGACTGTTTAGATGCCTGGCGCGTTTGAATATATCACCCTAAGCCCTAAACAAAGCTGTCACCGGTATGAATATTTAATTTTTGGCATATTATAAGAATTGGTTATAACGCCATCTGTCGGAAGCTCAGTGATTTTCTTATACTTTAACTTCATAGATATCTTTTGTATATTTACGTCTTAAAAGTATGTAAAATTGCAAAATTTATTTTAAGATACTCATTTGACCCCGACGTGACTTGAACACGCAACCTTCTGATCTGGAGTCAGACGCGCTACCGTTGCGCCACAGAGTCACTGAGTAGTAGATTGATTAATGATATTATATGACGATCACGACTTGACTGCCTTTAGTTTAGTGGTCGCAAACGGGATTGCTGATCATGAGGTACCAGATTCGAATCTCGGGTTTTGTCAAAATCAGTTATTGGGTTTTTCAAAGAAATTGTTCAGAGTGCACCTGTGCTTGCGTACACTCGGACACTATAATCTTGTCCGCAGGTGGCTAGTTTCCATTAAGACTGGCCCCGTGACCGAAATTCAGGTCAGGATGACATTATGACGACCACGAAGAATATGTGATTGATTAAGAATATATCCGACTTTCGTGAATGAAATACTAAGTGTTAGAAAGTGGTATTTTAAATTTGTTGTTAACAAAACATAAAACAACTTTATACGACTGCAAAAGTAAAAATATACGAGAAAATCTTTTGAATTAACTCTAGTCGAGACAAATTTCGCTGGTCACCAATTTAAAAGACAGCCTGGTTGTTTATACAATGGGGACAATAAAAAACTAAATATTTATTCACTGAACTCTAATAAGTTCAAAAATACAGTCACAGAATGGCTCCTCAAACTTAATAACGTACGTAATTTAAAACGTATGATAAGGTCGAGGTATTATTAAAAGTTATTAAATACATTTTACATACGCACACAAACACACACATGTGTACATATACACACGCAAACACACACACACACACACACACACACACACACACACACAAAGCGCAACCAGACTCAAACTCACATAAACTCGCACACTTATATAAAACCCTCATTAACTAAATATATGCTTAGTTTCTTGTATTTCTTTTATTAATTTATTGTGTGTTTATTTAATTTCTTATAGAAGAGCGGGGCATCCTGCCACAAGTATATATTTACTTAAAAGGATGTCCCACTTACCCCATACCAATATAATGTATGATCTTTTAAAGAAATAAACAATTTTTCATTTTCATTTTCATTCATTTATTTATTACCATATCAGTTTGTACAGTAAATCACAGCACTTAAAACAGCAATTATCAATTTCATTGGTGCCGGGGAATCAACCTGGGTTGCTCGGGTAACTACATTAGGTTATTAAATGTTACCATATCTATAAAAATATGAAACTTTCACCATCGCACATTGCGATACAATTTTGTGATACCATCCACGATTTAGGGACCTTCAAGAAAAGAGCCTACTCTTTTGAAAAGGCTGCAACAGCACCTGCAATTCTTCTGGTGTTGCAGAAGTTCATGGGCGGCGGTAGTCACTTAACATCAGGTGAGCAACATGCTTGTTACTCCCACTTATATATTATATATAAAACTTTGATAAAGAAACTATTACAGAGATGATGTGTGAACATACATGATTAACGTAGACCATACCTTCGGTATTCCTTCTAACGCCGTTAAGTTCACGTTCTGCAGTCATTTTGAGCGATTGCTGTGTCGGTGATCATAAAATGGCTTAGCGCCTTCTCCGCGCGAACACAACGGATTTATAGCAATGGCGGAAGCGACTGAAAATAATACTCGACTGTCTTTTATGCCGGCTTATTCAAATTTTGAATTTTTATTATTTACCAAAGTATAACCGTTTAGTGGCGGTGTAAGAATATGCACCTCCACACAGTACCGTGGGAGTCTTAAGGCGATGGAGGAAACAAACTAAGAGATAGGCAGCGTCTTCCTAATAACAACTAGAAAATAAAACTGTGGTTGCTAACCCCCCTGCTCAGCGTGGTAACTATGGCAAATAAAGTGCGATATGTGTGAATTTATGGGCAGGGCTATGTTCAGCAGAAAGGATAGATAGATGAATGGAAAATTTTAGAAACACTATCAAATATTCACACCATTAGGTTCCATTCGGTCCTTAGATGGAAGATTTTATCGACCAAAAGGACCTTTTTATATTATAGGGTAACAAACGAGCCACATTCCACCTGATGGTAAGTAAGTGGATGGCCCATAGACATCTACATTTATCCTCAATTAAGAATCTAAATGCAGATGCGTTGTCACACCTGAGGACTAAGATGGAATGCCTCGTTTCCAAAAAGGGTCTCCGGTTCTCTACACTCACCATACGAAACACAGCAGCATTAAGCTGCTATTTTACGCTGGTATTCTGTGTGTACCCCTTATGAGTATTCTTAAAATTAGCCCGTAGCGCAGTGGTTTAGCAATGACTTGCAGCGCTGGGGGCATCAGGTGAATCCTGCACGGAACAAGTATTTGTATGCCCTACAATTTTTTTCAGGATGATGTGTCCTTTGATATTTATGTATGTACCACGATGCAGGAGAAACCCTAGCGTGGAGGTATTGTTTAAAAAAAGAAAAAAAAGAGTACTCTTAACCAACGAGCATGTATATGATGATAATTCCGTAATCTCTGCGTACCCCTCTGGGTAACGGGCGAGAAAGCTTATGTGTGTATGTATGTATATTAAGTTATTGATTTAACCCTTAAATTTTTTTGTGATAATAAAACTTAATGGTGTAATTACATTAAGTACTAGCTGTACTCACGGTTTCACCCGCGTATATCACGTGTCTGAGCCGCGCGACCAGTGTTGCCAACTTAGTGGATTTTACACTAAAACTGGTAACTGGTTTTAGTGTAAAACTACCAGTTTTAGTGTACGAATATTGCCTTTAGTGGCGTATGGTTTTTTCTAGTGGTTCGGTAGAATTCAGTTTCAATTTGTAGAAAGATGATCACTCAACCATCAAGCCACTTACACGTTTCGAAATATATTTCTACTTCATTTAAGGACAATTTACTTTTACTGTGTAGACAGCACTGATTCGTCAGACATGGCGTGACGTCAGATGATCCATCCCAATGGCGCTACACTATTCGCTGGGATTCCTCCTAGAATATTTTAGTAGTAGTTTACTAAACTCAATGTCGTATTCTTTCACGAGTTCATACGTCACTATGTCGAAATCACAAACAAGAAACGACGAAGAACTTATGTGTATACACATAATTTCTTCGTAGTTTCTTCGTTTTGGGATTCTTGGCTTTTAGGCTCACGTTTAAAGGATTAGTTCCAAGTGATTGAAAGAACTACTGGACAAGTCGCGAAATGCAAAGTTTGTCATACAATTGTAAGCATGATGATGGAAACCGATGATGATGGTGCCGACGAAAATGATTCAACTAAAGAAGACGATAATAGCAGTGAATTAAATAATATATTCTTGGTGTTGACTGACTTGTTTATTTTCTAATTGTATTTTGATTTATTATTTACATAAAAATTTAATGTTTTGTTAAAAGTTAAAGTTACAGCTTATATACTTCCCACTGCTGGGCACAGGTCTCCTGTCATTTCTGAGAGGGTTTTAGGTCGAGGAAATGTCTGCCGCCTAATGCATGCGTGTTGGGCAAACTTCACAAATCTTCGAAATATTTTTTTTCTTATTTCTCAGATATGCAGGTTTTCTCACGATGTTTTCCTTCACCGCTGAGCACGTGGTAAATCAGCACTTAAAATTGCAATTAACAATTTCATTGGTGCCGGCGGCTTTTGAACCCTGAAATTTACAGCGAGCGCTTAGCCCCTGAGCTACCACGGCTCATATATCGTATATTTGGTGTAAAGTATTTATAAGCAACACATAACGGCATAACAAAACAATCAACTAAATATTTGAAAGCATTAAACTACAATCATCTTAACATAAAATAATATGTAAGCACTTAAAAAAAATTACTAAGTCTAAAACTACGCGTTTACTAAAAAAATGTTTGTTGTTTTGTTTCTCTCAGTTTCTCTTGGTTCTCATCGGGTGTTTTCTCATCGGGTCGTTTGCGCGTTGAGCTGAGTGTTGAATTATTTTAATTATCCATAATCTCTTAAACTATGCATCCAAATAAAAAAATATGGAGCAAAGTTTATCTTCATAATATTGTCTTGATGATGAAGTAATATTCGTTCGTAAGGATTAATATGCCATATCTAGGTAATAATAATGCTATAAGTCACTTTTTAATTTTCAATATTTTTTGTCACAAAATATCTTATTGTGGTTTATATAAAAAATAGGCATACGGTATCGCGGACTTCTTTTAGATGGAGTAAAGATTTATACTTTTGTAGGTCAATGTATTTGCGCATCACTAACCATTACGCCAACGCACGCGGATAAATCATTTCGAGCGCTTTTCTTCTGACTTGCTTAACGAAAATCAACATTTAAGGCCAGTTGAGATATGTCGTTAGATAGCCTATACTATTTCTCATCAATCTGGCTATAATATACAAAAATCATTTTTCAAATGGGACTAATATTTCCTCAGATTAGCGTGTTAAAAAAAAAAAAACTGTTCCGCTGATAAAGTCAGATCAAATAGTACGATATAAGTTAGAAAAAGTTTGTACAGCTACATCATGTCATCTCAATTATAATGCCCGTATAAATTCAGATCGTCTTCATATAAAATTTAATATAAATTAAATGACATAAAATGTCTATAAACCTATCATTCTCGTCTGGCGTTAAGTCTTCGCCGTTAAGTTTATGTGCCATGGACGTTCTCTTATGTATGTATCAAGCGATTTTGATGATACGGTTCGTAACCTAGCATAACGATTCTTTAATTTTACGATCAAAGTAGAATTTTAATGAGGCATGTACAAAGGAAAACATCTGAAAACTAGAAAATAGCGATATTCGTTGTCGACTAAGTTATTGGTGCGGTGCGGAGGACGAGGAGGAGGAGGTGTCTATGGGCGACAACATCGGCTTACCATCAAGTGGAAGTCTTATATCTTAACATCTATATCTATACATAATTTTTTGTCTGTATTATCGAAATAGTTGCTTTTATTGAGCTGAGGCGAGGTTATTTTTTGTTAATTTAATTTTCAAGTATCTTGCCATAATAGCACATATTTGCATGGCATTAAAACATAAAATTTTTAAAATATTTAATATCTGTTGTCTGGCGGGCTAATCTCCGGAATGGATGCCGATTGTGATGAAACTTGACAAACAGATTGAGCATTGCCAGAAGTGACCTATTTTAAAAATACTACATGTTTTACCACGTTTTTATTTACTCGTCTTCGTGTAATTTTTTTATAGAAGAGGGGCAAACGAGCATGCGACTCACCTGATGATAAGTGATCCCGTGAACAACCGCAACACCAGGGGATTTCAGGTGCGTTGCCGCCTTTTAGAAAGGTGTAAGCTCTTTTCAGGTCCCTAAGTCGTATCGGTCCGGAAAAATCGCCGGTAAATAATTCCACAGAGAAGTTGTATGAGGAAGAAAACTACTAGTAAAACGCACAGTGGTGGACTGCCAAGCATCCAGATGGTGAGGATGGTATCGTGAATTTTGACGCGATGTGCGTTCGTGAAATTGGCGGCTGGAATTAATCCGAACAAAATACCTCAAAGCACTCCCGTGGCAGATTCGATAGAAAATGCAAAGAGATGAAGTCCGATCGGTTAGAATTTAGTTATTGATTTTAAACTAATTTTCCGATGAGCTAGAGACTTTAAATTTTGAACATAGCTCAGAATCGGATGAGAATGTAAGTATGACGTGGTATCTAATATAATAAAGCGGAAGAGTTTTTGTTTGTTTAAACTCGCTAATCTCTGAAACAACCAATCCGATTTGAAAATTCTATATATTATAATTAAAATGTATATTATAGCTAGATTCATGAGGCATAGTAGGCTATTTAGCATTAGGCTTAACCTCACAGCTAGCCTTAAATATTGATTTTGTTAAGCAAGTCAGAAGAAAAAGCGCCTCCAAACTGTTTTATCCTGTATCGTAATGGTTAGTGATGCGTGAATACAATATTCTACAAGTATAGGCCTTCAATCCATCTATAAAAGCATATCTTATACATAAGCCACAATAAGTATAAAAAATGTGTCCGTGCCATTCATGGTGTTGGCCCAGATGTCTTATGCCGACCTCTATCTTACCCGTGCCTTGTATTAGAAGTTGCTAAGTTTGTAAAACAACACGAGAAGAGTTTTATAAACTTAAAAGAAGTGGTATCCATGAACACGAGATACCCAGATCGGATAGTAATTAGCGAAATAAAAAGCAAACGCTTTAGCAAAATTGTTGGATGGGTAAAACAATATATAATAATATAACAAACATAATGAAAGATCTAGGAGGATCATTTAAAAAAAATATACCAGTGGCTTCTTCAAAATACATTTTACTCGGTAAATGAGTTTTAAATTACTGATGACAACTTTTATAGGACTATAGCTCATAATTGTTTTTGGCGGGATTTCCAAACGTGGCGGTCGATTTAAGCCAGGTTATCTGAGACTTTATCCTGAACATTGTACAAATACGGACTTCAAAGTTTTGTTGAAAGCCAGGACCAACAGGTTAAACTTGGAAATAAAAGCCCAGTTTATTTAAATCATATTTTACTTCGGAGGTGAAAGTGTGGTAGCTTTTAGAGTTAATGTTAACAAAATTGCGGTTGTTTTTAAACAATACAACACTGCAAATAATTTCATCACAAATACAGACTTTTTAACAAAGCACAACTTGAAGGCGCATATTCCTGCAGCGCAGATAGAAAAAACTGGAATCATACGATATGTGCCTACCAACATTTCGAACAAGGAGTTATATACTAAATTGTCTTCGATCTATGAAATTATTTCAGTGAGAAGATTCACGAAAAAAGTCGGTCAAAGTACTGTAGGTCTCGAGACTGTCAGTATAACTTTCTTATCAAATGTTCTGCCCGACAACATCCAATATGACCTATTTTCGTTCAGGGTGTTTGAATATGTCCCGCCGTTGCAGCAATGCTACCGGTGCTTCAAGTTCAACCACCCTGCGAAAATTTGTAATGGTAAACAACGTTGCTCAATATGTGCTGGGGAGCATTTCAGAGACTGCGATAAAAAGAGAACCTGTGTTGTGTCAATTGCAGTGGCCTCACCTGGCCATTTCCAAATCTTGCCCAATAAAAATGAAAAAATACTTGAAAAAAGGGTAAATTACTTATGCCTCTGTGGCTAATACAATTAAGTCATCTGATTTTCCGTCTTTACCTGCACAGTCGAGCAACACTGTTAAGACCCTACCATCAATAAGCCAAAATGTACATAAATTAAATAAAATAAAATTGTAAATAATGTAAATAAAACAGTGCCTGAACAACTTGAACCAAACTCAACTTAAGGCTCAAATTGCAAACAATAAGAATATTCTGATGGCAATGGTCCAAACTTTAGTTGGGTAATAAAACAGATAATGAGCCTGTGACTACACTGTTCATTAAAGACTTACTTTTAAAAAATCTGTCATATTAATGGACAGTACAGTACAGAACATACAGCAGTTATGTATAGCTCAGTACAATATTCAAAGTATACATAGGAAAAACCCTTATTGTCTAAATTTTTAGATGAGCAAAATGTTGATATCTGTCTACTCAATGAAACTTGGCTGAAAGATACTCAGCATTTTAAAATTTCGATATACACTATCATAACGCCCAAAATGAGCACGGTGGAGTAGCAATTTTGATTAAACCATTTTAAATATAATATAATTCAAACCAGATTTTACCAAGATATTCAGACTTTGGCATTATCGTTATATGTAAGTGGTAAACAATTAACGATTTTATGTGTATTGCCCTCGAATGGTAACTTCAGAATAAGTAAATTGCGTGATATAATTAGAGATTTGCCTAAGCCAAGATATGGCTGAGATTTCAACGCTCACCATGTGGCATTTGGGTGTATGACCACGAAAGTCAGGGGTCAGTTATACGATCTAATTGATGAATTTGATCTATGTGTCCAACAATGGTAGCTTCACTACTAATTATCCTAAGGAAATCCATCGGCTATTGATGTCAGTTTTGTAGTGCTCCAATCACTCCACTATGCGAATGGTGCATGATGATTGTATGGGAAGCTATCATTTCCTACGCTTACTCGTGTTTTATTGTCCGTTGATAGATACCAAATTAATCCCATTGAAAATTCTTATACAATAAGACAGACTGGACTACAAAAGCTGTCTATAACTGCTTTTTCTAATTTTAAAGTTAATAATGAGAATACATTACAGTCATATGACGAATTTATCGAAAGGCTTGATACACTTAAGAGGACACTGTGCCAAAGTTTGTCAAAGCAAATAGCTATCGTTGCAAAACCCAGCACCTTGGTGGAGTGACGCATGTGAACAGAGTGTTATTAAAACTTATGAAGTTAAAACTGTACAGAAGGATCCAACCATTGATAATTACATTAATTACAAAGACTTAATGCTGTTAAGAAAAAGACTATTTCAGAACATAAACGCAATGGTTGGGCGAACATCTGTAATACTTTTAACAGAACTACACCTGTTAGTACTATTTGGAAATACATCAAGTTATTTAAACGAATAAAATGCAATAATAGAACATATAAAGACGAATTTGTTGTCCCTCTCTTAGAAAAATTATCTCAAAATGGATGTAGGGTTATTGATAATCTAGAAAGTTATTTTCAAATTAATAACAGCCTTCAGAAGTCCAGTTTCCTTCTAGAACCCTTTACTTGGAGTGAGTTTTGTACAAGTTTACAATCCAGACGAAACACAACCCCTGGTTTAGATGATTGTCCATACATTTTGATCAAAAACCTAAATCAGTCCGTTCAAAAGAAACTATTAGCTAATCTTAATGCTCTTTGGCACTTAAAAAAATTCCTGAATCTTGGAAAACACAGTGTGTAATCCCTCTACTTAAGCTTGACAAGCCACCTGAAGATCCTAACTCATATCGTCCCATATCATTGTCATCTTGTGTTGAAAGCTTAATGAAAACATGATAAAGATGCGTCTTGAGTATTAGGCGAACAACATCATTCCACATGTTCAATATGGCTTCCGGAGAGGGAGAAGTTGTGCTAACAGCTTCATCTCTCTCTTGTCAGATCTGAAATATGCCAATAATAATAATAAGTCTAGTGTTTGTGTTTTTCTGGATGTTGAAGGTGCGTTTGATAATGTAGATCCTGGCATTTTGGTTCAAGTTCTTTCTGACACTGGTATACCAGGCATACTTTGTCATTGGTTATATAATTTTTTAACAGATAGAACTTTGTATATAAGGCATAATAATATTCTCCATGGTCCCAGAAGAGTCTCCAAAGGTACAATGCAGGGGGCTACATTATCTCCATTGTTGTACAATATATATACTAGTCAAATTCTTAATTTTGTAAATATAGAAGGTGTAAATATTTTACAATTTGCGGATGATCTTGTAATATATTGTACAGACCATAATGTAGATATAGCTGTAAATAGTATAAATAATGCTTTAGATCAATTGTACATATATTATAATAACAAGTTGGCTCTACAGATTAACCCCAACAAAAGCAAGGCCATGATTTTTAGTAAGGATTTTCCCTCTAATGGCATACTCTACAATAATCATCCAATTTCAGTTGTATCTAACCATAAATTCCTGGGTGTTGTCATTGATAACAAACTTTGTTTTGATTTACACATCAATCACATTATAACTAACTCTCTTAAGGGCTTAAATATTATAAGATGTTTAGCTGGTGTGACTTGGGGTGCAGACCCCAAAGTTTTAAGTATGCTATATAAATCTATAGTCAGAAGCCACTTCGACTACAGTTGTTTAGCCTACTCAAATAGTAGTTGTGTAAAAAAACTAGACATAATTCAAAACAAAGCTCTGCGAATTATTTCTGGGGCTATGTGTTCAACTCCCATACGAGCTATGGAAGTTGAAACCAAAATAATGCCACTGTGTCTTAGAAGACTTCTGCTAATAGAGAGATATTTACTAAAGCTGTTATCTGGTAATGATAATGTTCTCCAAAAAATAGTACCTTTTCCTGTACAACGCTCGGCCCAGCAGACTTCGGGAGGTGAGCTTTACGAGGTTATTTCCAGTTCTGCTCATTGTACAGCAAATGAATGAAGATTTTAAAATGTAATTAAACAAACAAAGTGGACATGTACACATAATTGACATTTTTGTTATTAACTGACATGGTATATAATATTGTTTAAGTTAATTTTCTTTATTTGTTTATTATATTTTTTGTAATTGTACTTTGATATCTTTAGAATATAATTGGATGGTTTGTTTGTTATTGCTAATTTAATGATTTAATAATGATTGATTTTGATGTGTTAATTTTGTGTAACTATAATTTCTAAGAATAAATAAATGTGCATGTCTCCATTAGGACTTAGTATACATAGTATTTAACAGTATCTCATGTAACATACATACTAAAAAGCAAATAAATAATTAAATAAGGTATTTTGTGTATTAAAAATCAAAAAGTGATTTACGAGCTATTATAAGATATACATTAAACGTACCAGGCAAATTGAGAAGGGTAAATATGTGATATCACACATAAGAAACTATTACGGAGATAGTTAGGCAATATTTAACTCCGCTAATATTTAATAGAATAGATTTTATAAGAGATCCGTCCAAAGACATAAGCACTGCAACATTAAAGAAAAGACTGAAAGATACATTCCTATGAGTATAATGTACTACCTTTAATAAGTATTAATTAAAGATAGAGATATTTATTGTAATAAATATACCTAAGATAATTATGTATGTAACATAAAATACATATTAATGTATAAGAAAAAAGCGCCATTATCGCCAACAAACTGTTGCACAGTTTAGCAATGTTTATTATTATTGTAAATGCGTGCATTTCATATGAATAAAGGTATAAAAATCTTATGAACGAAATTTACTACATCAAGACAATTTGTTGGACGCGTAGTTTAGAGATAATGAAAAATTTAAGTAATTCAACACTCAGCTCGACGTGCCAAAGACGCATACGCCTAGCCGACCGATGGAAACCGAGAGAAACTGTCAGTGAACGTCCGTGCGAGAGGTGTCATAACATATATAAGTAAACGAAGTATCCACGTGCCATTACATTTACCACGTGCCCGGCGGTGAAGGAAAACATCCTAAGGAAATCTGCATGTCGGAGAAATAAAAAAAAAGATTTCGAAGACATGTGAATTCTGCCAACACGCATTGGGGCGCGGGACCCCATGCCCATGCTCTCAAAGTGAGAAGACGCCTGCCCAGCAGTGGGACGTATCAGATAAGGTACAAAAGTTTCTTGTCTACCCACATTAGATTAACCAAAGATAAAAAAACTTTCAATCATTAAATTACTGTACTTTTCGTTTCCGACTCACAAAAATATTTACTATAAAATTATTTAATTTTGTTACAGTGATATAGCCTAATAAAATCAGTGTCGATTTAAAATTTCATGCATAAAATCGTAAGCTGTGGTAAAATGTTTAACGTAAGAGGGAAGACACGGCGGAAATCAAACAGCGTTTGAATGCTGTGTACAGGCATTCTTTCCATTCGTACTCACCCATAAAGAATGGGTGAAACAATTTCGCTTGAAAGAGAATCAATTGATGATTAACCGCGCCCAGGACGACCATCCGAGGCCGAGACAAATTTAATGGATGAAAACATAAAATTTGTGGAGAAGATAGAACGGGAAGACAGACAGAGGCTAAATACTTATTAATTAAGAATTAGCAGTTATGACAGGACTTTCAAAAACAACTGTGCTCAGAATCCTACATGAACATTTGAGTATGAATAAGCTGAGTGTAAAGGTGGGTCCCAAAACTTCTTTCCTATTCAAAAACAAGAACGAGTGAAGTGGCGTACCCAGTTTTTATCCCTTTGTGAAGGCCGATAGAAAGAAGTTTTGGATTCAATTGTTACGGGTGATAAAAAGAATTGATGGAATGGCGTCATCCGAGCTCAACGCGGCAAAAAAGCAAAGGTTTAAAAGATTATGGCTACAATATTTTGGATTACGAAGGAATTTTACTAGTGGATTTTAAAGAACGCAACACAACAGTAACAGGAGATTACTTTTTCTTTGCTACATAAATTGGGATGCTATTAAAGAAAAATATCAAGAGAAATTGTCGCGAGAGGGGGTTGTTGCTTCATGACAATGCTCCGGTCCACACATCGGGTGATTACAAGGCTGCCATGAAGTATTGTGATTTCACTAAGCTCGACCATTCACCATATAGCCACGACTTGGCCTATTATATTATTTATTCTTTAAATTGAACCAACCCAGGAGAGAAAATTTAACACTGATGAGAGGTGAAGTCAACAGTTTTGTCACATTTTGAGGGCAAAAATTCAGACAATTTTTAGGGTATAGAAAAGTTAGTAAATTGCTATGAAAAGTGTATTGAAATAAAGGAGATTATATCTAAAATTGGTAAATCAATTGTACATGTTTTAGCGCATTAAAAATTACGTATAACATGATTATATGTACCTAATTTTTAAAGTAGTTTAAATACACAAGTTTTCACTAATAACCTTATTACTATACTTCCAATTTTCCGATAATTTTATATTTTATTTTATTTCAAGTCACTCCGTCAAGTCCGGAGGTAAGGTCTATTCATAACTGTGGCGGGTGGAAGAAAAGGGAGATCTCCCGCCGGGCAAGGTGATCGGCCCGGGAGCGGCCAACGCTCAGTGGTAGTTCGAGCTATTGTATATACTGTTTTTAATTCGGAACTTTAATAGCGCGATTTAGGCTTCGATGTATTTCACTTGTGGCGCGACGACAGCGCCGCCACATCACCCTGCTCAGACCGGAGGTCGATATTAGTCTAGATGTCAAAGAATGTGCAAGTGCCAGGAATTGCCTTGTAGTCTGCGGTGAGTCGAGAAGAAGGCAATCTGCGAGAGTGCCGTGAAGCAGAGGCGAGCAGTAAGGCTCAGAGCCGTGCCTGTAGCGCAGAGAGTAGCAAGGAACAGGAAGCATTATTATAGTGCTGCGATGAACCTTTGTAAAGCTAGATGGCTTGCAGGATGTGAAGACTGAATATTTGCTCGACGAATGAATGGGGTACTTGAGAACGATGACGAGGATTTGAAGGTAGTTTTCCGAAGGCTGTTGGTTGCGTGTTCATATCACGTCTGTTGGTCACCAGTGTAGCAGGTGGAAGAAAGGAGATCTCCCGCCGGGCAAGGTGATCGGCCCGAGAGCCCAACGCTCCGAGTGGTAGTTCGAGCTATTGTATATATACTGTTTTAATTCGGAACTTTGATAGCGCGATTTAGGCTTCGATGTATTTCGTTGTGGCGCGACGACAGCGCCGCCACGTAACCAACAAAACGAGCCCAAACTCAGCATATCTAGTTCTCGTCGAGAAGTTCCAGTAGCAGTCATCAAAATCCACCTTCAAGTCACTCTATCAACTCCGGAGTAAAGTCTCATCATAACTAACAAAACGAGCCCAATATCGGCACACTAGTTCTACTCTTCGAGGAGTTCCAGTAGCATTAATCGAAGTTACCAGGTCACTCTATCAAGTCCAGGAGGAGGCGGATTAAATGTAGACTGCGCCCTGGCTAACCTAGCAGCTCATCGGCGCCTCTAGGGCCATATTATATCTATTATAAATGATTATATACTCATTTTGCAAATAAACTATATTATAATTTATAATATACTTTGATAATTGCAAAATAATTAGGATACAAGTACCTTAACAGGGGCAAAATGAAAATTGTGAGAGAGTAGAGCTATTTTAGTAATTAAATACGACGCTTTTTCGTTTCAAAAATTCCCGCGCGCCTTTTTAACCTTGTGTCACTAGGTACGTGCCTAGTTTGCCTTAAGGATAATCCGCCACTGTTCAGAGGTAAGGTCGCATCATAACTAACAAAACGAGCCCAAACTCAGCACACTTATCATTATTACTACTTCGAGGAGTTCCAGCACTTCAGAAGTACACCTTCAAGTCGGGGTAAGGTATCATCATAACTAACATAACGAGCACAATCTCGGCACACCTAGTTCTACACGTCGAGGAGTTCCAGTAGCAGATATCGAAGTACACCTTTAGGTCTCCATAAAGTCCAAGACGTATAAGTATATTTATATATAAATAAAAAATCGATAAAAAAGTTATAACTAAACAAAACAAAATTAAACTTCCCATATGATAGACGAAGAGTTGAAAAAATAGATTGAGTTGAACAATTGATATTTTCAAAAGTTATCGTGTTCACACCACCATGGACTTGATAAATCCACATCATAAGCCAATAAAACCGCTTTTTATGTAAAAATAGCAATGGATCGATATAAAAAATAAGTTCAACAATCATTTATCTATCTAACAATGTGCTTTTTATATCATGTATATGTTCAATATGATTGTTAGATACGATTTCATGACAAAACGTTGGTATCTTGATTTTTAGGCGCTAGTAGAACATATCTATACGCTTTCGCGCATAAGGCATGCAATAATTATGGTGGTTTGAGATTAATCATTAATTTTATAGTTCAGGCCAGAAAAATTTTGGACCTTACTATAGGCTGTAACTTCAACTTTAACTTTAAGCGAGGTGTCATGACTCAGACGCGTAATTTACACGGGTGAAACCGCGGGCACAGCTAGTATTAAACGAATTTATATAGCGAACTACTTTTTGAGTACATGCTGATGCTGATGTTGAGAATTATTCGATTCTAAATATTCTAGTTTCATTTATTATTATTTATCATTGTAATTTATACAATATTCAAAAATTGTTATTGCTTGTATAATGAAGAGAGCACAGTTTCCCAAGTAGCACAAACTCTAAGGGTGTCTTTTGATTGTTTGTACAGTTAATGAATCAATTATTATTATTTATAAGTGCTGAAAACCGTTACCTTTACATACGTAAATGTCATTGTACGAAAATAACTAAATTAAATTAATGTAATTCATAACTGGAGCGTAGGTGGGTTCAACCTACACAAGTTAATTTTAATGGAGCAAAATGTGTTTGCTTTATCGAATCTTGTAGGTAGGCGTTTATTCAAGTTAACGAGCAAAATGATATATTATAACCTTTATCACCGCGTTTTGATAAGCAAAATTATATTTTTTTAAGACTATTATTTATATTTCCCCAGCTTCTAAAAATAACTGATGATATCCATTCATTGAATGATGAGACAGTCTCATGTCGGAAACAATTTGTGTTTTTAAACATGTATGTCTATAAAATTAACAAATACCTATTTTGTGCCCCGTAGGCAGACTAAGTTGTTAGACACGCACCCTACTCACCACCCACCCCTATAATGATTCGCAGTTAAAATGTAAAAACTTGAGGGCTTCGTGGCGAAGTGGTTTAGCAATGAGTAACGGTGCCGAGGCCGCGGTTCGAATCACGCATGGAGCAAGAATTTGTATGGCCTACAATTAATTAATTACACACAAACAAAGTAATTGTCCCGTGTCTGGATGCTTGTCCTTGTGAAATTTATGTTACGAAATAATACAATTTAGATTACATCATACCACTTTTATTTTAGTCTGTCCGTAAATTACAACTAATTGTCGTATTAACAATCACTTTTACTTAGTAATTGCACTACACTTTACACAAACACTAAAGTCTCTTATACTCTTAACACCTTATAACCGAATGAATCCAGCTTAGGTCGTCAGCCATTTTTATATTTTCTTTAAGGAGTCAAATCCGAAACTATTACAATAAAATCTTACTGGAAATTTAAAGATACAAAAGCGGAATCCGATTTAAATTTATTAAAGTTAGATGTTTGTTTCACAAGACAATTACATTAATATTACGGTCATTCAATATACGTTTAATTGTTCTTTGTAAATAATTGCAACAATCGGCCATTCCTGACATTTTCAAGTCCCGTGAAAGGAAAATAGAAATGTATTATCATATTAAGTTAGTATTATTTGTAATATTACAGTTTATTCTAAATTAATGAAATTACATCGCAAACGATATTGAAGCCCCATTCATGTCTCTTTAATATACACCTGCATAAGACCCCCATGTTCTCAACAGGCAAGAAATAGTAAGGAAAGAATGAAGCCCCATTCATATCTTCAATATTCACCTGCATGAAATCCCTTCATGTTCTCAACAGGCAAGGAATAGGTAAGGAAAGAATACAAGCCCCATTCATGTCTTCTATATTCACCTGCACGAGACCCTCATGTTCTCAACAGGCAAGGAATAGGTAAGGAAAAATACTGAAACCCTTTCATGTCTTCAATATTCACCTGCATGAGACCCTCCATGTTCTCAACAGGCAAGAAATAGGTAAGGAAAGAATACTAAAGCCTCATTCATGTCTTCAATATTCACCTGCATGAGACACCTTCATGTTCTCAACAGGCAAGAAATAGGTAAGGAAAGAATACTGAAGCCCCATTCATGTCTTCAATATTCACCTGCATAAGACCCCTCATGTTCTCAACAGGCTAGGAATAGGTAAGGAAAGAATACTGACGCCCCATTCATGTCTTCTATATTCACCTGCATGAGACCCTTCATGTTATCAACAGGCAAGGAATAGGTAAGGAAAAATACTAAAACCCTTTCATGTCTTCAATATTCACCTGCATGAGACCCTCCATGTTCTCAACAGGCAAGAAATAGGCAAGGAAAGAATACTAAAGACTCATTCATGTCTTCAATATTCACCTGCATGAGACACCCTTCATGTTCTCAACAGGCAAGAAATAGGTAAGGAAAGAATACTGAAGCCCCATTCATGTCTTCAATATTCACCTGCATAAGACCCCCATGTTCTCAACAGGCTAGGAATAGGTAAGGAAAGAATACTGAAGCCCCATTAATGTCTTCTATATTCACCTGCACGAGACCCTTCATGTTCTCAACAGGCAAGAAATAGGTAAGGAAAGAATACTGAAGCCCCATTCATGTCTTCAATTTTCACCTGCATGAGACCCTTCATGTTCTCAACAGGCAAGAAATAGGTAAGGAAAGAATACTGAAGCCCCATTCATATCTTCAATATTCACCTGCATGAGACCCTTCATGTTCTCAACAGGCAAGAAGAGTAAGGAAAGAATACAGCCCCATTCATATCTTCAATATTCACCTGCATGAATCCCTTCATGTTCTCAACAGGCAAGGAATAGGTAAGGAAAAATACTGAAGCCCCATTCATGTCTTCAATATTCATTTTCCTAATAAATTATTATACACATTAATATAATATACTATGATAAACAAAAATAATACACTTTTTTCATAAAGAATAATATTAGATTGTTTTACAACTAAAATTATTTAAATAGTAATTTTTTTATCTACCACTAAATCAAAATACTATTGAAAATCCAATTGTGCATGCTCTAAGCGCATTAAAAATTACGTATAACATGATTATACGTAATTTTTTTAAAGTAGTTTAAACACACACCAGTTTTCATTATATATAATTTTTTAAGTTTTCATTATAATAATAATATTATACTTCCAATTTTCCAATAATTTTATGTCAAACTTCAATTTAAAAAAAGTTTGGAAAATCCAAAAGTTAACGACTCAATGCTCATATAATCATCGTATCATCATTCAGATCACTCCATAAAGTCCAAGACGTATTTAAGTATAAGTATACTTAAATAATATCAAATTGAGGCGCCTTTAAATTAATACCAACCAATATTTTAGCCAATAGCGTACATAAAATTAACATCACACCAATGAATTCAGCCAATTATAACATCTATGTGTTAAAAATATCATTTCGTACAGTTTAATAAAAATAACACTCAAAAGATTTAACGGCATACAATTTATTTAATATTGTGGAGGCGCTGTCGTCGCGCCACAAGCGAAATACATCGAAGTCTAAATCGCGCTATCAAAGTTCCGAATTAAAAACAGTAAATATACAATAGCCTGACCACGGGCAGGTGTTCTGCCCAGGAAGCGTTGGCCGCTTCTCGAGCAGAACACCTTGCCCGGCGGAGACTTCCTTTTCCTTTCACGGTCACAATATGATAATTTTCAACCACAATTTGAGCATAAAATATTGGATATAAGTTTTGTAGCAAATATTTGTTACAATCCTCATTTTTAGACATGTAAAGCCTAAATTTTAATGTAAATAATCTAAAGAATACACGAAACGTCGGAATCAAAAATTAGTAAAATTAAACGCGATAAAATCCGTAAAATAGTTTTATTCAATAAAGGATACATGTATTGATGTTTTTAAAGAATTCTTTCGAAAAAAAGTGCTTTGTAAACCGCCATCTACTCCATTTAATTGGTAGTCATTTTATCGAACGAAAATTGAAACCCTCACAGTGGTACGTAAGGAAGACGCTAGATGGCATAAATAAGGCTAATACAACCATCTTTACTATACAGTATATTATCTATGGCCGGAGTGAGGAAGGCAAAGTGTATTTTGTATTGAATGGACTGGAATATGATAATTTTATTCAATATGGTTAATTTTATTTATTTAAATTTGTTTGTTTTTAACCTATTTCAAATAAAATATATATTAACCATCTTTACTATACTATCTTTACTATACAGCTTATTATCTGTGGCCCGGAGGAGGAAGGCAAAGCGTATTTAGTAAAATAACACAAAAATAACAAACTCAACATCTAGTCTCCTCGTCGAGAACCCAGCAGTCATCAAAGTACACTTTCAAGTCGCTCCGTCAAGTCCGAGGTAAGGTCTATTCATAACTAACAAATTGAGCCCAAACTCGACACGTCTAGTTCCCTCGTCGATGAGTTCCAGTGGCAGTCTTCAAAGTACACTTTCAAGTCACGCTATCAAGCCCAGAGATAAGGTCTCATCATAACTAACAAAACGAAGCCAAACTCGGCACATCTAGTTTCTCGTCGCGAAATTTAGTAGCAGATACCGACACCTTCAAGTATATAAAGTCCAAGACGTATAAGTATATTATGTATAAATCCTGCGTGCTTTTAGCGAAACAAAACATTGTAATAAAAATCTGTGATTATAAAAATAATAACAATATCTTACCTGGTCAAGTATGTATCAAATTTGGTTTTTGGAATATTTTGTATTTCTACAACAATCTTTGAAGCGGAGTAAATACTAAATAAAGTATTCTGTATTGTAACTCGAGTAAGCCTGTTTAGTAAAATAAATTAATACAAGGCTCACAAACCACCGAAAATTTCATTTTAGAGCCGAAAAAATTAATTATAACTAAAAACAAAATTAAACTGCTATTTACATTCAATGGCTTCCCACACGATAGATGAAGAGATTTAAAAATAGATTGTGTTAAACAATTGATATTTTCAAAAGTTATCGTGTTTATGGCGCCATGTGGTCTTGATAAATCTGCCAATAAGCCAATAAAACTTTTTTATGTAAAAAGGCAATTAGTCGATTTAAAATATATTAATAAGTTCAACAATCGTTTATCTTTCTGACAATGTTCTTTTATATCATTTATATGTATATGATTGCTAGATACGATTTCATGCAACAAAACGTTGGAATCTTAATTTTTAGGCCCTAGCAGAACATACCTGCGCGTTTCGCACTGGCATGCAATATTATTTATTTTAAATCATTACATAATGGAAAGAAATAATCATTGAAGACTAATAACAAATTATTTGTAATCATATACTTATTTATTCACCGGTATTACTACATATTTCAACTTTGAGTATACAACTCATAGCTTCGTTAATAAACCAACCAAGAATGAATTTTATCAACTGAAAATATACCATTAAAACGTCTACCCTTGCGGGACGTAGGTGTATCTTCGACTACAAATTATCTATCGTTGACTAAAACTTTAGATATACGATAAGGACTGCGAAGTTTAGAAATAAATTTTCTGCTTTTACCTGTTGAAGGAATCTCTCTCATTCTAACTAAATCACCTACAACGAACTTTAAGATTTTCCGGTTCTTATCAAAACGCCTTTTGTTTTGTTGGTTCAATTTTAATTCATCGCAATATTTCATTTCTAATACTGTCAATATTATTAGTAGATGTGAATTTTAGTATCGGAATCATTTAAGACATTCATCTGCACCAAAGAATCGTTAGTTCCTATTGTTTTAATACTGAATAAAGCTTTGCGGGAGTTTTACCAATTGTCTAATTTGTTGTATTATTTAATCTCCAATGAATGTCACTTACACATTTGTTCCATAAATGTTCAGGCTGCCAAACTTTTAAAGAAGCTAATACTGTGGTTATACAGTTCTATTAGCACTTGCTTGACACCTAACGAGTCTAAACATTCATTGAACCGTTTAAATGTAAATGAGGGTTCCTTTATCGGTTAGTCTCCTTGGGACGCTAAAAGTTTGAAAATAACTTGGAAAATCCAAGTGCACGCTTCATGGGCGTTTTATTTTCTCATCAAAATAAAATTAATTCTTTTATGAAAAAAAATTAAATTACTTTTAAACGGTGTCGAGTTCAATAACAAAATCAATAGGGATCCTCCAAGAATATAAGGAATCTTATTTAATACTATATATCTCAATCTATTGAGATTAATATCAAAAATTATGTTAATTATGTAAAGAAAACAACATTGATATATGAACTTAAGTTGTATTCAATTGAGGTGGATAACATAAAAAAATGTTATGAGACTGACGTAGAGTGCCTTAAATCAGAAATATTATCACTTACTAACTCCCTTCAAACTGTGTCCATAAATATAAATCAGCCCAAAACGAAATAAAAGAACACATACTGGCTATGGATAATCTGGTAAAGACATGTAAATATAATGAGGAGCGTTTTGACTCCTTAGTTAAACATCAATGTGAGTGTCAGCATTCAATACCAGCTTCTTCCAGAGTCGGTGTTGATAATATTATACCACCACCAAACCTCTATGACAGTGCCATAGCAGAGGAGCTTAAAATAAAAAATAACTCAAATATTAACTAAAATAATATAATTGTGTATAGCGATGACATGGGAAAAAATCTAGGCATAACTTTAAATAACTCTTTAAAGGGACAAAATTACAAATTGCTGCATGTCCGAGCATCTTTTAGTGACATCCTAAATAAAATTATAGTTACTAAATTTTGCCCAAATAGTACAATAATAATTTTGTTAGAAGAGGCAGTGTAAACAACAAACAGTTATTAAGATATATTGAACAACTTAATAACTTAAATGTACACAAAATTGTCTTGTTCACACTGCCTTACATACAGGGATTGCCACAGGAAAATAATCTAAGACATAATTTAAATATACAAATGAATAATTTAATATGTAATAATAATTTAAATTTGACATATAATTGTGATAATAATGACAAATTTCATGTAATTGACATAAATAACTTAATAAAAAGTTTTGGACAAAAGATAGGTATTACCTATCCAAATATAATTAAGACTGGTAGCAAATGTGCTATCTTATTATTTACTTTTTAACTCAGCCAAGTTTTGGCTACCAAGACTGCTTTTATTGAGCATGATAATCATTTGACATTTAATTTGGAATCAGTTCCAACTAATTTAAATTAGTAAATGCGACAATAGAGGCAATCTCTAGCAATAATAAGAGTTTAATTAATTTGAATGCAGCCCACAAATAAGTAATAAAATTGTTTACACCTGGTGCATCAAAATATACAAGGCATGATAAAAGAATTGAAGTTGAATTGTTTTTAAATAGTAACAATATACATATCCTTTGTAGTACTGAACATTGGCTAAAGATTATAATTTCATGTTTAATTTCAGAAATCACCAGGTGGTCAGTTCCTTCAATAGAAAAAAGTTTACGTGGTGGCTCCTTAATATTAGCAGATAAATCATTATTATATAAAGAACGTAAGGATATTGTGAGCCTCTGTTGAGCGAACTGTAGAAATGGCTTGTGTCGAGCTCGAGCACCTCATTGTTGTAAGTGTTTACAGACCCCATGTGCTACTTATGACTATTTTGAAAGAATTGTGGAAGTTTTGCTCAAACTTAGTAAACAGAACAAGTCTGTTGTAATATGTGACACTTTAACATCAATCTCCTTGAAACTTCTTCCATTAGTATTAAGTTTAGCTCATTGTTTAAATCGTATAATCTTGTTAATTTATTCTTAGAACCAACACGTATTGCTGGGCCTAGTGCAACCTGTATAAATAATATTTTTACAGATATTGCCCTGCATAAATCAATTATTCAAAATTTAAGTTCAGATCACTGTGGACAGTTGGCATTGCCTTACATATACAAAAAACAGAAAAATAAGAAAGTTGTGTTTGTTCCAATAAATGACCATCGCTTGAGAGGTTTAGAAGTAATATAATAAAAATACTTCCATCACATTCATTTAAATATAGTGCTAATTATTTGTATGGTATGTTATTTAAAATTATAACTTGTGAATTTAGTACAATATTTACTTTAAAACTTTCTTTTAACAGTCGCAAATCATTTAATGAATGGGCGACAGTAGGAATTTATAAAAGTAGGCGAAAGTTATATGAGCTTTATAATGAAAGATCATATAATACTAGTGTTATATTTAGAGATTATGTAAAACATATTCTAAAATATTTAAAAAGTGTGCTACACAGCTAAGGCTTTACATTTAAGTAACAAAATTAAAACTGCATCCAACAAAATTAAAATGACCTGGAGAATAATAAATAGTGAAACGGGCAAGGTCAAACCGCACAACTCTGATTTTCAATTGAATATTAACAACATTTAACTAGATCTGATCAAGAAGTTGCTATGGCTTTTGAGAAACATTTTACTGATGTTCCTTTTGACAACAAAATCATTAAATTCTTCTCCTACTGTCGCCGAATCATTGCTTAAACAAAATGTAAAGGCTTGTTCAAATACTTTTAAATTCCATGTTATAGACATACATGATGTTAAGAAAACGGCAGACTTATGGGGATTTCCGTTAAAGTTATTTTATCTATAATAGATATAATAGCACCTTATCTAGCCACTATATTTAATACAAGCGTCGAATCTGGTGTGTTTCCTGATTTAATGAAACATAGTAAAGTCATACCTTTATTTAAATCTGGTACATTAGACCCCGCCAATTTTAGACCGATTTCTGTACTACCAACATTTAGTAAAATTTTTGAAAAATAATTTTAGATCAGATCTTAAGTTTCTTTAATATTAATAAATTGCCATAAAAATCAATCGGTTTTACAAGGGTCGCTCGACAACTGACGCTGGAGTTGAGCTTATTAAACATATTTTTGTGCATGGGAGAATACGGAGGATGCTTTGGGTATATTTTGTGACCTTTCCAAGGCCTTCGACTGTGTTCACCTTGAGACATTAATCAGAAAGCTACAGTATGGTGTCGAGAACACAGCGCTTAAACTTATTATTTCATATTTAAGTAATAGAATGCAGAAAGTTATTATCAATGGTAAAGTTCTTCCGGGTCACCTGTACTAATGGGTGTCCCAAAGGGCTCGATTCTCACCCATTTCTATTTCTGGTATATATTAATGACTTACCTTCCTTGTTGGGGATAATCATAGTATTATTTGCTGATGATACTTCCTTGATTTTTAAACTTAAACGTCAATTATTTAAATGTGACGAAGTGAATCAAAATATCAAAATTAGTGCATTGGTTTAACGTTAATAATCTACATTTAAACGGAAATAAAACTAAATGTATTAAATTTACAACAACGAATATTAAAATCTGGGTACCAATGTGTTTTAAATGGGGAAGAACTGAGCCCTGTTGAATCCACTGTTTTCTTGGCATCACTCTCGACGCAAAGCTTCAGTGGGGCCCCATATATCAAACTAGCAAGCAGACTAAGTTCTGCAGCCTATGCTGTAAAAGATTAGAGGTCTCACTAGTGTCGAGACAGCTAGACTAGTTTATTTCAGTTATTTCCATAGCATAATGTCTTATGGGATTTTGCTATGGGGAATGCAACTGATTCAGAAACTATTTTGTTTTACAGAAGAGGCCATTAGAGCTATTTACAACCTAAAACCGAGAGTCTCTTAGAGATAAATTTAAAGAAATAAATATATTAACTTTGGCCTGTAAACACTAGGAACAAGCACAAGCTAGTGATACCAGTTTCGACTCCACAGAGTCAGTAATTCATTCTTGGGGCAATGTATACGCTATTACAACAAGGTTCCGGAAAGTGTACAGGCTCTCTCTATTACCAAGTTTAAATGTTTTGTTAAGCTGAAACTGTATAAAAGGGTTATTATAGTATAAATGAACATATAATTGATAATAACCCCTGGGAATGAGGTGGTCGCTACCAAGCAGTTTCTAAAATAAATTTTGTACTTAAATAGTTTGTACAACCATTAATGTAAAATTACTTTAAAAAGTCCGCTGGGTTTCTTGCTGGTTCTTCCCAGGACAGAGGTTTTTTTTTCGAACCAGTGGTAAAGTAAAAATGACTTTCAATAAGAATTACACATGTAATCTATATTGAATAAAAAAATTGCTTACATTTCTATTAAGCGAGAAGACTCACCGACACGGACTAATCTAAAGTGAATCAAACTAATCTTATAATTCAATTTCTGTAGTTATTGTAACGTTAATAATAATATGGATTTGATGTCTAGCTAAAAGTATAAGAACGATTTTATGTAGCGAAATTGAGGTATGGCCACATATATTTATTCCATCAACCTTAACCCTTTCGCTGTCATATACGTCATTGCTAACGCACTACATATAGGTCATTGCTAACGTCTTACTATTATGTCTGAAAACCGGACAGTGAAAGTGTTAAAGTACTTATAAATACTGAATGTACCTACAGTTTTCTTTTATACTATTAATTATTGACCAGTGCACTATTTTAAAATAAAATACCGGTGAAAACTACTAGACAATCGGTTTGTTTGTTTTTAGGTTACTGTGATATTAATATTTTAATTGTTAATTTCTCAGTATTCCCGTTAGATATGGTTAAACTAATATTACTATTGTAATCTATTGGTTAATAGGAATAAATTGACATTTGTTTCATTAAATTACGCCTGGTTACGGTGGTGGGCCCATTTTCAATACAAAAAGAAATTGTCCCCTTTCTACTAATGTAACAGGCGAAACAAAGTTATGTTCAATTTTATTTACATAAATATTCTGAACATTTTGTACAGGTAAAGTTTGAACCAGCAGCATATTTCTTTGTTAAATAATATAAAGTTGAAGATACGCATTTAATCACCACTTGTTCCAGACCATTGTTTAGTTGTACGACAGTGAACGACTTCATATTCACGTTTAGGTAATTGACAACTACTAGCTTCTATTAATAACTGCCCTTTAAAGTTTGGAGATGAGTAGACATATACTTCATTATAACCAAAAGCAACTGACGTAGATTCAGCAACGTACAGCAAAACCTTAGTTACTTTTTGTGCATCTCATGAAATTATCTTTAAGCTATACCTATTTTTATAGATAACTATGTGATATTGTTAAGTATACGTTTGTATCAGCAATAACGGAACTCTTAGTAACTCATTGGCCAAAATGTAAACTTGTACCGTAGACTTAACAAGATCAACTTCAATTTCGACTTCACACATACCGAGACATTTCACTAACTAGACTTTTAACACAGATTCCTTCGACGTGGTACATTGACTAGGTACCAAAACCCATGAAACAGTTCAACTCTAGTCATTGTTAACCTTGGTTGATTTAAAATGTTTTAAATCATAATCAATATTTTTGGATATAACACTAAAACAGTCTTAGGCTTGTATTAATAAACGTTACTCAGCTCAAGTACACGCACTTGAGTACAATCTTGAGGTTATGATCTTATTAATAAACATATCTCAAGATGCGGTTTAGGTTTACGATATCAGCCGAGTGCCACACTGATTAATAAACGACACTCGACTCTCAAGTGTGTATACTTGAGTGCAAGTCACAGAACAGTATTCCTAAGTACAGCGTTTTGAGATACTGTTTTTATGTGTTTATTAATTAGCAACGATCTTGAGATGCTGATTTCGTAATGAGGGCGTATCAAATGATTACGCACTTGAGTTCGTCGTTGAGTAACGTTTATTAATACGGGCCTTAGTGTTGGCGGACACTTGTTTCGGACAACTATCAGTTAAATGACCCATCTTTTGACACGTGTCACACATTTTAATAGGATATTTATATTATTTATTATTTATTTAATAGGATATTTATATTATTTATTATTTATTTAATAGGATGTTTATAATTAAAATATGGGTGTCCTTCCACAGCTATAACATTTTGATACAGTTTTAACGTCAGAACTACATGGTATCGGCTTAAGGACTTTTGGTCGTCTGTTGTCAGAAGTGCTTGTTTGAATTGTGGTGAATTTTAGGTCTCCTAACAGTTATAACATTTCTTAGAAAAACATTAATAATTTATCTGGTTCCGCACATTGAGCCGCTTCGGTACTTGTTCTAACAAACCTGTCCTCAATGCCATGTAAATACAGTCTTTAGCATTTTACCAATATTAATAAGCATCTGTTCAGTAAAACAATCTCTTGATAAAATAATCTTCAAAGACTTACCAAATCGATCCCTATACGCTATTTCTGTCAAAAGTTGGACATAATTTTGATTTCTTGGTAACGCTGACCTAGTTTTCGTACCATTCAGACCAAGAAAACATTAAACTTTGTAAATCTTGATACCATTTTTGTGCTAAAAAAACTAATTTCGGAAGAGCATTTAATGGATTACCTGACGTTCTGACCAACCATAAATAGTGGCACCTCATTCACCTTAACAATCCAGGTATCAACGGTTTGATTACTCTTAAACGGATTGAACTCTCGATTTATTGCGTCGCGCACGTTTAAATGGACTTCGGTCACGCTGCATACGCCTGGAGGCACTGCGCTTATTCAGCGAACAGCCGAAACCACTACGCCCGCTGGATCGTAAACGCTCGCGTCGAGTTGTGCTGCAGTAAGATCGACATCATCGACTGTCACTCGGGCCCACTGCAGACGACATTGGTGACGAGCTCGGGCACGGTCTCGTGTTCATACGCTTACGAGATCGTCGGTCTCGTCTCATGTTTTTATCACTGCAAAATTAACATAAGACTAGAAAGCAAAATGTTTAATGTATAGTAATAACGATTTTTCGTTTTTAGTTTAGAACAAAAGTCACAAGGTTTTATTACGATAACATTGTCCATGTAATTACAAATTAAGAAGAAAAATATAGAAGAAGAATTAATCTGAATACAAAATAAGTAGAGGATACAGTTTGGCTAGTATGCTTAACTGGAGCCAAATTGTTGACTGAAGATGTTAGTATATATACAAAAAAAGAAGGAAACAAAACTGACAATTTACCAATTTGTGTCGCGCTTGAATATTAGTGGTAGTTGCCAAAAATCAACAATGAATGATATGGGTAGATGTAAATAAAATATAACTTGTGCTTAAAGTAGAGGGAAACAAAACTTACTAATTTATCTTTTTGCATATTGAGTCCGAAGTACCGAGTTATCTTAGCTCGATATTATCCCACTTTTGATTTGTTAGCAAATAATACAATTTAGATTACATCATATCACTTTTATTTTAGTCTCTTCGTAAATTACAACTAATTGTCGTATTAATAAATCACTTTTTACTTAGTATTTGCACTACACTTTACACAAACAATAAAATCTCTTATTTTCTTAACACCTTATAACCGAATGAATCCAGCTTAGGTCGTGACAGCCATTTTTATATTTTCTTTAAGAAGTCAAATCCGAAACTATTACAATAAAAATCTTATTGAAAATTCAAAGATACAAAAGCGGAAATCCGATTTACATTTATTAAAGTTAGATGTATGTTTCACAAGACAATTACATTAAAATTAGGGTCATTAAATATGTGTTTAATTGTTCCTTATAAATAATTGCTAACAATTATGTATGTAAACTGCCTCCACGATACAGGAGAAAATCCTAGTGTGGAGGGTTACGTTTTTATAATAATATTTGTTTATTCACTCCACAAATTTTCCATCGTGACTTACACTATTTAAATATAAAGTACCATCAATTACATTGAGAGGTTAACGTTGGCAGATGTACTAGTATAAACTGTGCCACGGCTGCCTGCGCCTTCCACTTACCTAATAGGTAAGATCTGTTACAACATTTTTTAACAAATAATATTTAAAATCTTTTCAAGGAAAACTAAAAATTACAACATGCAGGTATATACAAAACAAAATTGAATTTAAGCAAGATTACCACTAGTTTTATATACCTGAGATATGAAGAATATATTTGTTGCGGCGACGTAAGAAAATTCACTACCCATATCATACTGTGGGTGCTGTAAGAGGTAACAGAGGGAAATAAAACAGGTGATGTGTTTTTTTATAGAATAAGGGTGACAAACGAGCAAACATTCCACCTGATGGTAAGTGGATGCTGTGGCCCATAGACATCTATATTTATCACCCATTAACAATCAAAATGCGTTGTCACCCCTGAGGACTATGATGGAATGTCTCGTTTCCAGTAAAAAATGGTTCTCGGGTCCCTACGCTCACAATGCGAAACACAGCAGCATTAAACTGCTATTTTACTCTGGTATTCTGTGAGAGCATGGTCCTACCCGGCTCCTACCCGGCTACTACTGCCCGGCTGCTACTAGCAGCGTGGCTCTACCACGTATGTGTAGCAGCATATTCCTAATAACAACTCAAAATAATGAAAAACTGCGGTCGTCAACACACCTAACAGGCATAGAATCCAGGCTATGGGGAGGATATTGGGATTAAGTTCAGCAGTGGAGTTCATCCATACACCTACGTATACATGCTCGTTAGTTGAAGATACTCCTAAATTTACTCATCTTCAATATATCGCCAATTTGGTCGATAAACTTCCATATAGGGTGTCCCTTGTCTCTGCCACGCAATAATGGCAGAAAAATGCAATTCTCGTTAAATGTTTGTTCAATGTTATGTTCAAAATTTTACTATTATACATTCCTTTCTTATTCATAGTAATAACAATATCTTTTGCAAACCTGACATATCGCTTATCACACGATTTTCACCCTATCCTTCAGAGCCAGCACTAAAATACTGCTTAACGACCGCATTTCTACAGCATTTATTCTACTCTCGTGCTTCTTGTGCCACACCTAACTTTTACTAACATACATTAAAATAGGAACCAACACAGCAAGCCATACCTGCCTTTTTATCATTTTAACACATTCTAACTTTTACAATATAAGAATATCTAAAATTATACATATATACATATATTATTTAAGATACTTTTTACAAATTTGAAACATAATTTATTTACACAACATGCAAATAAGTACAATATTACTAAAACTATAGCAAAAAACTTAAATTATCATACAGTCCTACCCCCGCAGTATTGTGCCAAGGCTATACTTAGCATTTGAGCAAGAAAAGAACCAGCCTCTTATCACCAGCAGCAAGACCAGTCGCGGACAGATAGCTTACCTCTATAAATAAAACTCCATTGTTGTTCGTTAGTCTCAAAAAACTCGAAAATGGCTGGACCGATTTTGATGAAATTTTTTGTGTGTGTTTGAGTAGGTACCTGGATGGTTTAGATTTACAATTGGACCAGGTAGGTGGCGCTGTTGTCGGATTCAGAAATCATCCGAAGCCAGGGCGGATCGCTAGTATTATATAAAATTTAAGTAACAGTTAAGGCTCTTCTCATTTCTGAAAGGTTTATGGAGTCGAGCGGAATTAGTCCGCCGAGCTGCATTTTATGTCAACGTTCTCGAAATATTTTATTCATCACACATGCAGATTTCCTCACGATGTTTTCCTTCATCTTTTGAATAAAAAAACTATAACAACTTTTGCAGTGTGTCCAAGCACTGAGAAATGGTCCTCTGCTCGGAATTCGTGAAATAAATTGCTATGGTTTAATAGTAGGCTTAAAACTATTGTAGAACATCCTTTAAATTTATCACGCTTGACCTTGAATATGAATGTAATGGTAGTTTTGGAATTCAATTTCACCCACTTCAAGACGACAGAATCTGAAACTAATCTGAAATTTTGCAGACGTATTAAGTACCGATGATAATACAATAATTTTACTATGACCTAGTATTCTCACAAGTATATCAGCTTATGATCAATGTGTGTTGTTTATGTCCAGTCTCATATTGTATTTATGGTTCATTGCTATTACCTTACTTTAGTGTCAAATTCAACAGTAAAGTGTGAATTTTCTTAAACTCTAAAAAAAGTTAATATTATCGTTCCACTAGACATATGCGTATTTAAGAATAAACCGTAATCCTTTAACGTATTCCAATAAAGTGGAACATTAAGAGTAAATTAGCTTATTTGTAGACTACAGCCTTAGTATAAGCATTCGCCGTTTTACCTTAGGAGTCCGTATCTAAATGGATTTATCTTGGATTTGCGGCGTTTCAAAGGGTGCCGATGCTTTGATTAGCGTCTTAGCGTGCGAGTGCTCGATGAATCTTAAATTATTTGTATTGAGAAATGCAGATATAATAATATGTAAGATAGTAGGTCCGCCGTGACGAGGTTTCGAGGACATTATTATTACTATTAAAAAGAAACTCGGTTTACTGATCCAGACAATCACTACCCTGAAATTTAGAATTTCTGGACTGCTTGTTTAAAGGCCCCGCAAAGCTCTTCGCTCAACGATCCCGATTTCTAGAACATGCTGATTGCGCCAGTCAAGGAATGCATACACGCTTTCAATAAAAAAAAATATTTTTTTATAAAACAGAATAAATTGAATAAAACAGAGATACAGTGTTTATCAAGCGAAGTCTGAGAAATGATTGACAATAGAAACGTCGAAACGTCGGGAATTAAAAAGTAAAAATTAAACGCGATATAATCCGTAAAAATTAGTTTCATTTAATGTGTAGTCTTCGCGTAAATACAAGAAAACATTAAATAAAAATGTAATATAACTTATATATAGTTGGAAACAACTGGGAACAAAACTTATTCTCATGAACGTCAGGATAATTTGTTCCAGAGAATTTTTATTATGTATTTTGCAATATTCAATATAATTTCTAAAGTTAGTTGCAAACAACAGGAAACAAAAGGGTTTCATATAACTTATTCTCATGAATGTCAGCATCATGTTCTAGAACATTTTATAACGTATTTTGCAATATTTTATTCACGTGTAAAGTAAATGCTGAGTCAACCCCTTCAACTTGTTGCTATGCTTTGCTATGGGCTGACAAAGCATATACCTACATGGTGAGTATCGTTAACTCGCTCTCATGCGTGTACTGCACTGCAGACACATGGATACTTGTAGATGCTATCATTTTGGATTTTTCATCTGACGAGGATAATTAGCTTGCATTTGCTTTAATATGTGTAACATAATACTATTTATTATTTTTCATTTTATTCATATAGCTTACCAACAATTAACTTACACAATGACATTTTAAATAACAGAAAAGTTTCTTAAGCTAAGTGTAGTGACTACTTAGTAAACACAGCATGCATTACAACAATGAATGAATAAAAATTTAAAAAAAACGTAGTTTAACTGTATGGTAATAGTACACACAAGCTGGTTGCACGAAATTAAGTACTAGCCGTACTGTTGACAATCTTTTTACGGAAATTGTAAGCCCGACCAAAGTTTACGTCAAATATGTGTTTGTAGCTACTTCTAAAGTGGTAATAGGTAATAGCATGAATTTTAAACCTAGAACATACATTCATGTCAATTAAGCTCAAGGGTTTCTATCCCTCACTCGAGTGGCAGTCTCACACCGTTAGGCGTAGTGTGGGGTGGCCCCCAGTAGATGGAGTGATGGTAAGACATGCAGGAAGTCGATGGTTGCAGGTGGCTCAAGATCGTGCTTTGTGGTGTTCTTTGGGGGAGGCTTATGTTCAGCAGTAGACTTTTGAAGGGCTGTAATGATGATGATGATGATGAAGCTCATGGGTTTCTATCCCTTGAATTTCTTCTTAACGTGCGAGTGTCTATCCTCATTTGTATTGAGTAATCCAGGAAAACTAAATTACAAAAGATTGTGTGAACGATTTAGTAGGTGGAAAGGAGTCCTATCCTTTAAATAGATAGATAAAGCATTTATTTGTTTCTCCAATCACACACGTAAATTCTATTACTAAACCAGGTACAAAGTAACGTATTACAAAAAAAAGTTGAATAATCTTAAGTTCTAAATATACATGTCATTTATATTGTTAGACGTATATATTCATAGTTATTTATATTTACTATTTATATATGTATGTTGATATGTATAATTAGGAGATATTTCTATAGTTTATTTATTGTATATATTAGTAAAAGGTATACATAACGTAATTAATTATCATTTATACTTTGTTTTTTTTTTTTCTATATTGCTACACCTACGTCAAATTCTCACCACTCCATGGGTGACTGGTAGAGAATGCCTCAAGGCATTAAGTCGCCCTTTGTATTCTCTTATATTAAGGAATGCAATAAAGAATAAATAAATAAATAAATAAATGTGTGTTGCAGTTAACAAATGGGTCCTAGCTCAGCGATTAATATTTATCAGAGAGGCAAACACTGATTTTCAGCTATTACCCTCAGATGAATAGACGAAAATAAGCACAATAGTATAATCAGTGTAAATATGTATGAATTATGTCCTTAAGCCCTACGACTTGCATCTTGGATTCAATTTATTAAAATTACTGAAAGGGTGTGTAAGTGTGAAAATTGCATACAAGTTAAAACCAGTACCTAAAAGGCTTAGACAGCTATGATGAGTTAGTAGAATGAAAATGCCATGGTTTATAGCTGACAAACGAGTGTTTGAGAATGCCTTGTTTTTATTTATCTAGAAGATATATTATTTTTAATTTATTTTTTAAAATGTAATTGGTGTTAAGATTTCTTAGTGGTGGTTGGATGTTGTCCTTTTCTGCCTAGAAGTCCGTTTGAGTAGTTACCGCTTTACACAAGATATCTATAATTGGCTCGGCTTAGCGAAGCTGCGGGTTCAAATCCCCCACGAAACATATGTTTGTATTGCTTACAAAATACTGGAAGAGGTGCTCTAGGGTGCTCGTTTTAAAATAAAACGTTTTTTTTTTTTAATATAACGTAAAGAAAAGGGGTTTTTTAATATAAACTCTTTCAGTTTTCAGTTTTTTATTGATCTACACTATCAGTTTTTAAAAGTGTCAAACATGGATCCGTCCCGCTGTAGAGAGGCTTTGCCACGTTTGTCGTCTGTTTTGGATTGCCAGTCGTAGTACAATATGTGATGATCTTTAAGGCTATTCACCTTCACCGGTCTGGTCACTTTATTTTAAAATTTAATGTTAAAGTTACAACCTATATACGCCCCACTGCTGGGCACAGGCCTCCTCTGATTTCTGAGAGGGTTTTAGGGCAAGGAAATGTCCGCCGCGCTGCCACAATGCGTGTTGGCGAACTTCAAATGTTTTCGTCATAATTTTTTTCTTATTTTTCAGACATGCAGGTTTTCTCACGATGTTTTTCTTCACCGCCGAGCACGTGGCAAATCTAACACGGCTCCTTATTTTATGGCTGGTTATTTTATGTTGGTGTAAACAAGGTGGTTTCGGTGATGCCATGCGGTTTTTTTAGCACTTATTTTACTCGTCCTTTACGTCATCTAGAGAACGAACTTGGTTGGTGAATTCTCTTACGGTGCCATCATATTGCACATGTTATTGTTATTACTTACATTACAAATAAATTGGCAAAACAAATATTTTAAGTGTTACGATTGATAAATTTCGCTTATTTCGTTTGCATACAGTCTTCGCCTATAATTTTTTTAGCATACATTATCTCTTATACTTGTTACCCAGAGGGATAGGCAGACACTACGGATTTCTATTTGGCACAATTCTAACATTTTACTGCTTTTTGGTTGAGAGTACTCTGGGCTATCTTCAATATATCGCCAATTTGATCGACAAACTTCCGTATCCGTATGACGTAACATTCGTTTCATAAGTGGTAGAGCCATGGTGCAGCTATATTAGTAGTATAGTTGTAGCACGAATGGGTCAGCTATGGAACGGGAACGAATGGGAAGGACCACGCTCTCACAGAATATAAGCGTAAAGTAGCAGCTTAATACTGCTGTGTTTCGTATCAGGTCAACTGTGTGCTCGTTTGTCACCCTATCCTATAAAAAAAATACTACGCTATTTTCAGCATTATTTTCAGATTTTCAAATGTATACGAAACTTGTGTGGGTGTACTATAAAAATAAAATGAATTTCTATAAATTGCATCCCATTTTTAATAGCCACAAATAAGGCTCTCCACTCAATGACCCCGATTTTATAGGACGCATGTTGATTGCGTTCTCGTGTGTGAAGTACACTGCAGAATTGTCGAGGCATGCTATCGTTTTATAAATAACCAGCTATGCCCGCGAGTTCATTTTCTTTGATTATTTTAAAGCCGATTAAGTTGGCTAACTCGGATTAACCTTTAATTTTTTAAACTAAATTTCAGTTCCAAATCAAACAGTAATAACATACTGTGTAATGTCATCATAAATACTGAGTGTGATGATTTAATATGTTTATTATAAAGATTCAAAATCTATGTAGAACAATAGTAAAAGTCCTATTTGTATCCGTTCAAAGGTTTTTGTGTGATGCGCTTTCAGACTGACAGACCCACAGACAATATTTCTAAAATTGTTGCTATATCGATAATATAGATCAGAAATCGTCTTCCTAGAGTTTTATTATTATTATAATGGTAATAGTGTAATATAGTACAATAGTATTATTATATTATAATATTTTAATAAATAATAGCTTTTATGACTTTTTTATAAAATGGTAATGGCGGTCGGGAGATTACAAGACATCTGTCGGAATTTATTGACGACTCTGTGGTGCAGTGGCGTCTCCACGATACAGGAGAACATCTTGGCGTATGGGTAACATTTTTTTAAAGAGCAAATGACATATTCCTTTCACGTATTCGTTAAAAATTGAAATCAAGCCTGTACAACCAGTGCGAGTTGCCAGTGATGGCATATGGATCTGAGTTGTGGTCCTCTACTGCTGGCCTAATGAGAAAGTTTAAGGTCGCTTAGCGAGTTATCGGAATAGCCCTGCTCGGAGTTTCTGAGTTCTAATTTTGCTATAAGTTGTAATTTTGTTCTTCATGTATGTATTTTTATTCTTCAGTCCATAAAAATAGATGAATCTATTTTTATGGACTGAAGAATAAAAAGTAACAGAATATTCAAAGGTCCCTTGTATAATAAAACTTATATATAAAAACATATAAAATATCCCACAACCCACAGGAAAGGAAATTTACTGCTTGTTCTTGCTTTACATATTCTTAATGCATTTTTTTCATAGAATAAGGGTAACAAACGAGAACACAGTCCACCTGATGGTAAGTGAATGCTGTTGCATACGAGTATATATGTCACTGTAAAAGCTGGAACTATGGTAAATCCTAAGATTTTCCAGTAAAACCAAGGATTTACCAATTCTTAATGGTAAAAGACCGAACTGTTCTCTGTTTAATTTCGTACTTTTACTACCATAAACTTATTAAATCTTAGGTTTTACCTCAAAGACATGTAAAATGTTGAAAAATAGTCATTGTCTAAAAGTGTTTGGCGCATTATCGTGCTCGCGGACAGTGTCACCTCTCTCCGCTCGACACAGTCGACCGATTATTACGTACTTTTTGTTACCTAGAAGTATTTATGAGAGAAAATGAGTGTGATACAAAGATTTTATGGAATACTGGACGAACTCGTGACAAGTAAGAAAGACAATAACTTTTATCTCGATAGGGATAAATGCGAAATGTTCAGAGAAATTAAAGGCTGAAATGTTCAGAGGGCTTAATTCATCCAGGCAACGAAAATAGAGCATATCATGAGAGTCAAAAAACCTCGTACGAAGTAATGTTTGGTTTCCAATGAAAATGGGCATCGCAACTTCAGCGACCTTTAGAGATATGATCTGAAGAAGATTTTGAGAATTTGTTGCATTCGCAGATAAATGCGTAACAATATATTAGCACCGAAAATGTAATTGAACATGACAAAGAAGATATTAATGTTGAGAAATAGTCACAAAAGATATTGTCCAATAACGCTGTCAATAATAAAATACAAGAAGAAGAGATTATTACGTAGAAGGTGAAGGCTAAGAAAAAAACCGATGTTTCTAATGTAATAACTGATGATAATGTCACTAGAAAATGCGATATTGATTCGGAGAAAGAAATCACGAGACAATTGCAAGAAGTTCTTTTAACTATAGAGTCAATACCATAAGAGATTGAATTTGTACTGACAATAATCTCATAATAAAAATAATGAATAGTAAGCTTAGCCAACGTAGGTGTTATGTTTGTGAGAAGAAAACAAATATATTTTACTGTATTATACGTTAAAACTCATAATAAAAATATTTTAAAATTTAGGCGGTAACATGATTCGATGTTTAATATATACTTTCTTCTTATATTATATATTTTTATTTCCAAAACCAACATTTACTAATAGTCATTGGTAAAACCTAGCATGTTCCAAATCCCAATAGTAAAAGCCCGAAAATCCTCATGTTGGTAAATCCTAAGATTTAAAAGAAAATTTAAGATTTACCCAAATACGGGCTTTACAGTAACATACATCTACACAACGCTTCGTTTCCAGTAAAAGGTTCCCACCCCCATACACAGATTGACATTGACATTGACCTACTATTTTACGCTGGTATTCCATGAGAGCTTGGTTCTTTCCCGGTCGAGCCGACCCATTCGTTCTACAACCATAATATAGCTGCGTGCTACCACGTATAAATTCAACTGTTGAATGAGTTTTGTTATGTACTTCAATCGATATCTGTTTTTTAAGCTGTTTAAGCTTCATTAGCCCCCATATATCTAAATTAGCAGGCAGACTTAGTTCTGCAGCATATAATGAAGAAAGATTAGAAGTCTCACCAATGTTGAGACAGCTAGATTAGTTTATTTTAGTTACTTTCATAGCGTGATGTCTTATGGAATTTTGCTATGTAATGCGACTGACATCGAAACCATATTTGTTTTGCAAAGAGAGCCATACAAGATTTATAACTTAAATTGTAATGAGTCCCTTAGAGAAAATTTAAAGAAAGAAAAGTATTAACTTTGGCATCGCAATATATTTATGAAAATGTAATGTACTGCACATGTAAATGTAATGCACAAAAACATAAATAGCTTTGATAAGAATAAAGTTCATACTTTAAACACTATAGGAACAAAAGCTTGTAATACCAGTTACTAGACTCCACAGAATTAGTAATTCATTTATGGGGCAATGTATACGCTTTTACAACAAAATCCCAGAAAATGTACAAAATTTGTCAATAAACAAGTTTAAATGTTTTATTAAAGAAAAATTGTACAAAAGGGTTATTATAATATCAAAGAATACATAAATGAAAAAAAAACCCTGGGAATGAGGTGATCGCCACCATGCTGGTTCTATTAAAACTCATTTAAAATTTGTACAAACAAAATTATTGTAAAGTGAAATATGTTTAAAAAAGTCTGGTTGGGTTTTTGCTGGTTCTCCCCAGGACACTGTATTTTCCGAACCAGTGTTAAATAAAAGGAGTGACTCATTAAGTATTATGTAATGGTCTATATTGAACAAAATTATTCTATTTATTTATTCTATTCTATTAACATACGTCAATTACTTATGTAGTTTGGTTGGCGGTGTTGAATGTCCCGTGTGTTGGAAAACGTGTAAAGCCGTTGGTTCTGCGCCTACGTGTCAGATTGCCGTCCCATCGAACTATGAGAGTGAGGGAATAGAGATTGCACCTGTGTTTGTGTAAACACTGAATGGCTCGTAGAAATGACCGCCGTGACCAAAATTCGATCTGGAGGACATAATGTAATTCGGTAACAATCACCAGTCTAAAACTAATCAGAGCGGTTCAAATCGGACTACGTTAACGAAAATAAGAACGAAATGGAAACTGTTTGCTTGGTTTCATTTTGTCGACATAATACCATAATAATATTATTGCATATCGTATCCTTTTGTATCTTTTTTATTAAAGAATTGAGTAGCATGGAGAGCTTTACCTTGGGCCAGGAGATGGGCGGTCTTTTACTAGTCGTGAGAGAAATATATAATGCATTATGACTAAAATTAGCTATCTGATGTTTAAAACCAAGCAAGGAACAATAATTAACAATATCTTTATGTTAACGATGATGATGAAATAATGTCAACTATATATTATGTCAGTTATACCAGTTACTGACTTCAAAGAGTCAGTAGTTCTTTCATGGGGAATGTATACGCTTTTACAACAAAGTCCCAGAAAATTTGCAGGCCTTATCTATCAAAAGTTTTAAAAATTATTAAGCGAAAATTGTTTAACAAGGGTTATTATTGGGAATGATGGGTAGCGATCTACCATGCTGTTTCCAAATGTTTTCATAGTAATTGCATGAAATATTATATTGTAAATTATTTATTTTAAAAGTCCCTCTGCGTTTCTTAGTTCTTACTAGGACACATTGTGTCATTCCTTGGGACTATGTTAAGCAGTGAACTTGTGATGGGTTGCAATGATGGTGATCTTATGATGATGATTCTTTAAGCTTTTTAATTTTTTCAAATCTTCCGCGACAAGTTTCCCATGTCAAAAGTACTTGATTAGTCTATACTGTCTATGTTATCAATGCCGCCAACCAAAAAAAAGGTTTACTGTCAAACTAGCTACGACGAACGAGGAAACATGCCGCGGCTTTGTGCTAAAAGTAAGTTTAATCTGAAAATACTAATTTAATCACTACTTTTCCCACGTAACTGTTGATGTTAATATAAACTGAAAGGTATACATAGTACACAATATTAATAATTTTCGTGACTGTATTAGATGTAGTTGATTTACAATGTCATCAATTATTTTGTGAAATTTTTAATTATTTGTATTATAAGAGATATTTGAGGCATGGAAATAAAATAGAAGACAAACGTTCTAATTACAGGAGTGGTAATATTTCAGGAGAGCAGTTTAATGTTTTACAATATACCATGAAGCTTTGTAATTTTTTTAAATTTATATAACAACTAATTTTGAAGAAATGTACTCATTTATGGAAATATACAGAAAAATCTGAAACATGAAAAAATACTATCACCTAATACTTTATAACCAATTCATAAGTAGGTACTAGTAAAGTTTATTAATACTTCGCTATCCTCTTTTTGTCATTTCTAGAGTTAATCATCATCAGGTTCATCAGGTCACTTAATAATATATAATGTATAAGTAAGCAATTTTATTGATGCCGGTAGTTTTCGCGTAGCAGGTACATAAATAACTTGAAAAATGCGCTGCATGATGTTTCCGTTTCGTGGCCCCCACTTGTACTAACTACCTGCATTTCTAAATGCTAATGAGATTCCACGCTACGACAGTTATCTTGCGACTATCTGACGCACATTCTTGTCAGCTACTATCCTGATTGCAAATGGAAAACAGCTTCGCTCCGCACGAATGAGAGAATTCTTTGTTAATTTCATTTATTTGTAACTGTACTCTTTATTTAAATTGTTGTAGTGGAATACAACTTATTTAACGGGTTTTAACAGTGATGTGATGATTTAGGAATATCTTAGATGAAACGAAGTCTCAAGTAGTCGGACAATTTGTCCTAAATATACGTATAGGTAATAAAGATATGAAATAACAAAGGTAGATTTTTTTAAAGAATAAGGGTGACAGTCGAGCACACAGTAAGTGGGTGCTGTGTCATAGAAATCTACACATATTCTCGATTAGGGATCAAAATGGAAATGAGTTGTCACCCCTGAGAATTAAGTGGAATGCCCCGTAGCCAGTGGAAAGGATCTTCGGTTCTCTACACTCACCATACGAAACACAGCAGCTGCAATTTTACGCTGGTATTCTGTGAAACATTTTCCGGTCGAGCCGACCCATTCGTGCTACAACCATAATATAGCTGTAGTATGGTTCTACCACGTAAGAGTACCCCATATCGTCGCATGGGTATCGTAAGAGGCGACAGTGAGAAACAAATCAGGAGATGAGCAGCAGCGTCTTCCTGATAACAGCTAAATAAAAATAAAAAACAGCAGTTGCCAACCCGCTTACGCTGTCTGTCCGTGTAATCTTCGGAATGGCTGTACTGATTGCAATAAAACTTCACGAACAGATCGAGTGCAATGCCAGGAGTTACGTAGGCTATATTTTATCATTTTCTGGTCTTTCATCAATTCCATCCATTCATTAGGTACAGCCTATAAAATTCCACTGCTGAACATAGATTCCTCCCTCATAGATTACTTCATGGAGGGATTTTGTCCTAATTGCCAAGCTTGGCAAGCGGGTTGGCAATCGCAGTTTTTATTATTTTGAGTTGTTATCACGAAGATGCTGCTGCCCATCTTCTGTTTCATTTGATTATCTTAAATCTTAATGAAAATTAATAGACCCAACCAAAGTCAGTGCAGGTCGATAGTAGAAAATAATACGATTTAATGAGAATCAATTCACGTCATGTTTCATTGGGTCGAAACATATTATCAAAGTATGTTTTCGCCCTTAAGTTTCTAAAGGCTATTTCTTTGTCGGTCTGGATGGCTATAAAATAAATAAAAAGACATTTGCGACAGCCTTACTAAAGGATACATCGCGAGTGCTTACCACAACGTATTAATCTCAGAAACGGATGATCGTCTTATTAAATCCACGCACGTTTGCTTCTTAATTAAGAAACGCTTGCGACAACCGAATAATTCCTTATACAAGTGTCTGTACGAGTTGCCTCCTTGCATATTCATAAGTTAAACCATCAAACTAAACTCCAACGCAATACGACTTTTTGTTTTTAATTTTTTGAGAGAATAAAGGTTAAAAACCAAAAACGAGCAAACAGTCCACCTGATAGTAAGTGGACGCTATGGCCCATAGACATCTACATCTATCCTCGATTGAGAATCAAAGTGCACATGCGTTATTCTCTCTGAGCACTAAGATGGAATGCCTCTTTTCCAGTAAAAAGGGTCTCCGATTCTCTACATTCACCATAAGCATACACAACAGCATTGTGATACTATTTTACGCTGGTATTCTGTTAGAGTGTGGTCTACCACGGTCGAGCCGACCCATTCGTGCTACAACTATAAAGTAGCTGCAGCATGGCTCTAACACGTATAAGAAAATGTGATTTAAGATTATTAGTTTAAAAAGTAGTAATGGCAGAACTTACAAAACTAATCTGATAACAATTTATATTCAAAAGCTGAAGGTAGCCCGCGTTAACTAGGACATCAAGACGTCATACTTTGTCCCCCGTAACCATGGTTACTGTAAGGCACTGGAACGTCGGTAGTTAAATCAGTAAAAATAAATTAAATTAAATGCGATATAAAATTAGTTTTATTCAATGTAAATATAAGATAACACTACCGGTATTAAATTTATGACTTACTACTTTTTCTTTTTCTCTATCGGCCAATAAAAAGTCCATTGCTGGGCCTTGCCTTGCCTTAATCATCACTGGTACTGCAATCATCAATCCGCATATCATCACCCTAGATATGCGGATTGATGATTGCAGTACCAGCCGCTTGGCACTATGCCAGTATGCAGTCTGGCATATTATGCCCGACGAACACGAGTTATTTTATTTTATTTATAGAATAAGGGTGAAAAACGAGCACGCATCCCACTTGATGGTAAGTGGATGCCGTGGCCCATAGGCATCTACCTCTCTCTTTAATTAAGAATCAAAATGCAGATGCGTTATCACCCCTGAGGACTAAGATAGAATGCCTCGTTTCCAGTGAAAAGGGTTTCCGGTTCCCACACTCATCACATGAAACAAAGCAGTATTAAACTACTACTTCCTGGTCAAGCCTTGACCTTGGCTGTATCACATACAAAAATATTTTAAGATTAAGACCGTCAATTGAAAAAAACATCTCGAATCGAATTTACCTAAATGTACAGTCCACCTCAAAGCCTTTCTCCTTAATTAAGAATCAAAATACAGATGCGTTGTCATTCCTGAGGACTAAGACAGAATGCCTCGTTTGTGGAAAGGATCCGGTTCTCTAAGTCGCTTCTTCACGCCGGTGTTCTGTGAGAGCGTGATAAAGTAGACCGATGAATTCTATTTCGAAGCCATTAACTAAATATTAATAAAATATTCTGCTAACTTATTCTAGGAATTACAGCGGAGCTATGAAGGTTACAGCGATAACGCAGTGGTACTTTATTGCTTTGATTTTTTTTATAAAAGTAAGGGTGATAAATGAGCGCCTGATAGTAACTGTGTTTTGGTATATAGACAAGTATATCTATCGTCAAATAAGAATAAAAATGCAGACACGTTGTCACTACGACGACTAAGATGAAATGCCTCTTGACGTAAGGTAGACTTTAACCTCGTTTGTCACTTTAGCCGATTCCGAGCCGTAGTTCTGTACTGTTGACTGTATGAGAACAAGAATCCGCTTTAGGAGTAGCTGCTTTAAATTTTTTCATAGTCGTTCAGAAATATCTCAGAAAAAAATAAGAAATTAAAAATGATGTCTGGGTTAAGTTGAAATTGTCATGTTTCAAAAATTCTTGCACGATTATTCGTTATTAATAATTTAATAATTATAATAATTTTAAAAGCAGCTTGCGTGAGAGTGTAGGAAATACCATTCAATCAGAAAGAGCTTGCAAATGGCTAGTTCTATATTATATTATATTACCATCAAAGACAAGAGTTTTTAGTGAATAATATAATCTTTATTCTCTTATTCATAAGGCGAAATACTCAATGCAAATTAGCTTGCAGTTGCTTTCAACCTCATTAATTAATGGCCACCTTTAAAGCTATTGCCGATAATAGGTCTCGTACTCGGTTCTAAAGTCTAAGACAAATTACCTCGCGGCTTAATATCATCCAGTCTACGTGATGTAATTAACGTAAGCCTTCTCCTTCTCTCCAATCTTAATGATCAGGAAGCGAAATATGTTTAAGTTGAAATTTGCGATGCTAGAATATTTTAAGGAAGCGTTCAGCATTACGTTCATTGTGTCTCCGGTGTATTGTTATTATTTTTGAAGAAAACACGATATTTGTTTCATTACCGAATAGAATGGAATAAAATATTTTTTATTAATTTTTAAAATAATTGAATTTCTATTTTCTTTTTCCTAAATTAATTTTTATTGAAAGTAATTTTTCACTTTTTCCCTTGTCCTGGGAGGAATCAGTAAGAAACCTAGCAGGATTTTTATTCTAATATTTTATTTACAATATAATAAGCGCACAAGGTGGGGTAGTAGTTAACTACTGACTTAAAATAGTTAAAAATAAATAAATTAATATGAAAACATTATGAAACAGCATGGTAGCGAAAATCGCATTCTCAGGTGTATTCATTATTATTCCTCATTTTCATTCATAATCATCATCATCACTACAGCTTATCACAAGATCATTGCTGAAGATAGGCCCCCTACAAGAAATGCCACAAAGTACGGTCCTGAGCCACCTGCATCCATCGACTAACTAAAATCATTTATGAAACAATATGAAATGAGGTGATCGTTCTCAGCAGTCAGTGTGACTCTGAGTGAGGTGAGTCTTTGTTTATTAAAAAGTCTTGATAACTACCTTGTATATTTTCTTGATACTGCGTTGTAAAAGCGTTTAGCTTCAATAAGCTCCATGGATGAATTACTGTCTCTTGGAGTCGGGTAACTGGTATCACTAGCTTGTTGTTTGTTCCTGGGGTTTAGAGAGGTATATCACTTTTATTAGTACCGCATTCGTTTTGTTTTGTGAATATACCTACGGAGTCAATATTAAAACTGCTAAAAATAAGAAGTTACAAATAAAATGACCTCATCCTTGAGCTACTACGACTCGAGTCTGGAAGCTGTTTGTGAACTCTATTCATTCAGTAATTGAATTAGAAATTTAACTTGACGTTTCAATTGTTTGAATGATAGTTTACAAGATCGTGTAAGGAAAAGGCAACAAACCCACAAATTCATATTCATGGAACGTTTATCCGAGGACAGATCATAAACATTTTACAACGTGCACAAAGATACATGCTCGTAAATTTGTCGCCGCGATTAACCGCGACGTTGTTGCATCGTAAACACCAGATAGTCCGGAATACTGTTCCGACAAATAATTTCGCGAGAATAACAATTTAGACCGTGGTGGCAACGTTCAATCCATCACCCCATTCAGATCCAGGAGATTCAATCACTCCATTTAGTCCCGTGGGTGACGTAAGAGGCGACTATGGGATGTAAAAGGCAACGCACCTGCAATTCCCCTGCTGTTGTCGGTCGACATTTACCATCAGGTGAGCCGCATGCTCGTTTGCCCCCTCTTCTATTAAAAAATTCCCAGATCGCTAACGGAAGCAGCGTCAAAGCTGCGAAATGTGTGGTAGTGTCCTCCTGACCGAAATTAGGTCATTACATTACTATTATTAAAATTTATTAATTATGTAAGGGACATTAGCTAAACTGTTTTGACAAGTTGTTCAAGATCGAATATGCGAGTTACATCTTCAACTACCAACCTCGCCTGCCCGTAATAAACTCTGCTGGTTGCAGTAGCGTATCATTTTAAACTGTCACATGTGGTCGCTTTATTGGCAAAAATGCCACCGCCACCAAGAGTTTGGTCACAGTGCTGTAGACCGCGCGTTTGTATTTTTTTTATAGAATAAGTCCACCTGGTGGTAAGTAGATAATGTGGTCCATAGACATATTAATTTACACTCGATTTAGAATCAATATGTAGATACGTTGTCACCTCTAAAGACTAAGATGGAATGCCTTGCATTCAGTAAAAAGGGTGTTCGGTTCTCTATACTTACTATACGACACACATCAGCTTTAAGGTGCTATTTTACGCTTGAATTCTGTGAGAGGGAGGTCATTCCCCGGTCGAGCCGACCCATTCGTGCTACAACCATAATATAGCTGCAGCATGGCTCTACCACGTAAAGAACGTATGGCTGACAACAAATTTTATATCGTCCTTACTTTTAAAATATTTGACCAAATTACGTAGTTTAAAAGACAAAGTTTATCACTTTGAACATCAGGAGCGATTAAAGTATTTATTTTGATAAAATCCATTTATTACTGCAAAATGTGCATTGGAAATAAAGTATCAAATTTTATTTTATTTTAGGTTAACTATTTTGGTAATAATGGTTTATTCATAAAAGATAGATATATACTGTCGCGGACTTTTTTGTACAAGAAAAACAATTTCACCGTACATTATATTAGCGTAACTCTTAGTTTTTGCAACGCACGCCAAAACAGCTCTCAGATAACAGATTTTTCCGACTTACTTAACACTTATAACACGTATAACAAATATTTGGTTATATTTTGACCATTTTTCACAAATTAAGTAAAATTAAAGTTTCATTAAAATACATTCAGTAGTTTTTGCGTGGAAGAGTAACAAAATCCATACATCCATACATCCTCACAAATTTTCACGTTTATAATATTAGAAGGATCTTTCAAATTGCATTAGTATAATTTCTAAATATAAATTACAATTTATGTAATACAGTGTAATGTCATCAAGATTACTTTCTTTTTATGACCCGTTACGGCAAATCGTAAAATGCAAATTTTAATTTATAGCTTGCTCACTGTGTGATGGCGGGGCCAGAGAAGTCATTTCCTCATTTCATTTCATGAATGTTTCACAGAATACAAGCGTAATATAGCAACTTAATATCGCTGTATTTCGTATAGTGAGTGTAGGGGTGACAACGCGTCTGCATATTGATTCTTGATCGAGAATAGATGTAGATGTCTATGGTTAAATATGTAGATCGGTGATAGCGAGCAGCATCAAAGGTAAAAGATAACTGGTACTGCAAGTACAGCCGCGGTAGCCAATTCCATTTCTGTTTCGCAGTTAAATAACAAAATTTAGTTCTTTTTAAATTAAAATTAAAATAAGAAACGTAGATTTTTAAGCACAAGAATATCCATGGTACCTCCACAAGTAAGTCAGCAACACATCATCGACCCACCGGGATGTTTCCTAGTTCCCACGGACTGGAGGTGACGCGTTGCGACATCGCGGCATCGTTCGCCGTAATTTTAACCTTTCCCTGTCCCATGAATCGTTGAACGTTTCGATTGTTCAACTATTGTGTCTGTTTCGCGGAGAGAAACTGTTAAACTACCTAATTTTAAGTCATTCTTGTAACAAACAGTTACAGTTGTCACATATTGCAATAGGTAATTTTTAGTAAACAATTATGTGTAATCAATTTGTTTTTTTTTCTACTTTGCGGCCGAAAGTAATTAGATCAATAAAAAATAATCGTAAAAAAAAACAACAAGATGAAAGTGCAAATGACCTCTCTTTCATCATCGCAAAAAATAATTTTTGAGCCTGTTTTCCGCTTTATCTGCGCCCATTAAGGCAGTACGCTCCTAGCCTATAGATAAGTCAGATCTTGGCTGCAACCGCTTGCTAAATAGGGCAATTAAGGAAATTCCTCCTTACAGTCCGTTCCGCCTTCATTCCGGAGCTAGACTAGAAAAGATAAAAAATAAATTTAAATGAAATTAAAGGCCGATTTTAAAGAAAAAATAATTAAATAATTTTACATTCAGGAGGCAGTGCTAAGAGAAATTTACAGAAAAATTAAAGACACGAGGACTTTAGAATGTGTAATTATTTAATTTATTTTAGTTTGATGAAGTCGGCTTTAAATCTTTATTAATAGCAAAATTATTGATCCTTTTATTTGGATTCTGTTCTAAGGAATATAGAATGACGTCAAAATTGTCTTCATTCCCTATTGTACCACCCGTAAAGGTGGAATTTTTTCTTCACATATAAACTGAACCACTCATGTGTGTGTAGGTGAATGGACCTATTTTATATTAAAAAAAAAAACAACTAAATTGACGAAAATGTCATTTAACAAAAAAATATGAAGTTGAATTCAGAACTTCTTCCTTTTTGAAGTCGGGTTTAAAAGAAGAAACACCGTGCATGGCACTTTATAACTCGATGAGTGATATTGAGCCCGTATACCGTCAAGTATGAACCTTTCGGCTGTACATACTCCATAACTGGTAGAGCCACGCTGCAGCTATACTTGGCTATAGTTGGCTGCAGCACATAGTTGTACATCTTGTTGTAAAGTTGGAGGTATCGGACAAGAAGATTTGTCTCACTTCCCCAAACGTCGAGCTGCCGAGTTGGATTTGTCGGTTGACCTCTAGGTCGAAGTTGGACTTGCGTAATCGAACAATCTGTCCCAGGCACACATACTCATATACTTAGCAACATCTTCGCGTGTAGCGTTCCCAAAAACTATGGGTATATTTATTACATTGGAGTTTCTCTGTATAGTAAAACTTGGCGATCTGCAGAAGAACGAGAGTAACTGAAAAGTTGTAGCGGTTATAGCGCTTCTGGTCCTAGTACAGATTCGGGACGAGAGAGGGTGCAAATAACTTTTCTTATGTAGCCATGATACGGCAAATAAAATATGAACGCTTTGCAGTGTTTTAATATGTATAGCATAACAAGTAATATTCTTAGATTTAAGAGAATAATAATATAAGATTTATATGAAAATTTTGCACTTTGTCTTTTTTTTAGCTAATGTTAAGTTTATGCATTTTTTGTTAATTAATGTTTGTGGTAATATAAAATGATATAAAATATAGGTTACTGAGCTGCACCTTAAAGTAGAAAGCGCAGTTTGGGCAACCTTCCACTTGACGGGAACGATCTGAGGATCCATGCAGTGCGTCGATAGATGCAGGTACGTGGGTCCGTGGTTTCTGACAATGTATGGATGAGACCTATTTTAACACACATCACAAGTACACACTTGTGATGGGCTGTGATAATGATCATGATGAAAATAGAAGAAGAAAATTTACGATATGTTTCACCGAAAACGAAACAGTATTTATTCCTCTTTAAATTGTGGATGGAGTGTTAGCAATTATTTATAAATAACAATTAAACATATGTTGAATGACCCTAATTTTAATGTAATTGCCTTTAGAAACATACATCTAACTTTAATAAATGTAAAACGGATTTCCGCTTTTGTATCGTTAAATTTCCGTAAGATTTTTATTGTAATGATTTTGGATTTGACTCTTAAGAAAATATAAAAAATGGCTGTCACGACTAAGCGGGATTCATTTCGGTTATAAGATATTCAGACTATAAGAGACTTTAGTGTTTTGTATAAAAGTGTAGTGAAAGTACTAAGTAAAAGTGATTATTTATACGACAATTAGTTGTGAGCTATGAACGGATCAAATAAAAGTGATATGATGTAACCTAAATTGTATTATTTGCTAACAAATCAGAAGTGGGATAATATCGAGCTTAGATAACTTGGTATTTCGGACTCATTACAAAAACATAAATAAGTAAGTTTTATTTCCCTATTTTATACACAATTTATATTTTTTTGTTTACATCTACCCATATCGTTCATTTGAATTCTATTCGACTCAAATTGATAAATTATGTCAGTTTTTTTTCTTTTCTTTCTATACTAACATCTTTAGTCAACAATCTGGCTTCACATAGCATACTAGCCAAACTATAAAACTAAGACTGGGTCAGGTTTAAAACATTTTCTACTTATTTTGTGTTCAGAATGAAAAAAAAAGAGAAAAAAGATTGAAACCTATGTTACTACTACGCAACCCAATTAATTATTTTCTTTTAATTTGTAACTACCCGTACAATGTTTTCCTAATAAAACTTATATAACTTTTGTTGTAAACTAAAACGAACAACCGTTATTACTATTACATTAAACATTTTGCTTTCTAGTCTTCTGTTAATTTTTCAGTGACAAAACATGGGACGAGACCGACGATCTCGTAAGCGTACGAACACGACGCCTTGCCCGAGCTCATCACCATTGTCGTCTAGCAGTGGGACCGAGCGACAGTCGAGATCAAGGTATCGAACTGACTCCAGCACCACTCGACGCAAGCGCTTTCGATGCAGCGGGCGAAGTGGTTCAACTGTTCGCTGAATAAGCAGCGCCTCCAGGCGTATGCAGCGTGACCGAAGTACATCTATACGTGCACAGCGCGAGCGCAGTACATCGAGGTATACCCCGATCTCTAGGACACACACAAGTAAGGAGTGCAGAAAAACACCGATCTTCATCGAACAATAAGGGTACTACGCCGTGTCTTTCTGCAAATAGCTTAATAGATACATTTAAAGAACTAGTTAACGCTACTCGTATTAAACCTGATGATAGTAGCGATCGTTATCCTGCCATTAACGTTGTTCCAGAGTTCGATCCGTCTAGAGTAATCAAACCGTTGATACCTGGATTGTTAAGGTGAACGAGTGCGGCTATTTATGGTTGGTCAGAACGTCAGATAATCCATTATGCTCTTCCGAAATTAGTTGGTTTAGCACAAAATGGTATCAGGTTTGCAAGCTTAATGTTTTCGTGGTCTGAATGGCAGGATAAACTAAGGTCAGCATTTCCAAGTAAAAATTATGGCCAACTGTTGACAGAAATGCTTGGTGTAAGGCTCGATTTGGTGAGTCTTTAGAAGAATATTTTATGAAAAGATTGTTTTACTGAACAGATGTTTAATATTTGGTAAAATGCTACAGACTGTATTTTGCATGGCATTGAGGACAGGTCTGTTAGAACAAGTGCCGAAGCGGCTCAATTTACGGAACCAGACAAATTATTAGTTTTCTAGACATATTAAAACCGTTAGGAGACCTGAAAGGAACATATCTCAATTCAAGCAAGCACTTCTGACAACAGACGACCAAAAGTCTTTAAGCCGATACAATGAAGTTCTGATGTTAAAATTGTACCAAAATATTATAACTGTGGTGAGGAAGGACACCCATATTTTAAGTGTAAACATCCTATTAAAAGGTGTGACACTTGTCATAAGATAGGTCATTTAACTGATACTTGTCCAAAGCAAGGATCCGCAAACAGCAAGACTGTTTTGGTTATATCCAAAAATATTGATTATGATTTAAAATACTTTAAATCAGCCAAGGTTGATGACATAGAATTAGACTGTTTCATAGATTTTGGTAGCCAATTTACCATGTTGAATGAATCTGTCGCTAAAAGTCTAGTTGGTTCGTCGTCAACGAATAATTTGCCAGTTTTACGAGGTTTTGGAGATTCTGTAGTGAAATGTCTCGGTACGTGTGAAGTCGAACTTGAAGTGGATCTTGTCAAGGCTACGGTACAAGTTCTCATTGTAGCAGATGAGTTACTAAGAGTTCAGTTATTGCTGGGATAAATGTATACTGAACAAGATCACATAGTTATGTATAAAAATAAGGATAGCTTAAAAATAATTTCAAGAGATGCACAAAAGTTAACTAAGGTTTTGCTGTACGTCGCTGAATCTACGTCAGTTGCTTTTGGTTATAACGAAATATATGTCTTGTCATCTCAAAATTATAAAGGGCAGTTATTTATAGAAGCTAGTAGTTGTCAATTACCTAAACGTGAATATGAAGTCATTCAGAGTGTCGTAGAGCTAAACAATGGTCAGGGACGAGTAGTGATTAAATGTGTATCTTCAACTCTATATTCGTGAACAAAAGATATGCTGCTGGTTCGAGCCCTACCTTTACAAAATGTTCAGAATATTTATGTAAATAAAATTGAACATAACTCAGCTCCGCCTGTTACAATAATAGAAATTTCAAAAGATTTGGGTCATAATGATAAAATTAAATTACTAAATCTTCTAAACGAATTCAGACAATGCTTTGCTTTTGCAATAATTGAAGCTGAGTGCGTACAAGGTTCGGAAATGAATATTAAATTAAACGACAATAATCCCGTAATATATAGACCGTACCGTTTGTCTCATCCAGAACGCGAGCGTGTTAGAGCTGTGTGAAAGAATTAGAAAACTGTGGAATTATCAGAGGCTACATCAGAATACGTCACCTATTATCCTTATTAAAAAACCAGGAGATTATCGTCTTTGTATAGATTTTCAGGCATTAAACAAAAAACTGTAAAGGAACATTACCCGTTACCGCGAATTGATGATCAATTAGATAACTTATCTGGATTTAAATATTACATTCTTTAGATCTTGCATGGCTATTATCAGGTACCTATGTCTGAATCTTCAAAACATCTCACAGCTTTTATTACTCCTGATGGACACTATGAGTTTAACAGGATTATTTGGGCTGGCTAACGCCCTCTATCTTCCAAAGAACTATTAACAAAATTTTGCAATGCAAGATTTAAAGGAGCTTTTGCGTATATGGATAACGTGATAATTCCATCAAAAACAATTGACGAGGGGTTTCAAAAACTACGTGATACTTTAATATTATTCAAAAGGGTAGGTTTAATTTTAAAATTGGATAAATGTAACTTCTTCATGCAAAATATCGATTACTTGGGATTTGAAATAAGTAAAGATGGCTTGCGACCTGGTAAGAAAAAAATACAAGCAGTTGCAAAGTTTCTTGAACCCGCTTACCAACAAAATGTTAGACAATTTCTGGGATTGGCTAGTTTTTTTCGTAGATTCATAAAAGGGTTTTCCACTATCGCAAGACCATTAATACAACTCTTGAAAAAGTATTCTAAGTTGAGATTGGGTACGGAAGAAACTAAAGCATTTTTATCTTTAAATGAAGAATTAGTTAAACGCCCCGTCTTTGCTTTTTTAACCAGTCATATGAAACACAAGTTCATACTGACGCTTCTAAGGTCGGCGTTGCAGGCATTTTGTTGCAGAGACCCAACAAAGAATCTCCTTTTAATGCTGTAGCTTATTACAGTAGACAGACTACACCTGAGGAGAGTCGTTTTACAGCTTACGACTTGGAAACGTTAGCAGTTGTCACATCATTGCAGCGGTTTCGTGTATATTTATTAGTTATATATTTCACAATAGTTACTGATTGTAATTATTTAAGAGCAACGTTTGAAAAATGTGATATGTTGCCTAGAGTCGCACGATAGTGGAATATAATACAAGAGTATGATTTTAACATGATATATAGACCAGGTCTGTCCATGTCACACTTCGATGCTCTTAGTCGTAATCCGGTTAAGTATAATGAAAATTTCGTTGATGTTTGTAAAATTGATTCGAACTGGATTTCTACTGTGCAGCAGAGCGATTCAGAACTACAACGAATTGTAAATATATTACAGGATCCCGATACAAGTAATTTATTAGAAATAAAAAAAAACAACTTTGTAGTAAAAAGAGGACTGTTGTATAGAAAAACGCAAGATGGCGATCGCTGGGTTGTACCAAAGGGGTAAGATGGCAAATATTAAAGCTAATCACGATGATATTGGTCATTTTAGTGTTAATAAAACTTACGATAAGATCAAGGCCAATATTGGTTTGCTAAAATGCGCAGATTTGCAAAAAAGTATGTGAATTCTTGTCTAGAATGTGCTCACAGCAAAATTCCAGCTGGCAAGAAAGATGGAGAATTGCATTCAATAGCAAAAGTTAATAGACCATTTGACACTATCCATATAGACCATTTAGGGCCCTTTGTGCGCAGTAAAAAGAAAAACTCTTATTTGTTTCTAATAATTGATGCATTCACTAAATTTATTATCCTAATACTAGTAAAAAGCACAAAAACAATTCATTCCATCAGAGCAATAAAACATTATTTTCACACTTTTAGCGCCACGAGAAGACTGATTTCCGATAGAGGAACCTCATTTACATCTAAACGGTTCAATGAATATTTAGACTCGTTAGGTGTCAACACGTGCTGAATGCTGTTGCCACTCCTCGTGCTAATGGGCAAATAGAACGGTATTACCGCACAGTATTAGCTTCTTTAACAGCGTCAAATTTTGGTAAGCCTGAACATTTATGGGACGAATGTGTGACATTCAGTGGGGATTAAATAATACAATGAATAAAACAACTGGTAAAACTCCTGCAGATGCTTTATTCGGTATTAAAAACAATAGGAACCAACGATTCTTTGGTGCAGATTAATATCTTAAATGATTCCGATAATGAAAATGCACAAAATACTAATAATATTGAAACTATTAGGAACGAAATTTCGCAACGAATTAAAATTGACCAAACTAAACAAAAGGAGCGTTTTGATAAGAAGCGGAAAATCTTAAAGTTCGTTGTAGGTGATTTGGTTAGAATGGAGAGAGAGATTCGTTCAACAGATAAAAGCAGAAAGTTAATTTCTAAAGTTCGCGGTCCTTATCGTATATGTAAGGTCTCGATAACGATAGGTATGTAGTCGAAGATACACCTATCTCACAAGGGTAGATGCTTTAGTGGTATATTTTCAGTTGATAAAATTCATCTTTGGTTGGTTTATCAACGAAGCTATGACTCTGATACTCAAAGTTCAAATAGGAATACCGATGAATAAATAACTATATGATTACAAATAATTTGTTATTAGTGTTACAATGATCATTTTCTTCTTTTATGTAATGATTTGAAATAAATAATATTTTTGATTTTGTAGTAGATAAAATTATTTACTATTTAAATAATTTTAGTCGTAAAACAATCCTGATGTTATTGTTATATAAAAGTATATTATTTATGTTTAACATAGTATATTATAATTTATTAGAAAACGAATATTGAAGACATGAAGGGCTTCAGTATTCTTTACTTATTTCTTGCCTGTTGAGAACATGAAGGGTCTCATGCAGGTGAATATTGAAGACATGAAGGCTTCAGTATTCTTTATTTACTTATTGCCTGTTGAGAACATGAAGGGTCTCATGCAGGCGAATGAACATGAAGGGCTTCAGTATTCTTTACTATTTCTTGCCTGTTGAGAACATGAAGGGTCTCATGCAGGTGAATATTGAAGACATGAAGGGGCTGGTATTCTTTTGTTTATTGCCTGTTGAGAACATGAAGGGTCTCATGCAGGCGAATATTGAAGACATGAAGGGCTTCAGTATTCTTTACTTATTTATTGCCTGTTGAGAACATGAAGGGTCTCATGCAGGCGAATATTGAACATGAAGGGCTTCAGTATTCTTTACTTATTTCTTGCCTGTTGAGAACATGAAGGGGTCATGCAGGTGAATATTGAAGACATGGGGGCTTCAGTATTCTTTATTTATTTATTGCCTGTTGAGAACATGAAGGGTCTCATGCAGGTGAATATTGAAGACATGAAGGGCTTCAGTATTCTTTATTTATTGCCTGTTGAGAACATGAAGGGTCTCATGCAGGCGAATATTGACATGAAGGGCTTCAGTATTCTTCTTATTTGCCTGTTGAGAACATGAAGGGTCTCATGCAGGTGAATATAGAAAACATGAATGGGGCTTCAATATCGTTTGCGATGTAATTTCATTAATTTTAAATAAACTGTAATAATATTACAAGTAATATTAACAATATGATAATACATTTTCTATTTTCCTTTCACAGGACGTGAAAATGTCAGGAAAGGCCGATTGTTGCAATTATTTATAAATAACAATTAAACATATGTTGAATGAACCTAATTTTAATGTAATTGCCTTTTGAAACATACATCTAACTTTAATAAATGTAAAACGGATTCCGCTTTTGTATCGTTAAATTTCAGTAAGATTTTATTGTAATGGTTTCGGATTTGACTCCTAAGAAAATATAAAAATGGCTGTCACGACCTAAGCGGATTCATTTCGGTTATAAGATGTTCAGACTATAAGAGACTTTAGTGTTTTTGTATAAAAGTGTAGAAAGTACTAAGTAAAAGTGATTATTTATACGACAATTAGTTGTGAGCTATGAACGGATCAAATAAAAGTGATATGATGTAACCTAAATTGTATTATGCTAACAAGAGTATGAAAATATTCAAACTCAGTGCAACACAAGGAATGAATCAGTTAATAATGTCCCGTAACACAGCCAGTACATTTAAGCGTGCATGTATCTAGAATTCCAGATTAGGAATGGAATGCAGGTGATTATTGACCGGCCAGGTACATTGCAACCTGCGGCTAATGAAGTGTGCACTCGTTTATTACGTTGCTCCATAAATTCTAAATTATTCGGTAATTATTATGAATTTAGTCGCGACCCATTAGGTTAATGAGGGCTTATAATTTTCAGCTAACTAGATTTTGCAATTTGGGACTGAGGTTTTTATAGGATAGAACAAACAGCACACAGTTCACCTGATGGTAAGCGGATGTTGTGGCCCATAGACATCTACATGTGTCTTCGATTGAGAATAAAATGGGGATACGTTGTCACCCTGAGGGACTAAGACGAAATATTCGTTTCCAGTAAAGGGTCTCCGGATCTCTACACTCATCATACGAAACACACCAGTGTTTAGCTGCTATTTTACGTTACTCAGTGTCACCTTATGTGAAAAATTGCGCTAAAAATAAAAGTTATTCGGTTTGTATTGTATGTAACTATACACAAAACCATGCCTCAGTGGATGCTCTTAAATTTTTTGTAAATTTTCACTCGTTTATTAACTCGTTTATTTTACTTCTAGGTGGCAAGAGAATCCGCTATCTATATCACAACGAGGTTGTAGTCAGTGAATACAGAGAGAAATAACAGACGGACAGCAGCATCTTCCGTGTAATAAGTTAAAATAAAATTGCGGCTTCCATATGTACGTTTTAATATACGTTTTAATATGTATGTACGCCTATTTGCAGCTGCGATGATTTTATTGCGTTTAATTCAACTGTTTTGAACTCCTGATGTTTTGAAGCACCCATGGTCATGGGTCACTGAGGTCAGTCATGGGGAGGGGAAGCTAAGGCGTAGTGAAATTATAGTGCCCGAGTGTATGCGTAAACACAGAATCAGAATCAGAATCAGAATTTTTATTTGCGTAAGAACATGGTGGAACATGGAAAGGTGGTACATGTTAAAAAGGTGCACATGTCTCTCTATTACAAATAGCATTCAAAATTTACATTAATATCTTTCAATTATAAACATAAAAACAATATCACAAAGTTTAAGTCTCATTACAATAAATTACATTGAATTAAAGATAAATTAAAATATGTCATATAAAATTAATAGTATTAGGATTTGATGTCAATAAAGTCTTAAATGTCATATATTTTTCTATCAATGAGCCACTTAAATAGTTTTGATTTAAAATTATTAATATTTAAATTTTGATTAGGAACTAAATTATATATCTTTAAACACATTTTTAGGCAATTTGGTATTTTAGCTGACTTTGGGATTACGTCTAACACAAGTCTATTAGGATTTCGCTTCAGTCATGAGTTCATGTCACTTGCTTTCATAAAAATTGATATTTCTTCACGAAACAGCTGGTGACTCTTTATTCAAAAACTCTAAAATTCCGATGGGACGGTAATCTGACACGACCGGAGCAAATCAGGCGCAAGACCAAAGGCTTTACGTGGTTTCGAGGGGCACGGGGGAAGCAACGCCAACTGAGACTTTTGACAGAGAAACTCAATATCTGATTTTAGGCCCGACCCGGATTCGAACCCGATGCCTCAGATCAGCAACCGCATTTAACACTAGATCAACGACGCGTACTCTGCTAGCGTTGCAGCAGGTTCTACGTACAAATAATTTGATTAAGCTTATAGATTAAATTATGTTGTTTGGGTTTCCGACCAATTGCAATGCTTAATCGTGTGCCGGTCATATGCCACATCCGTGTCGATTCATTGCGGTTTGCAATCGATAATAATAATGTGGTTCAGGCGTTACTACTAAACGATAATAGTGGAAGCGTTTATCGTTGGAAAAATAAAATTCCTTTTATAGTCGCATCAAACCTAGAATATGGATAGTGTAAAGCAGAGAGCACTGGAAAGTTACCAAGACTTCATAGGAATAATAATTAATGGAATCAGGCGTTACTTTGAGCAAAAGTAATATAATAAAATGATGTGTCTTATCTTGTTTGAAGAGCACCTCCCGCCCTCCCTCAATGGCATGCACTATCCCCGTCACCACTAATCCCAACACCACTTCACTATGAAAGACACACTCTATAAAAATACACGTGTTTCGCCTCTAATCCTCATTTGAAACATTTTATTCTTTTTAGTTTTTTAAAGTCGGCTTTTATTTGTTTTAAAAGGTATTTTTTCATATTACTAATTATGGTTGCAACTCACATTTTCAATTGTATACTTTTTGTTTGAAAATTTAGTCAGTTTTTGTTTCAAAATTATTACTTTTCGATAGAAATTTCTATATAGTGAAAGATTTTAAGTCCTCTTTAAAATATATATTTTCATTTTATATTACTCGAGATTTAAAATTACACTGCGCTCAAAATTTAAAATTTCTCAGTCCAACTTGAGTTGAACAGTATCTTGTCGCGGAGTTTTAATAATTTCCCGCTATGACGATTATAAAACATCTTTATATCACTCTAAGTAATGTCTTTTCTTTTGGACATAATTTTACGCTTGAATTTTTTTATAGGAGAGGGAGCAAACGAGCATGCGGCTCACCTGATGGTAGTGACTACCGCCGCCCATGAACAACTGCAACACCAGGAACCAGAGGAATTGCAGATGCGTTGCCGGCCTTTTAAAAGGAGTAGGCTCTTTCTTGAAGGTCCTAAGTCGTATCGGTCCGGAAAAATCGCTGGTGGTAAACTATTCCACAAGGAAGTTGTGCGAGGAAGAAAACATCTTCTAAATCGCTGGTGGACCGCCACTCATCCAGATGGTGTGGATGGTATCAGGAGTTAAAGATATATCTGAATATATTATCTGAGGTAAATATTTTGATTTTTAAAAACCAGTTTGTCTGAGGAAAATTTTAAACGTGGTAGAGCCACTATAGCTATGTAGTTGTAGCACAAATGGGTCAGCTCGACAGGAAAGCACCACGCTCACATATACCAGCGTAAGCAGATCAATGCTGTGTTTCCACCAGTGAGTGTAGGGAACCGGAGACTTTTCATCCACTTACCATAAGGTGGACTGTGTACTCGTTTGTCACCCTTGTTCTATAAAATAGTTGAGATTGTTTAATACTTGTAATACTTTTTATAATATCGTATGGGCCAAATAAAGATATTCCTTTCTTTATTTATTTTTTTATTATAACTTCAACTCTTACCGATCTTTTAATGTTTCTTTGTAATATCATATTGTTTTCATATGCCAATAAAGTTTTACAACAAGAATAGCACGAAATGAAAGAATAACGTTTTCGCAATGAAAAGGCGTTGATGGGTCGTTTTACGATTGGCGGTAAATCACGGTAATTTGAGGCGGACGTGGACCAACTCACGGACGGCTATAAAAATGAACTATGACTAATGGCGACAACTTACGGAGTTTCATATTGTTTACTGTTTTCAAAATATTTGTGATTAAATTCTCATAATATCTTAATCATTTGTTATTTTAACTCTTTCCAACTCTTTACTTTACCGCGCATTGTAAGAATATCTACTAACCCATATCGTCCTGTAGGTGTCGTAAGGGACAGGAAAACTGAAACAGGAGATGAGCAGCAGTGTCTTCCTGATAACATCTCAAAACTGGCAACTACGGTAAATATATCTGTTATAAGGTAATATATGGGGGCCTATGTTCAGCAATGGACTTTTGGTATGGTGCAGTTGTACTGTATATTGTTTTTATAATATTTTTGATTAATTTCTCATAATAATATTTTCTTCTTTAGCTCTTAACAATTCTTTCTAACTCTTAACTCGACCGTGACCGTGTATTAGCAGTGTAAGATTATTCAATTAAAACAAAAATTTGTACTGTATTATTTATTTTTTAAACATTTCTTGAAATTACTCAGCAAAACATTCTCTATATCATCGCGTGGGTGTTGTAAGAGATGACATATGCAAATGCCAGGCTATTACATTCTGTCTATGAAATAAGCAAAATCAAAGACATGTCATGGTTACCAGCCTATGTGTACACGTTCCACTACTGAGCACAGGCCACTTCTCATTTCTGAGACACACACCCTGTGTGACTAAGGCCACAGATGCTATGTCACCTCTGAGGTCTAAGATGGAATACCTTCCACCATGTACTAGATATCTTATACCGAAATCTTATTGGATGATCAATAAGATTTCGGAATAAGACACTTATCAATGAGTTATAGAATTGCGTTCTATTTTCTTTTCGAATTCTAAATTCGTCAGTAGCCAAGGCCCGAATAAACTAAATTCAAAACTATACCCAATTATTTTTTCAAACTTCATATTTGACGGGATTTTTTTTCTTTTTTTTTTTCGATTTGATTCGTTTGCAAAATGGAGAAACTAGAACTTGTGCAGTTTCTAAGTATTTCTGCCTGAATTTTTTCTACAAAAAGTGTTTATGAAGAACTGCAGTCTACTTTTGCGGACAATGTTCCGTTTTATTCTATAGTGGCATAGTGGTGCGTTGAATTTAAAAGCGGCAGAACCACCTGCAATAATGACTCGGATGCCAACAGCTACAAAAGAAAACGTAAAAAAATCGAAAAATTGTTGGTAGATTAACTTGACCATCATTTATTGGCTGAGATTCTAAAGCTTTCATTTGGGACAAATCAGTTTATTTTAACCATTAAAATTCAAAAGTCGCCGCGCTAGTTTTCTAATGTCAACAGACGCCTAAAAAGCAAGAGTTGACATTTCAAAGAGCAATAATTTAAGAAGATCCAGATTCTTTTTGCGATCGTTTCGATACCTCAAATGAAACGTGGGTAAACCTACTACAGTTCTCACATCCCCATATATATAACAGAATACTTAAAGTCTGCGACATCGAAGGCTAAACACTCAGTAAAAAGGTATCTCACTACACCAAACTATAATGACACCGAAAACTTGATACGAAATCATAAATTATATAAAATCGTATACAATCTCTATGTTATACACCAAAAAATTTGTATCAATATGTTATCAAGTAATAAGGTAAGAGACAAAAAGTTAATAACTATACATACATACATACATAAACACTCACGCCTGTCACCCAGAGGGGTAGGCAGAGACTACGGACTTCCATTTGGCACGATCCTGGCACACCTCTCTCGCCTCTTTTCATCATCATTACAGCCCTTCACAAGTCCACTGCTGAACATAGGCCTCCCAAAAAATGCCACAAAGCACGGTCCTGAGCCACCTGCATCCATCGACTTCCTGCATGTCTTACCAGGTCGTCACTCCATCTAGTGGGGGACGCCCTACACTTCGTCCGCCGATGCACGAGGGCCACTCGAGAACCTTTTTCCCCATCGGTTGTCGGTTCTTCGAGCTATATGGCCGGCCATTGCCACTTCAGCTTACTAATCCGTTGGGCTATGTCAGTCACTCTGGTTCTACTGCGGATAACCTTATTCTAAGTTTATCACGCAGTGAGACTCAGCTAGCCCTCTCCATAGCTCGCTGAGCGACCTTGAGCTTCCTCATCCGGCCAGCAGTGAAGGACCACGTCTCAGTTCCGTATGTCATCACTGGCAACACACTGGTTGTACAGCCTCGTTTTCAAGTTTTGAGGTATACCTGACGAGAAGATGTGCCGTAATTTCCTGAACGCTGACTAGCCAAGTTGAATCCGTCGATTGACCTCTCGGTCGAAGTTGAACTTACCTACTCGGACTATTTGTCCCAGGTAAACATACTCGTCAACATCTTCGAGCTTAGTGCTCGCAACAACTACCGGCATGGGTGTGACATGGACATTAAACATGATCTTTGTTTTGTCCATGTTCATCTTAAGACCTATCCGTTGGGAGGCACTATTGAGTCATTGAGCATAGTGTAGGTCCTCCAGCGATTCTATAAGAACTATATCGTCGGCAAATCGAAGGTGGAGTGATGTACTCGCCATTGATGTTACCATATCCTTTCCAGTCAGAAGAAAGAAACGTCTTCCAATGCAGCGGTGAAGAGTTTCGGGATATAACGTCACCCTGTCTTACACTCTCTGCAGTTGGATAGGTTTCGTACTCCTGTTCTGTACTCGGATAGCCATCGTAGCCCTACTGTACAAACACTTCAGCAATTCGATATACCGACAGTCAACAACGCTGAAGGGACTGCAGCACCGCCAAATTTCAACGGAATCAAAGGCTTTCTCATAGTCCACATACCCATAGTGGCAAATTGCCTCCTCGGACTTCTGTACAATTTGCCGAAGGGTATGTATGTGGTCTATGGTGCTAAAACCTTTTCGAAACCGGCTTGTTCGGGAGGCTGGAAGTCGTCGAGTCTGCGTGCGAGACGTTCGTAATGACTCTCAAAAAGCACGTAGACGCGGCTCAGAAGGAAATCGGTCTGTAGTTCTTCAAGAGCGTTGTCGCCTTTCTTGAAGAACAAGACCACCGCACTTCTGCTCCACGCCTCGGTGTAATGCCACCATGTAGGACGGAATTAAAGAGCTTCTGAAGGACTTCAAGTACCGGTTTTCCACCCTTTTGAAGCTCCGCTGTAATTCCATCCTCGCCTGGGGCCTTGCCGTTTTAAGGTGCTGGAGAGCCATTCTAATCTCGCTCAGACTGACGTCCGGGATATCATCGGAATAGTGTCGGATAAGACTCGCTCTTGGATCATTACTCACACGCGTGTGGCTCCAACGATGATGTGTACAGCTGCCCATAGAACCTCTCAATCTCGCCTCTTTTACATCCATATATCTACGCCACGCTCGTCGGTTAGGGTACTCCTAATCTGGCCCATTTTCAATATATCGCCAATTTGGTCGATAAACCTTCGTCTAGGGCGTCCCTTTCCGACTCTGCCGTTCACTTCTGCATAAATTTGCTTTGTCACTCTTTCTTCGTTCATTCTTTCTACATGACCAAACCACCGAAGCATTCCTTTCTTAATCCTGGTCACAACGTCATCTTGCAAACCACACATTTCTCTTATCACACTATTTCTCACCCTGTCATTCAGATTCTGCCTAGCATACTCCTAATGACCGCATTTCTACACATTTATCCTCTCATGCTTCTTCTGCAGACCCAACTTTCACCATACATTAAAGTAGGGACTAACACAGCATTGTGAATTGCCAATCGTGCCTTTTTGACACATTCTGACTCTTCACAATAGCGTGTAGAGCCCCATTCACTCTATTTCCTGCGTTCACTCGTCGTTCTATGTCCTTATAATATCTACCATCCCTGCTAAATAAACATCCCAAATATACAAACTCATCCACTTGCTCAATCAACTCCCTTATATTCTTATTTCACATAACGTTTTACTTTCTTCTCTTTCAAAACCATCACTTTCGTCTTGCACGTTTACTTTCATACCTCTTTCTTTTATGACCGGTTCATTAAAGTAACCATCATTGTAACTCGGCCGCCGACGATGCAAATATGACTTGATCATCGGCGTACAAAAGGCATTTGACGGTTAACTCACCCATTCTCAACCCATTCTTCAACTTTCAAAGTTTGCAAACAACTGTCCATAAATAGGTTAAACAGCCAGGAGGAAGCTACACAGCTGTCTGACACCTTTTGGATGCCAAACCAGTCCGAGTGAGCCCGTTGATCCTGACACAAGCACTAGAGTCCCTATAAAGAGACTTCAATGCCTGTATCAAACCAGCGCTCAAACCAAATGAGTTAAGTGTTTGCCATAACATTCCTGTCCTCTGTCATAAGCCTTTTTCAAGTCCATTAAAGCACAAAAAACTTTCTGGTTTTGGCCAAAACTTCTCCGCTATCATGCGCATGGAAAATACTTGATCCGTACACCCCATTCCTTTCTAAATCCAGCTTGCACATCCCAAATTTTTCCATCAGTTTCTTCCATAACTCTTTCAATTAACACCTTAGCATACAGTTTACCCACAATGCTAAGCAAGCTGATACGTTAGTTTTACAGTCCTGCTGTGACCCTTTTCCTTTATATATTGGGACTATAACGGCACACCAGTCTTCCGGTACCCGCTTCAGTTCCCAACATAATTAAACAAGGTGTACAGCAGGCCTGCCACTCCTCTCCAGCCCTTAGCATTTCAGTGATACTCTATCATATCCGGCTGCCTTACCTGCTTTCATGCTTTTCATTGCTTTCATTATTTCATCTACACTTATCTCCTACCTTTCTCCACTTCTTTCGAATTTCTTTCTCACTTAATTCAGACGACCCTTCACTCATAACACGCTTTCAAAGTATTCCTTCCATCTCTTTAAATTAGAATCTTCATCATTCAGCATACAGCCATTCTCGTCTCGTATAGCATTCATTCTAGGCTGTTTTGAATTTGCCCTAGCAGTTCTTACGAGTTTCCAGAACATTTTAATATTTGCCTGGAAGTTATCAGATATCCTTCTATCATTCTTATCCGTTCTTTCTTGCTTTTCCTTTCAACAACTTCTTTTACTCTCTTATTTATAAGTCTAAAGTCTGCCTTTTTCTTTCAATCTCATCATTCCTACCGCCAGAATTACCAGCTTTGGTTGCCAGTAAATCTAGCCATGCTCTCTTTTTGCTTCAACTTCCATCGAATCTCATCATCCCACCACAACGTATTATTTTTCTTTCATTCGTTCTCTTACTTACCCCACATACTTCGGTGGCTGCATCCACAAAACTTTCTTAACATTATTCCATACAGTCTTCAGGTCTAAATCATTCATACATATTTCATTCAAACCATTTATATTCTCCCTCAGTCTACATTTATACTTCTCTTTCACCTTCATCTTGTAACCTCTCTGTTCTTATACGCTGTAACGCAGTGGTAGACACAGATGTCCGATGCCGCCAACGCCTGAATAGACCATTAATTCAGCATAAGACCAAGTAATGATCCGTCCCTACGTTGGACCCCGGTAAACTCTTGTATCTACCACTGCGCTCCGCATTCTTTCATCCACAATTATGAAATCTATCATGCTTCTATCATCACCTCTTTCCCATGTATACATGAATCCTCTTATGGCGAAAAGTATTCGTCACAAAAGATTCTTTTCCTCACATACGGCGAGAGGTCTTCACTTCATTTACTTTCATCGTCAAACATTCCTAATATCCTTTCATAACCAGACCTCTTCACCCCAACCCTTCCATTAAAATCTCTAACATAATGATATTTTCATTTCCCTTACATTTCATCAACACCATCCTTACCATATCCCAAAACTGCTCTCGGATATAAGTGGGCTTGACATGTCTGGGGCGTACACCCACATAAAATTATTTGATGTGTTTTAAAATTTCGAGCGCAAATAAAAATAAATCTTATTTGACATTTATGGTGATTATTAGCATTAATTTTATTCTAAATCACATACACACATTAGATATACGCATAATAAACAATAAACAGACAATATATTATATGCATGTTCAATCATATGGGCTTAAAGAGTTGTTTTGTGCTAGGGCACAAAACAACTACTATACTCATTCATATCCATAGCAGCCTTGGGCTTACACATTCATACTCTTTCACATTGACCATTCTTTCTGAAAGGATGACACCGACTCCTTGGCATGCCCGCTCGGTCTCGTCTACCAGACCAGTAAGCGGTATACATGCCATGCAGTGGCATCCTTTCCCTTCGTTAGTCTCATTTACACTAACACATCTATTCCTCTATCATTCATCATTTCGCATATTTCATCCATCTTATCATTCATTGCTCCACATACATTCAGCGTAGCCAGACGGGCCTCCGCAATCACTTTTCGCCCTCTGGGAGACAGAACGTGACGGGTGGCGAACCTCGTCGCCGGTTTTACTCCCGGAATTCTTGCACCCTGCCCCATTAAAGGGCGCCGGGAACTTGGGGCCATTTCTTTAATAATGTTGGCTCATGGTGCGATCTAAGGGGTGGTAGATTTTACGCCGCTACCATACAGCGAGGCCGAGTCTATCCTTTCGGCTTTGTCGCTCGTTGCACCACCGAGGAACACGTGTAGGTGGGCCTAGGTTAGGTGGTCGAAGCCTACGGACGCGAGCGACTCATCTCCTTATTATACTATTAATAACTATCTAATAATATAGAAATAGTTCATTGTTTGGAGAATTTGGCTGGTTTTAACTACGTAATTAAAACTAATAATCGTACTACTGGTCCCCAAGATACAGGTTAAGTCTTTTTTTTGACATGGAAATGCCTACGCATACCTGCCGGGGCATGGACAGGTTATGTCAGACTCGCATCGACTAAAACCCCATGCAGTTCCACTGTCGCATTATAGCAGGGCCACGGGAACGCTTTCGCACACATCAGATGTGGAGGAAGGCGCACCAGAACACATGGCTCGCCTTCTTACGGCCTCCAACTACGGACACCCCGTGTCAGATGCGCGAAGGCCATGGGGCCAGGAAAACGAGCACTCAGACACTGGCCTTCCTGACCCCAGCGGCGGATCGGTCTATGGCTTCGCCACCAACGAAGATTGGGCTGCGGAGGTTAGGCAGAGCGGCGCCTCGCAATACCGGCACTCTTCTTCCCCCGCAGTCCCACCACCACCGCATAAACGGCGCGGCCCCGTAAGAGTCGCGGAGGATAGGGCAGTGGTATCATCCTCCAACCTCCTTTTCCTCCGCGACTCCACCTCGGCTGCAGCGGTGGGGAGGACACCTCTCGCTGCAGCCCACCAACACATATCCAAAGTGAGCTCGCCAAGTCCACTCGGAGTGGCCACCTCGGGCCGGTGCTTCAACTCGGGCCAGCCATGTGGGTTCCTCTTTGTTCATCGCGGGTGACCAAGCTACGGCTACTTAGCCCCCCTACCACGACAAGGCCCCCGCCAGTTCGGGGGGGATACAGGTTATGCATAGTTTGGGTCCGTCAGTAAAACTGTTTATATGTAATTAGAATTTAAAATAATTTAATATAAGTTACTATTCTTTGTGTTCAGCTCATTAGAGGGATAAAAGATTTTTATTTTCATTTTTTTATTATCACTACCGTCGAAAAATCAATAACCGTTAACCAGATTGCACGTTGTGTGAGCAACCATTTTTATGTTAGGCGTGTAGAGCGCTCTAATTTTTTAAGCAATAAATTCTTTCATCGTTACAGCCATCTCGTAAAGTTGTTATCTTGTGACTTTATGTCGGAAGTAAAACCTCAGCCATTAAACGCGGACGCGGCAAGGGAACGCACCGCGTTGAGGATACGATCTATCGAGTCGTAACAATGAGATTTGGGGAAATATAGCAGCTACTATATTTAGTTATGTGTTAAATATAGTAATGTCCTTCTCTAGACCCAATTTCGGTCACGGCAGCCAGTCTCAACGGAGACTAGCCATCTGCGCAGGACCGGATTATAATGCCCGAGTGTATGCGCAAGCACTTGTGCACTCTTTCTCATAGTCAATTGGGACAGTAATTCGACACGATCGGAGAGAGATCAAGCGCAGGACCAGCATCCAGCAGCTTTACGTGCTCTCCTAGGTACTGTGGTGAAACACCGCCAAATTCTCTAACTTCGGGCTGCTACTGAAAATTTCTCGACAGAAAAACCTAATAACTGATTTAGGCCCGACCCCGTATTTGAAGCCGGGACCTCGTGATCAGAAATCGCGTTTACGATCACTAGACCAACGAAGTAGTCATGAAATATAGTATAGTATGTATATAGATTGCCCTATAAAATGCCCCATATCGACCGTGGGTGGCAGCGCTGTCGTCGCACCACAAGCGAAATACATCGAAGCCTAAATCGCTATCAAAGTTCGAATTAAAACAGTATATATACAATAGCTCCGAACTACCACTCGAGGCGGCCCTCCCGGGCAGAACACACTTGCCCGGCGGGAGATCTCCTTATACAAATCCAAATTATAGAAACAGCGGTTGCCAAGCGAGGCAACTATCGAGGTCTATGTTCATCAGTCAACTTTTATAGGCTGAATTGGATGGATGGATGCATTGGCGTTGGATTGCTATTCCATCGGAATATGAGAGTGGGGAATAGAAATGGCATATGTGCTTACGCACACACTCGTGCACTACAAACCTGTTCTGTGCAAATAGCTAGTCTCTTTCTCTCTCTCTCTCTATATATATATATATATATATATATACATATATATATTCAATCCATTTAAAGTAATAATAAACTCAGTATGATAATAATAACGTCCTCCAGACCGAATTTCGGTCACAGTGGCCAGTCTCACCGAATATTTTGTATACATACACGACATATACATATATATATTCATTTCATTTAATTAACAGAATTAGCGCTGGATGCGATCAAATGGAAGAAGCTGTCACTGGCGTGTCCCGGCCCAGGGATGGGAACAGTATTCCATGTGTGGCCAAACCTGCGCCTAGTAAAGATGCAGGCGGTATGCCGCGAAATACTGTCCCGATCACCTGAGCACGCCAAGCTTTTAGAGGCCAATTACGCCTTCTCAAGTGACCACGATACTGCACATCATTTGATATGACGACGTGAGGGTTCCGATATTGGCTGAGGCAACAATGGGACCAGAAGGAAGGGGATAAGAAGGGCGACCGATATATAAAAGTTACGTAACCAGGATAATACAATATGTGTATTGATCTTCCTCAAGAATCTTGTAAAGGTTTAGTTATAGGCCGTTTAGTAAATTTATGACGTGATTGTCTTAGTAACGTATAACGCAAACACAATATACAAGGGTCCTCAAAGGGCTAATCGTATTGCTACAACAAACCCGCTTACCAACGGCACTAAGATGATATGTCTAGGACACATCGGTTGGCGAGTCCAAGTTTACCTCGGTGTCCGACGCTGTGAAGCAATCTACACGCCACTATAATAATCCTTTTCAAGTCCCAATGAATATAATGCTTTTACATATTTCAGACCTTCCACATAAAAGTAAAAAGTAAAGTTACAGCCTATATGGGACGTATATACTGCTGGGCACAGGCCTCCTCATTTCTGAGAGGGTTTTAGAAAGGCAAAAATGTCCGCCTCGCTGCCCCAATGCGTGTTGTGAACTTCACATGTCTTCGAAATATTTTTTATTTTGATTTCTCAGACATGTAGGTTTCCTCACGATGTTTTCCTTCACCGTCGAGCACGTGGTAAATTAGCACTTAAAATTGCAATTAACAATTTCATTGGTGCCGGCGGGGATCGAATCCGGGTTGCTCGCGTACTGTGAAACTTACAGCGAGCGCTAACCATCTGAGCTACCTTCCACATGTTTGCTTTATTTCATAGAGCTTACTATTATTTGTCTTTTACATATGGGACTTCAGTTGTATAGTAATAAATGTGCTATCATAATGCTTATGCATCATAGATACCTTCTATATTAATACTTTTGTATCATAGACCTTACTATCATAAGTCCTAATATAGGACTATGCATTGTGCTACAGTACTATAGTAGTCAGGCATCAGACCACACCATATAGTATATGTACGACCTTGGGTATGCGTCTCCGGCAACTCCCTCTATAAGCAATCATTACATGAACACTCTCCAGTAGTACAAGAACACGCTGCATTACAAGAGGGGAGGTCGTGTTACCATCCCGGTTCGAGCCAGCCCATACGTGCAACAGAAAAAGCTGCCGTGGCTCTACCACTGTTGAAACCTAGTTTGAGAGCACCTCCCGCCATCCCTCAATTGCGTGCGCTCCCCGTCACGTGTAGCACGTGTCGTATTATCGTCAGTGATGTGTCTTTACTGGTGTAGTGGTGTTGGGAGTAGTGGTGCTGGGATTAGTGGTGACGGGGATAGTGCAAGCAATTGAGGGAGGGTGGGAGGTGCTCTTCAAACTAGGTAAGACATATCATTTTATTTCATTAAGGGGATATAGGCAAAGTAATTTTTACCAATTTTATATATCGGGTAACATACATACAAAAAAAACATACAGTCGAATATAAAACCTCCTTTTTGAAGTCAGCTTAAAGTAGAAACGTTAGGCATTTCTAAGAGGGTTATAGTGCGATTAGTTCGTTGAACACCGCTAGTGCGTGTTACTAGACTTCACATCATGTGCAAGAAATATTTTATACCTGAAATATGCATGTTTCCACTATAGTGATTACTTATGTTTACGCGAACACCACACATTTAAATAAAACTACTTTTTACTAATTTTATCGCGTATACTAACTTATTTTATTGTACTCGTATATTAATAAAACAAGTTTATATCCGCGATAAAATGAGTAAGAATTAGTTTTATTTAAATGTTTCCACGATGTTTTCCTTCACCGCTCAGCATGAGGTAAATCAAAATATAATTAAACAATTTGAAAGAAACAATTTGATTGGTGCCGGCGGGGTTCGAACCGGGGTAGCTTGCGTACTGTGATATTAATTTATTATTAAAGCAAGCTCATTATATTGTATAGTTTAAGTATAATATTTGTTGTGATATACAAATTATAATAAATTAATTAATTAATAAGTAATCCGAACTGACCGACACTCATATACTGCGTCCTGCTAAAAATATAATGCGAATAAAAACTACCTAATTACATTTTTTTCCATTACTCCTTTGTCACTTTACTGCGGTGGATCGCAAAAGGAGGGTTAAATTTCCCTGGTAAAATTGGCCTTGTAATTCCTAAACTAGACGCCGAATGTTGATATCGATTTGTCATAACATAGGTTAGCATCAAATAGACTGTATGACATGAACTTTCGACCTAAAATTATAGATAATAAGCCAAACTCGTACATGGTATCACATGAAAGGTTTATTACATTCCAAGTAATTGTATTGTGTGCTCAGTATAACACCATGTCAGCGAAGGTTCAACGCTTATGCCATGAGAGACTACAACCAATATCTGAACTCGATATGAAGATGTTGAGGACCATGCTAAGACGATGAACACCAAAGATCTGTTTCTACAGTGAAAAGCATCACAAGAGGTTTAGACCCAAAACCTGGGCGATCCAAGATGGTAAGGGTACATTACTGACGGAGATTGACCAGGTCACAGAAAGATGGCGGTTATATTGCCAAAGCCTGTACAGGACGACAGGAGATCTTCTGGGCCATTGAGCCTGGTGAAATCCTAGAGCCTGAAATACTGGAATCTGAAGTCAGGAAGCTCTTAGAAATATTAAAACAAATAAATCAGCCGGAAGAGACAGTATATTCGTGAAGAACTGAAAAGCCTTGGAGAAACAGGTGTCAAGATCTTGAAGGACCTGTGTAATCAGATCTGGACCTCAGGAGAATGGCCTAGGACTGGACGGGTCTCTTTTGATACCACTGCACAAGAAAGGCTCGACAAAGATATGCGAAAACTACCGAACAGTGGCCCTCATATCACATGGTAGTAAGATCATGCTCCACATAATTAAGGACGCTACAACCTACCTACAGCAAATACCTAATGAACAGGCTGGCTTCGTCAAGGGCCGCGGGACTCGGAACAAATTGTTAACATTAGACAACTCATAGAGAAGAGCCAGGGATTTGTTCCGATAATGATGTGTTTTGTTGATTACTCCAAGGCGTTTGACTGTGTAAGGTGGGATTGTCTATGGAAAATCCTCATAGAAATGGGTGTTCCTTGCCATTTAATAGCACTGATCGCAACCCTATATGAGAATGGAAGTCAATGGTAAGAGTGAATGACGTGTTATCAGCTCCTTTCAAACCACAAAAAGGAGTACGACAGGGATGCATCATATCCCCTCTTCTTTTTAACATCTACGGCGAGTATATCATGAGGACAGCGCTAGAAGAGTGGGATGGAGGCAACAAAATCAGTAACCTCCGATACGCCGATGACACTACGCTATTGGCTTCCTCAGAACAAGAAATGGCTGAACTGCTTAGAAGAGTCGAGCGCGCAAGTGAGATGGTAGGTCTTTTCATTAATAGGAAGAAGACTAAAGTCATGGTAGTAGATCGAGCTGGAACTTTTTGAACCGAGAACTCGCAGACCTGGAGTTCCTAAATGAATTGTGTACCTGGGATCACTTATAAGCAATCAGGAGGCTGTGACAAAGAAATTCGGAGACGTATGCAGATGGCCAAAGCAGCTATGAGTAGTTAACCAGAATCTGGCAACAGGAAAGTGTCGAATACCACCAAGAACAGACTCGTGCGAGCTTTGGTATTCTCAATATTTCTGTACGGTGCCGAATCATGGTCAATCCGAGCAGCTGACCGAAAGAAGATCGATACTTTCGAAATGTGATGTTATAGAAGAATGTTGCGTATACCGTGGACAGCAAAAAGAACCAACAAGTCTATTCTCGACCAACTAAAGATTACTACCAGACTATCCACTATATGCTACCAACGGGTCCTAAGTTATTTTGGTCATATTGCCCGGAACAACCAGACAATCTGGATAAGTTGGTTGTAGTAGGGAAGATCGAAAAAAGATCTCGTGGGCGATTACTACCGCTGGTACGACCAGATTCAAAATATAACGGGACTTAATATTCCACTGCCCGAGACAAGCCGAGGACGAGTGGTATAGGAAGCTAGTCGACACATCGGTGAAAGCATTTCAGGACAAGCACGACCTTCAGTAATGAAGCACACGAATAAGAAGAAGAATTGTATTTTGTATATAAACTATAATTTATATTATTTAAAAGCTGCATGGTAATTTACTTATTTTGTCATTTATTCAGTTAATCTTTTCACAAAATTTTTTTAGTCTCCTCGATCGACCTCGGCTCGACCGGGGAATTTCAACGCTCTCGTAGAATACCAGCGTAAAATAGCAGCTTAATGCTGCTGTGTTTCGTTTGGTGAGTGTGAAAACCGGAGACCTCTTTAACTGGAAACGAGGCATTATATCTTAGTTCTAGAGGGTGATAAAGCATCTACATTTTGATTCTTAATTGAGGATAGGTGTAGATGTTGGGCCCCAGCAACCACTTACCATCAGGTCGACTGTGGCATTGTGTGTGACTCGTTTGTCGCCCTCGTTTAAAAAAAAACTGCAAAACCGGGCTTGATAAAAACTTAATCGAGTCGTTTTACTTATTTGTGAATCAACACAAACCAGCCCTACTTCGACATCATCATTTGTTCTCTAGATAATGTGATTCATCAACTAACCACACACGCACATATACACAGAAATACATTTATCACCATATCATTCGACCCTAGAAATCATAAAACGTAGAGATGTACCAAAATATAGACTTTTGAAAATTGGGCCTATTACAATAACTTATTGGAAAGTTAATTCCCTAATCTTACTTTTGCTACAATCTATAAATAATCCTAAGGTTTACTTCCTACAAAAGATATATGATTAAAGAACAAGCTGACTTATAAAAAATTTGATTTATATATTATACAACCTCAAGGAAAACTTACGCCTTCTAGTTACATACCAGGAAAGTAATTTAAGAAAGAACCGAGAAAGATTTCATTAACGTCACGTCGAGAATTTGCTCCCGTGGGAGCTGAGAAAATATAAGTCAGGTAGAGGACGGCTTTACAATGTTTAAATTGGAAAATATTAAATCGGGTAACCAGATACTACATTGCCATTAATGTAGTAATTTATAACAATTACACACTGTGAGGCATTACATCATTTTTGTTTGATAGATGGATGGGCTGAAGAAGTAGTCGCTTTCCTTCAGGTGAAAAAATTACACAAACGTACTTACAGTCCGTAAGTTCGTTTGTGTATTTTTTCCTGTGTGGCGGTGGCAGATTACAAACATAAATTGCACAAGAACAAGAATCCAGACCCGGAACAATTATTTGTGAGCCATACAAATACTTGTTCCAAGCGGGATTCGAACCAGCAGCCCCTTAACGCCGCAACTCAATGCCAAACCGCTGTGCCACGGAGCCGTCAATAATTATTTATTACAACACCATGATCGAATCTGTCCTATCTTTGTATTACTCTGCCCAATAATTACGGACTTAATTTATAAAATATATTGGGCATTATTCATCTTGCCCGGGCATTATAAACAGTGCCCTGACTGAATAGTGCACTTGGTCCATAACATATACATTGATAAATTATGACAAACTATTGTTTTTCTAGTAAATCCGCGTTGCTTGTCCATACCAACGTCCGCTTTTCAATTTATTTTTCTACACTTTGCCCGATCCTCTCTTCAGATATCTTCAATAAATTATTATAAACGTAAATTGAGTAAACTGAATAGTAGAAGATTTTTTATAAGTAAGGGTGAAAACTAGCGGAGCAAAAAAAAAACAAACCATATGAGAATATGACTAAAGAGCTCATAGTTTCTTTTAGTCATTCAAGAAACCTTCCAATATGACGGATGTTTGCAAGAAACCTTCCAATATGACGGATGTTTGCCACGGTTGCCAAATTTGGCATGCGGGTTGGCTACCCTAGTTTTTTTATTATAAGGTTATTCTAAAGAAGATGCTGCTGCCTTCTTTTCTTTAGTCGCGTCTTAGCCCTAGTAGTGGATTCTCTTACGTTGTCATTAGTTACACGTAACAAATTCTTGTTCCATATTTAAATTTTAAATTATGTTTTTCACCCCTTCCAGCGGTTATCTCGTATTTTATTATTCCAAAATTATTAATTTTGTTATATTATGAATGGAGAGGATGGTATTAATATTGTACAATTTCACTTAATGCCACCGAAAAAGTTATCCGCGGAAAGCAATTTTACAGGTCAGTGACTTTTCAATTTTCGATGTAATTTATTTTCACGTGCTTTTTTAATCTACATTTAAAAAGTAATAATATTTTAGTATTATTTTTTTTTTAAATCATACCCATACATCTGATGATTATCACTGCTGCCTGAACTGCTTGGACGTCTGCAGTTAGGTGCTGACAAATACAGTACAGTACAGTAAGTACAGTACAGTAAGCTACAGTTGTGTTGAAATTATTTGAGACAGCTGAAATTGGGGCACATGTTGCAATGGTAAAGATTTATTAACGGTTTTTATCGCGTTTAATATTCCATACATTACAGCCTATAAAAGTCCACTGCTGAACATAGGCCTCTCTCAAGTAATGCCACAAAGCACGGTCCTGAGCCACCTGCATCCATCGAATTCCTGCATGTCTTACCAGGTCGTAAGTCAATTTAGTGGGGGGACGCCCTACACTTCGCCTGCCGGTACGAGGCTGCCACTCGAGAACCTATTTTCCCCATCGGTTTTCAGTTCTTTGAGCTATATGGCCGGCCCATTGCCACAGCTTACTAATCCGTTGGGCTATGTAGGTCAATCTGGTTCTACTGCGGATATCCTCAATTCTACGTTTATCACGCAGAGAAACCTCAAGCATAGCCCTCTCCATAGCTTGCTGAACAAGAAGCTGGAGGCACTATTGAGGTCATTGAGCATAGTGCTTAGGTCCTCCAGCGATCCTGTCATAAGGACTATATCGTCGGCAAATCGAAGGTGAGTGATGTACTCGCCATTGATGTTAATACCGAATCCAGTCCAGTAGCTTGAAAAAGTCTTCCAATGCAGCGGTGAAGAGATTCGCGGATATAACGTCACCCTGTCTTACACCTCTCTGCGGTTGAATAGGTTTAGTACTCTGGTTCCGTACTCGGATAGCCATCGTAGCCACAAACACTTACAACTGTCACTGTCAACTTGACACCGCTGAAGGGACTGCAGCACCGCCCCAATTTCTACGGAATCAAAGGCTTTCTCATAGTCCACATAGACATGACAAAGTGGCAGATTTTACTCTTCGGTCTTCTGTACAATTTGCCGAAGGGTATTTATATGGTCTATGATGCTAAAATCTCTCTCTCGAAAACAGCACGTAGACGGGAAAGCGGTCTGTATTTCTGCAAAAGAGCGTTGTCACCTTTCTTGAAGAACAAGACCACCGCGCGCGCGCTCCGCGTGAGGACGTGTGTTGATATTATTACTTATCGGAGTTTGTGTTCGCGTGTCGAAAAAAAATGGTGCAGTGCAAAAAAGTAAACTGTTTTTATCAATGGCTAAGACGAGGTATTAAAATGTAAAGGTGGATGTGAAAGTGTGTATCATAAGAAATGTGTGAGAAATTCGAAGCAATTCCTGCAAACCAAGTATGTGAAGTGTCAAAAGTCGAGCTCTAAAATACAATCACCGATCATCGACATAGATCCGCACAACATTACAGTAGAATCACTATTAGTAGAGGTGAACAAGAAATTGATGGTCATATTCCAGGTCGAAAAAAACTTGATGAACTTGTGGAGACAGTAGATTTTATGCTGAGCAGTACCAAGAAATGCTGGAATTTAAAAAGACTGCGGAAAATAAATTAAAAGCGTAAGAACAAAAGAACGTATACCTTGAGAAATGCAATGCTGCATTAGGGAAAGAGTTGTTAGCTTGGAGAAGAAGGAAAAAGAAAAAATGTTGAAATTGCATGCTAATGAAGAACAAAGATAATGAAAATATAAAAGAGGTAGTCAAAGATGTTGCCATAAAGCTTAGTTTGAACCCAGAAGATATAGAAAGTGTCAAGAATGAGCCCACCCCACAACAAAGACGAGAATAGAACGACCAAGCCCAGTTATAGTGAAGCTGCGGTCAAAGCAAGCTCGAGATCAATGGATGCAAAAAGAAAAGTTCAACTAACCAATGGCGATGTGTATGGCAACGACAACAACATGCGTATATACATAAATGAAGATTTAACCAAAGGACCAGAGTACTATTCTGAAACCAGGAATCAATTAAAGCAATTATATAAATTCATATGGACTCAAAACTCTAATATATTAGTCAAGAAGCGAGAAGGAAAAATTATTCGCATAAGAACAGAAAGCGATATTAAAGTCTTGCGAAAAACATAATAAGAATAACGAAAACTAATTTAAGTCGCTACTCAACAACAAAACTATATGCACGCGTAACACACTATGTGATTTCAAGAACTTTAAAATTCGATAACCAAGACAGTGAATTGGATTTAAATGACATTGAATACACTAGATATCAGGATATAAACACCTGGTCTCAACAATTCTCGAATAATAATATAAATATAATTCATCTGAACATACGTTCTGTACGAAAACAATTCAACCAACTTCGCTTTATTATGCCACTGTATAACAAAAAGAACACTAAATGTCATCATTCTCACAGAAGTAAACATAAGCGAAGATATCATATATAAGATCCCTGGTTATGTGGTGTATTCTAACACTAGGGAGACAAGAAGAGGCGGTGGGATACTCGTATTCGTGAGAGATGACTTATATTTTACCATAGAAACCACAAATACCAATAAAAGCAACAGAGATAATTCATGGAAAACTAAAACTGAAAGTAAAACTACACATATATTGGCTATATACAGACCACCAAACTCAAATAAGTTAGTTTTTATCACAGAGCTGGATACCATACTGAAAATATCCCATCCTCAGAAGAAAAATTTTAATTGGAGATATCAACATTGATATATCGGGTGCAAATACGAGTTTATGCCTACAAAACCCGTGTAGTGGCGGTAAGAATACTCACTACCCCATATCTTCCCGTGGGTGTCGTAAGAGGCGACAGAGAAACTGGAGGCAGAGGATGGGCAGCAGCATCTTTCTGATAACAGCAAAACAACAATAAAACTGCGGTTGCCAACCCTCGCCAAGCGTGGCAACTATGGCATATACCCCAATGATAGTAACGAAGAGACGGCCCCCAGTCCCCGCGGCCCCGCTATTCCTGGCTACGGTGGCGACCATGGTAACGGCGGGGCAGGGGTGCTAAGAATCTCCGGTGGAGGTTCGGTTGCCACCACGACAACTCGACCTGGCAACTTATAACGCACGCACCCTGAGGACTGACGAGAAGATCTTGGAGCTGGAAGAAGAGATAGAAGTTGCGCTGGAATATTATAGGATTATCCGAGGTCCGAAGAGAGGGGAGGACACGGTAATCCTCGAATCCGGCAACTTGTTCTATCACCGGGAGGGCGACCATCTGTCCCAAGGAGGTGTTGGTTTATCATCCACAAGTCTCTTGTTAACAACGTTAGAATTGGTGTGTCGACGAGGGTTGCGTACCTTATACTCAGAATCACCAAACGGTATTCGCTGAAGGTCATTGGGTTTACGCACCAACCTCGGCACACCCCGATGAGGAGGTGGAGGAAATGTATGAGATATCTCTAGAGCCATGCATTCCTCCAAAACCCACTACACGGTGTTAATGGAGACTTCAACGCAAAACTAGCCACAAGAGTACGGTGAGCTGAAAGTAGGAAAATTCGAATAGGGCAACGGAACCCAAGGGGCCAGCAGCTGGCTGACTTCATGGAGAAAGAGGGACTCTTTGTGATGAATTCTTTCTTCCAGAAGCGGCCCCACAGGAAGTGGACCTGGACTGGCCCCGACGGTTCGACAAAAATGAGATAGACTTCTTTATGACGACCAGACGAAAACTGTTCAGTGATGTCTCAGTGATCGCGAGGGTGAAAACCAGCAGCTATCACCGAATGGTGAAAGGCACACAACCTAAACGTTAAGTTGGAGAGATCACGTCTAATGAAGTCAACGCTCCGTCCCCCTTGTGCTCTAATCCAAAGTCCCGAAACCTTTCAGCTTGAGCTACAAAACCGTTTTCAGTGCCTAGAAGATTGTGATGCAGTGGATGATATGAATGAAAAGCTCGTGGAAACTGTCCATGCGGTCGGAGCTTAGTTTTGCAAGACCTGCCGCAGAAGGACATAAATACTCTCCAATCACACTTTTAATCTCATGGCTATTAGACGGGAAATTAAGCTGCAGTCTTCAGTAGATTTGACAGAATACAGGCAACTGAACAGACAGATCTACAAATGCCTGCGGCGGGACTTACGCAACTTTAATACTGCTCGTATTGAAGAAGCGATCGAGCGGAACCAGGGCTCCAAAGTCTTTGCTAGAGATCTGTCTGCCAGAAAGAACCAACTGTCGAAGCTGAAGACCGAGTGTGGCAGCGTCGTTTCCGGGACAACAGAGATATTGGTGAGATTGAGAGGTTCTATGGGCAGCTGTACACATCATCGTTGGAGCCACGCAAGTGTGGTAACGATCAAGGCAGTCTTATCCGACACTATTCCGATGATATCCCGGACGTCAGTCTGAGCGAGATTAGAATGGCTCTCCAGCACCTTAATAAACGGCAAGGCCCCAGGCGAGGATGGAATTACAGCGGAGCTTCTGAAAGCGGGTGGAAAACCGGTATTTGAAGTCCTTCAAAGCTCTTTAATTCCGTCCTCCATGGTGGCACTACTCGGGCGTGGAGCAAGTGCGGTGGTCTTGTACTTCAAGAAAGGCGACAACGCTCTCTTGAAGAACTACAGACCGATTTCCCCTCTGAGCCGCGTCTACGTGCTGTTTTCGAGAGTCATTACGAATCGTCTCGCATGCAAACTCGACGACTTCCAGCCTTCCGAACAAGCCGGTTTCCGAAAAGGCTTTAGCACCATAGACCACATACATACCCTTCGGCAAATTGTACAGAAGACCGACGAGTACAATCGGCCACTTTGCCTTGCGTATGTGGACTATGAAAGCGATTCCGTCGAAATTTGGGCGGTGCTGCAGTCCCTTCAGCGGTGCCAGGTTGACTGTCGGTATATCGAAGTGCTGAAGTGCTTGTACAGTAGGGCTGATGGCTATCCGAGTACAGAACCAGAGTACGAAACCTATCCAACTGCAGAGAGGTGTAAGAGACAGTGACGTTATATCCCGAAACTCTTCACCGCTGCATTGGAAGACGTTTTCAAGCTTCTGGACTGGAAAGGATACGGTATTAACATCAATGGCGAGTACACCACCTTCGATTTGCCGACGATATAGTCACAGAATCGCTGGGACCTAAGCACTATGCTCAATGGCCTCAATAGAGCCTCCCAACGGATAGGTCTTAAGATGAACATGGACAAAACAAAGATCATGTTTAATGTCCATGTCACACCTATGCCGGTAGTTGTTGGGAGCACTAAGCTCGAAGTTGTTGACGAGTATGTTTACCTGGGACAAATAGTCCGACTAGGTAAATCCAACTTCGACCGACGTCTTTGACTTCGCTGCCCAGCCGAGTTGAATCCGTCGTTGACTTCGTCAATCGACGGATTCAACTCGGCAAACAGCGTTCGAAATGACATCTTCTCGTCAGGTACCTCAAAACTTGAAAACGAGGCTGTACAACCAGTGCGTGTTGCCAGTGATGACCTACGGAACTGAGACGTGGTCCTTCACTGCTGGCCGGATGAGGAAGCTCAAGATCGCTCAGCGAGCTATGGAGAGCTATGCTCAGGTCTCACTGCGTGATAAAATTAGAAATGAGGATATCCGCAGTAGAACCAGAGTGACCGACATAGCCAACGGATTAGTAAGCTGAAGTGGCAATGGGCCGGCCATATAGCTCGAAGAACCGACAACCGATGGGGAAAAAGGTTCTCGAGTGGCGGCCTCGTACCGGCGGACGAAGTGTAGGGCGTCCCCACTAGATGGAGTGACGACCTGGTAAGACACGCAGGAAGTCGATGGATGCAGGTGGCTCAGGACCGTTCTTTTGTGGCATTCCGTGGGGAGGCCTATGTTCAGCAGTGGACTTGTGAAGGGCTGTAATGATGATGATGATGTGCCTACAAAACATGTTGTGTGAAACGGCCTACAAAACGGCCTACCTACGTCAGAGATAACGCGCGAAGCGATCATGGATGGGCGAGTGAATTCCTCGAATATTGACCATGTGTGCGTGCGGGCGAGCCGCGGACGGCTGCTAGACGCGTGCGCGCAATTGCTAACTTACCGTATCGGATCACTATATGGTTGAAATTAGCGTAAAATAACGGGTAATGTATCCAACATTAATAATAATTGTAAAATACAAACCATATTAGACGAAAACTGGTATGCAATAGTTTAAAACAATTGATTGGTCTGATGTCATGTAAAGAGTTGTCCTAACTTATTGTATGAAAAATTACACAGGGTTTTCATAGATATATATGATAAGTGTAAGTTACAGAAAACACCAAAGAAAAAATTACGCAACCATGGGTTAATAACGAACTATGTAAAAGATAGAACATAGGGACTTACTGTTCAGGGTTTGGAAATCATCTAAGAATATGAATAAAAGACTTATGTATACGAGATATAGAAATAAGGTTAATAAATTAATAGATAAAGCTTAGAATAAATACAGGCAGAATGAGATACAAAATGTAAAAATGATTTTAGAAAAATATGGTGTAACATAAATAAATGGATAGGCAAGCCTAAAACAGGTTTAGATGACGTTATTTTAAAATGTTTAGGTCAAACTAGCAGTGTGTATAATATTTGTAAAATAAAGCATAACTGTGATAATATTTTTTAGATAGAATTTCATATGTAAAACCAAGTGATAAGTCTTTTATTTTAAGAAGGTAAGAACGTATACAATAGAAAAATATGTACATAATTTAGATTTTAATAAAGCATCGGGATCAGAGGACAAAATATAAAATTAGAGGACAAGATATAAAGCAGGTAAAGAAAGAAATAAGCCCAGTATTAGCTAAATTTATAAATATGAGTGAGGATTGGGGAGTTCACCCGGATATATTAAAAAAAACAATAATACGACCAATATATAAACAGGGCAGCCACATGGACTATAGTAACTATAGACTAATTGCTATATTATCGGTAATAAATAAAATAGTAGAAAAAGTAATAGTGAATTAGATAAGTTGTTACTTAGAGCAATATAACATAATATCAGATGCGCAGCACGGGTTCCGTCACGGACGCAGCACGGACACTGCGCTTGCGCAATTTACTGACTATATCAACAACAATCTCAATGAGGGTAAGTTTGTCGCTGCTCTTTTTATTGATTATAAAAAGGCATTCGACACCCTGGAACACGAGGTACTACTGCGTGCGATGGATGAATGTGGTATCAGAGGTCCCATCAACCGATGGTTTAAATGCTATTTGCAAAATAGATCCTTATGTACATTGATAGACGGAGTAACAGGGGACGATGTAAGCGTGAGTCTTGGAGTACGAACCGGATCGGTTTTCGGTCCAGTTGGGTACATTATGCATGTTATTAGTGTCATTAATGTGATAAAACATTGTAAAACGGTTATGTATGCAGACGACATGTGTCTAATGTACTCAACCAATAACACAGTGATGCACAAAATACATACAGGAGGACTTAGAAAACATAATTAAATGGGCACATGATAACGGTATAATTATAAATTTATCCAAAACAAAGGCTATTTATATAAGTTTACCCCACAGTAACGTCTTTAAGCAAGGTAAAATAAACATAAATATAATTGGTCATACATACGAGTGTCTACACCTCAATAAAGCTGGCTGCCAGTGCACAAACATAGATGTAGTAGATAAATACCGATACTTAGGCCTAACAGTAGATAGTAATATGAACTGGAAACTGCACGTCAATGGTGTGTGTAATAAATTGCAATCAATACTGGGTAGATTCTTTCACCTAAGCAATTTCATGAATCGAAAAGTCTTGTACGTACTATATTATGCACTGGCTGACTCGGTAATCAATTATGGATTGAGCAGTTATGGGCTAACATTCAAAACACAGTTAGATCGTATAAAACATTTACAGATTAGACTACTTAAGTATTTAGTAAGTAAAAAAGTAAAATTACAGTGTAAAACAAATTATGACAAATTATTTAATATATGTAAAATACTTCCAGTGCATGAAAAGGTACATTACCTAATTGCTTTAGAACAATATAAAATAAATAAATTTAAACAACCTATAACGCATAAATATCGTACCAGGCAAGTTGAGAAGGGTAAATATGTGATACCACATATAAGAAACTATTATGGTAAGAGAACTAGGCAATATTTAACTCCGCTAATATTTGATAGAATAGATTTTATAAGAGATACGTCCAAAGACATAAGCACTGTAACATTAAAGAAAAGACTGAAAATACATTCCTATGAAAATATAATGTACCTATAATAAGTGTTAATTAAATATAGAGATATTTATTGTAATAAATATACCTAAGATAAGTATGTATGTAACAAAAAATACATATTAATGTATAACAAAAGAGCGCCATTATCGCCAACAAACTGTTGCACAGTTTGGCGATGTTTCTTATTATTTTATGCGTGTATTTTATATGAATAAAGGAATTTAAAAACAAACTTCTGCTCCACGCCTCCGGTGTAGTGCCACCATGGAGGACGGTATTAAAGAGCTTCTGAAGGACTTCAAGTACCGGCTTTCAGAAGCTCCGCTGTAATTCCATCCTCACCCGGGGACTTGCCGTTTTAAGTAGCGGAAGAGCCATTCTAATCTCGCTCAGACAGACGTCCGGAATATCATCGGAATAGTGTCGGATAATACGTACTCTTGGATCGTTACTCACACTTGCGTGCTACTTCAACGATGATGTGTACAGCTGCCCATAGAACCTCTCAATCTCACTCAAAATCTCAGGTGTCCCGGAAACGATACTGCCACACTCCATCTTCAGCTTGGACAGTTGGCTATTTCTGGCAGACAGATCTCTGGCAAAGACTTTGAAGTCATGGTTCCGCTCATTTGCCGTCATGATCATCATGTCGCGGCATTCATTTGGAGATCTGTTTGTTCAATTGCCTGTATGCTGTCAAATTTGCTGAAGACAGCAGCTTTGTCTCCCGTCTAATAACCATGAGATTAAGAGTGTGATCGGAGAGTTTTTCTGTTCTTCTGCGGCAGGTCTTGCAGAACTTAGCTCCGACCGCATGAACAGTTTCCACAAGCTTGTCATTCATATCGTCCACTGCATTGCAATCTTCTAGGCACTGAAAACAATTGAGTAAATCGAGCTGAAAGTTTTCGGGACTTTGGATTAGAGCACGATGGGGACGAAGCGTTGAAAATTTAAGTGCCGGGACGTAATTTGCTAAGGCATACTGGCATACAAAAATTGCAAGTTAAAATTTAAAGTAGCCATTCAGCGAGGAAACACAGCCAGTGTTCTCGGCACTATACCACGGGGAGTAGGAGTATGTGATAATTTGAGTTATTAGTTTTAGCTTTTTTTTATTATATTTTATTAATATTGTATATTTTTCAATTTTATTAAAAATGCTGTAAAATTTTAAATAGTTACATTGCAAATTACTTTCATAATTTATTTAGTGTAAGTATTACCAGTAGATGGAGTGACAACCTGGTAAGACATGCAGGAAGTCGATGGATGCAGGTGGCTCAGGACGGTGTTTTGTGGTGTTCCTTGGGGGAGGCTTATGTTCAGCAGTGGACTTGTGAAGGGCTTATATACTTTTCATTCATATACATGATGGGCCTTAACTGTGTGAGTGGTTTTAATATGCAATAAAAAATAACTATAAATATTACTGTTTTTTTTATTTATACATTTAAAAAGTACAAGAAATTTAAATTTAAGTGACATCTAATTTTTAACGATAATGTTATGTAAGTGACCGCCACCCGCTTTTTGACATTCTAGTAGTCGCCCTCGCAGATTTTGAAAAACACGTTTACAAGTTGCTCGTGGAATAGCGTTAATTTCTTGCACAATGTTTTGCTTTAACTCTTCTACTGTTGATGGATTATTTTCGTAGACTCTTGTTTTTAGGTAACCCCACAAAACATAATCATTAGGAGAAAGATCTGAACTCTTTGGAGCCCACTCAATATCACCTCTTCGCGATATGAGTTTTCCTGGAAACATTTCTTTCAGCACGTCTATTGAGACTGTAGAAGAGTGGCATGTGGCTCCATCCTGTTTATACCATTTCCTAGAATTGTAACCTTGAAATTCTTGAAGAGCTGGAACCAGAAACTCTTGCAACTTGGACAATAATTCTCAGATCTCACTGTCACATCAACTGCTCTTTGTTTTCAAAGATATATGGCCCAATTATTCCACTAGCCGATATTCCAACCCACACAATGACCTTAGGGCTATGAAGAGATCTTTGATGCATCTCGCGGGGATTAGATTCGGACCAAAGCCGACAATTTTGCTTATTAAAATGTCCGTTGACACGAAAGTTTGCCTCATCACTGAAAATTATGTTGGAAAAATTGTTAAAACGTTCCAGCATAACATTAGCAAAATTAATTCGAAGATTGGCATCATTAGGCTTCAACTCTTGTTTCAACTGAATTTTATACGCTTTTAAATGCAAATTACGGTGCAAAATCCTGCGCAAAGTGGTCCTCTTGATGTTCAAGATTTAGCTTCTTTTGGGAGTCCATTGTCGAGGATTTTCTCGACAATGGACTCCCAAAAGAACGAACCGAAGTCAATACGGACGCCGGAGAATAATCTCCGGCGTCCGTATTGACTTCGGGCGGCCCGCATTATTTATTCTTACTATAAACGCGGTTTCTTCTAACATCTCAACCCATTTCCGAATAGTGCTTCCGAATTTGCGCGTGGTGCTTTTCTGATGTCATGTTAGCCGAAGTGAACGCGGTACATTCGCCTAGCAACAGTCATAGAATTGTTGTTGACATAATACGCACGAACACAATACGCACGCTGTGCTCCCGAAAACGCGTCCATGGCTACAAAAAATTCCACGAAATGGCGCGTTTAACGACACCCCCGCGCCCCTGTACCTCTAATGGTTTTTGAATTATAGACAAAATAAAACGCTCATACAGTTAAGGCCCACTCTGTATATACGTAATTAAAAAATCATAATAAAAAACTAAAACTAAAAACTTAAATTATCATACTGTCCTATTCACGTGGTATAGTGTCGAGAACGCTGGCGACATTTCCTCGCTGAATGGCTATAGTTAGCCTTTGAGCGAGAAAAGAACCAGCCCTCTTACCAGCAGCGGCCACCAGTCGTGGATACAGTTCCTTTAGAACTTCACCGAACGTAGACCCCACAAACCGATAGTCTCTACAGCAAATGACACAAAAATATGTATTCTTCTTTAAGAGACTCATATTGCAGATACATATAATATTGATATATATATATATATATATATCACAAAAAAATTCTTCAAAATATATCGAATATTTGCTAGGTCCTTATCGTAAAACAAAAATGACTTTAGTAGTAAGACTAAGAGTACTTTGTACATTATTAAATTGGAAAAAACAATAATATTACATACTGTATTTGGTATTATCAAGTTTATTCAATAAAGCAATATTACAAATGTCAGTTACTTCTAAAAAAAATACCATTACGAAGTATTATAAATCCGTACAACAAACATAATTAAATATGCTTAATATTAATATCTTAGACTATATTCTAAGGTCGCAACAAAAATAAAATTCAATATAAATTTATTTCTGTGTCAAAATAATTCTATAATGTCATCGTAAAAGGCTGTATAGAAAAAAATACTAATTCTATGAGATGGAAAGTTTCAATAACATTTATTTTATTTAAAAATCTTACAATAGGAATCTCTTCTGTAAAGAGTAAATATGTTTTACAAACATTTACTGAATTGGAACTGAACTGAAAGAGAGACACAGCGCTCCGCGTTAAGAATTGTCATCACTTCAATCCAGTTTTAGATTGACTCCTCTCTCAAGTTTATTAACTATTATAAGTTTATTTATTTATTTATAGCACCACACCTTCAACTAGGGGTTACAAAGGGCGGAGTTAATGTTCTATGGCATTATCTACCAAACTCTCTAGTCAACCCTGAAAAGAAAGAATAAATAAAGAAGTTTGTAAACCAGTGCTTGACTACTAGTCCACCTGATGGTACGTTTAATCAGATGAATACTATAAACCTCCCAGAGGTTCTGCGCTCAGAAGGTGGACGTATATAGTCTTTATACTCTGCCTCTAATCCAAAAAACTCAATTGCAAAAAGATTGCCCATTTAGTGATGAAAGTAGATTTTTCTAACTATGATATATGTGAGTCTACTGATCTGTGGTCCATTGGTCTTGGTCTATGGGTCTATTGATAACATTCAGCAGTTTAATGGAATGTGTTAATTTCAAGATAGAAAGAGAATTATTGATGCAAAGTTTTATAATAAATATGTACGATTTAGGACTTTTTTAACATTGTTGGTAGAAACACTGTCGGATGCTGCTAAATTTTTGGTTTATATGGTAATGAACTACAAATAATTCTAGTTCTTCTCAATAAGATTTTTTTTCAACTGTGTGTCACAAAGATTAGGGCATGATTGGGCTGACAAACCTTTTTGGGATAAAATCAGGGCAAAAAATAATATCGGGGAAAAAAAACTCTGTCTGTAGTATACGGTAGTAGATAAACAGATCAACGTCTGTGATTTTTCCATTCAAATTGGAACAAAATAATGATGTGCTACAAAATTAGCAAAAAGGTGTCATTGAGAAAAAGAAGCCCCATCACCTGATATATTGTGATTAATAATAAAACGTATTATTCTATCACATTTACATTGATAAAAAATCTAAAGAGGTGTGTCAGGGTCGTGCCAAATGGAAGTCCGTAGCCTCTGCCTACCACTCTGTGTGACAGGGGTGAATATTTATGTATGTTTGTACGTAAAAAATTGTAAGGTGCAAACACCTTGTAATACTACTACAGAAGAAGCAGAGTTTATCACATCATTATCACTATCATCATTATTAAAGCCCTTCACAAGTCCACTGCTGAACATTGGTCTCCCCCAACGTCCTGTGCCACTTGCATCCATCAACCTCGTGCATTTATTACCAGGTCGTCACACGATCTAGTGGTTGGCCGCCCTGCACTTCGCTTACCGGTACGAGGCTGCCACTTGAGAACCATTCTTTCCTAATACTTATCAGTTTTTCGAGTTATATAGCCGGCCCATCGCCTCTTCAGCTTACTGATACCAATCCGTTGAGCTATGGTACTCTCAGATAGATATAAAAAAGTCCATATTTAAGTTTTGTTTATCTCTTTAAATGGAATATATTTGCAAGCGAAACTCTTTTGTCACAGCCATGTTTGCTAACCAATGAATATAAAACTGGAAATTAATTCCACATTCACTAAAAGAGACTATGTTTTTGGAGAATTGAAATCATTTTTCATTCGCGACACGGCCATGCGATACGAGTCGGTCTACATTCGCTATATGAATATTTGAATAGAACATAAGTTTTAATTCCAAAATTGCATATATGTACCTAAGAGCAAAAAAAAGAAAGACGGTGCGCTGCGTACATTTTAAGTGACGCTAAAACCAAGTCAAAATCATGCTTAACTGCTGCTGCCAGGTACTTCAAAGAATGCTGTAAAGATAGTTTCTACCCTATATCTAATGTTACTAGAATTCGGAAAAAAGGAAATCACTTGGATTAGGTTGGCTACGTAATAGATGATGCAGAATTTCCTATCAAAGCACCAGTAATTTTAAGACTAGACTAAGTCTGCTGTGTAGTGTATACTGATACAAATTAAAAAGGTGGTCTATGATGATTTTTTCTGCTTAGAAATGTACCTGTGAGGTCTTCCCCCACTTATTCCCCAACTATTTTTACTACCAAGCAACAGTGCCTGCACTACCGTTTTCAGCCAGTATAATAACAGGCTGTGAGGCATTACATCTTAATCCTCAAAGATGACGCATCTTTAGCCTTCTTTCTTTGGAATTGGATGCCGCAGTAGCCACATACCATCAGGTGAATTTTACGTCCGTTTAACACTTCAATTCTATTTAAACATATGTCCCACAGCTTGGCACAGGCGTTCTCTCATTTCTGAGTGGAAGCCTGTGATGAATTCTGCAAGTTTTTGCTTGCAACAAAGAAGATGTAACTTAAAATACAACGATGGTAATATAAATAAAATATTAGATTAAGTCGCGTAATGAGCGAAATGGACATCCTTTGAAATACGATTGGCGGGAAAACAAGGTAATTTGATATAAAATATTGTCCGCTTTGTCGCATACTTTTACGATCCCTTGCAAAATTGTTTCCTAGCATTTTACCTTATCTTATGTCTTATATTAAGATATATATTACGAAGTATTTCTCCCGCCAAACAATCCTACATATTACATAACGGGAGGGGCACATGATTGCAGTTTGTCATTTTAATGATATTTTATAATTTATTTATTTATTTAAACTTTCATGCACGAAGTTGTACATATGGCGGACTTAATGCCATAGGGCATTTTCTCCCAGTCAACCATGAGGCTAAACAGAGATAGACAAACAAGAGGCGGTGCAGCAGTAATCAAAATAGAAAGGGCTAAAAAAAATGTATATACATATATACATATAAATATACATATACACACAAATACATACACATATATACTTAAGTACACACAATACATACATATATAAATATATACATACACATATAGATGCATACAGTACATATTATATGCACAATATGTAAATATTATCTATGTCAGAACAAATATCAAATATACATAATTAAGTAAATAAAAATAAGAGTTGTGTTAGTTCAAACTTGCAACGATTTTCTCACATGCTTTCGGACTTTATTTTTAAAAACAAACTTGTTGGGAGCTTTTTTAATGTCAAGAGGTATGTCGCTCCAGAGTATAATGGCCGTGAGGGCGAAAGAGTGAGATAAATAACCAGTACGGTGTAAAGGAGTGAGCAGCTTAAGATTAGCCGGAGAACGGAGAGAACGATTATGAGAATCTCCCAGGTATTGAAATTTGGATTTCAGATACTCGTTCATAATTGTGGAAAGGGTGCAGAGTATACTAACATATCTGCGCTGACGGATAGGCAGCCAATTTAGCTGAGCACGAAAAGAAGATACATGGTCGTATTTACGAATACCATAAATGTATCTGATGCAGTTGTTAAGTAGACGATCCAATGTATTAAGGTGATGTTGAGACAGGTCTGAGCAACACACATCGACATAATCAATAATCGGTAGAATAAGTGACTGGACAAGTAAAATCTTAGTATTGGTGGGAAGAAAGATTTTTAATCGATATACAGATCGCAAAGTTCCAGTTGTTTTGCGACTCACCTCCTGTATATGTTTGTTCCATGTTAAGCAACCATCAACATACAGACCAAGGTTCTTTATATGGGGAGAGAATGGTATGACATTATTTTTAAACATAATTGATGCTAAGGTGGGAATATCTAGTTTATAGTATATAATTTACTAGCGATCCACCCCGGCTTCGCACGGTTGATTTAAAGATCTCAACAACAACGCTACCTGCCCTATGTAATTGTAATTCTAAACCATCTAGGGTTCTCTGGATGGTTTAGATTTACAATTAGAAAAACACACATAAAAAAATTCGGCCAACCGTTTAGGAGGAGTTCAGTGACAAACACACGAACAGAAGAATTATATATAAAAATGGTTAAAAGATACATAATAAAAAAATTGTTAGCCCTCTGGTGTTGCTATGCCCTTGCAGGACTTCATATGCATGAAAAATGACGTGCAAAAATAATTTGAATTTGAAAGCTGTAAATTTTTACGGGCTAATAAAGAAGAAGATATGGTTACAGCCAAATTACGGCATAATAAAAACTAAGAAAAATTCCTGCAACATTTGAAAAATTAATCTAAACTTATTTGCAGCTTTTAGATAAAAGTTCCTGCGAAATTAAAATAATTTTTCACTTACTACGCCGGCGTGCAATGAGACTCGACTTGCACTTCCATTATGCATACTTGAATTCACAAATCTGTATTTACTTTTTAGGGTTCCGTAGTTAAAAAACAAGGAACCGTTATAGTTTCGCCATATCCTTCCGTCCAACAGAGGTTTCGTTACCAACGAAACCCTGTTTTGGATATTTTACCTGATGGTAAGTGACTACCGCCGCCCATGAACAACTGCAACACCAGGGGAATTGCAGATACGTTGCCGGCCTTTTATAAAGGAGTAGGCTATTTTCTTAAAGGTCCCTAAGTCGTATCGGTCCGGAAAAATTGCTGGTGGTAATCGATTCCACAAGGAAGTTGTGAGAGGAAGAAAACATCTTCTAAATCGCACAGCGGTGGACAGCCAATCATCCAGATAGTATAAATGGTATCGTGAGTTTTGTCACGATGTGCGATGGTGAAATTGAGCGGCTGGAATTCGTCCGAACAATTTCTCAGAGCACTCACCGTAGAATATGCGATAAAATACGCAAAGAGATGCAACATCTCTTCGCAGAGCCAGTGAATCGAGCCGATCGGAAAGGACTCGGTCGTCGACGATTCGAGCCGCTCTGCGCTGGATGCGGTTAAGTGAAAGGAGCTGGCACTGGAGAGCCGCAGCTCAGAGATGGGAACAGTATTCCATGTGAGGCCGAACCTGCGCCATGTAAAGTTGCAGGCGGTGTGCCGGCATGAAATACTGTCCCGCTCTGCTGAGCCCGCCAAGATTTTTAGAGGCCTCCTCTTCCAAGTGACCAGGAAACTGCACGTCACTCGATATGTCGACGCCAAGGATTCCGATACTGGCTTAAAACTGAGGAGATACGACAAAATACGACAAACTTGTGTCTTCTGAGAATTAAACTGGACTATGAAATGAAAAATGACTAATAAATATTAAAAGTATGCAAGATTGTGGTATATATATTGAAGTTAACAGGAAAATTATCACAGCTAAGTAGGCTTGAAAACTTAACCAGTAACAGTCGACCAACTGATAAAATGCAATTTGATTATTAAAAAGTTCGTTACAATTCAATATTAAATGACCTAAAGCTTACTTACTACGTAAGCTTACTAAATAAAAATACTTATGCATCGATTTAAATAGATTGCCAATTTTTCAGTTGGTAGTTATTGTACGCCTCATTCACAGTATTCATACATTCGTACAGCATCATACCGTTTCATTCGTGGTACTCTTTGTTTAAGCGACCCTCAGGATAGATTAGGGCAATAATAGTTTACGGGAAAGTTCATTACAGTCATGTAGTATATCTTAAGGTTCCACTGCGAGGAACTAATAAATGAATAGTGAACTACGAGTATGACCATTTTTGTATGGACTTGACATCTGAATGATTTGATGTAGATTGTATTATTTTCAAAATCAAAATTTTTTTTTAAATCTTTTGAATACCACTCCCTATAAATCTGTTTAGAAAATAAGCCCTTCAGTTAACATCGTCCTATTTTAAATAAGTCAGCCCCCGAAATTACTTCAACATCATCATTACAGCCCTTCACAAGTCTACTGCTGAACATAGGCCTCCGACAAGATATGTCACAAAGCACGGTCCAGAATCACCTGCATCCATCGACTTCATGCATGTCTTATCAGGTCGTCACTTCAACTAGTGGAAGGACGCCTTACCTTTTGTCTACCGGTACGAGGCTGCCATTCGAGATCCTTTCTACCCCATCGGTTGTTGGTTCTTCCCATAAAACATTATGGCCGGCCCATTGCCACTTCAGCTAACTAATCCGTTGGGCTATGTCGGTTACTATGATCCTACTGTGGATATCCTCATTTTTAAGTTTATCACGCAGAGAAACCCCGAGCATAGCCCTCTCCATAGCTTGCTGAGCAACCTTGAGCTTTCTCATACAGCCAGCAGTGAAGGACCACGTCTTAGATCCATAAGTCATCACTTGCAACTCGCACTGGTTGTACAATATTGTTTTGTAATTTTGAGGTATGCCTGACTAGAAGATGTGTCGTAATCTCCCATGAACTCACTTAATATATTATAAAGAAGGTCCGTTCTAAATTCATGTATTGTGACGGGCAACTACGGAACTAGGGCATCCAATCTCTTCAATTGTCTTCCGGGATTGTATGTGCGGGATCCGCGGGATTTGCGGGAATTTTCGGAGTATGAACTGGATACATTGAAAATTAGGACAAACACTTAAACCGGTAAAGATCGCTGTCTAGGTACTTTTTCAGGAAGATGCTAGTCTTGTTACAGCAGAAGCTACTGTAAAATTTAGTCCTTAGACTGCAAGAAGAATTAGAACCCTCTGGTTTCAGTTTCACTCATGAGTTCTTTAGTTCATTCTGTAGTGCCCGTGTCAATACCGTCGAGTCCATGATTAAAAGAAATTACTCTGTTTAAATCGGGAGGTTCGATGTGCAAGTATATTTGACATTGACATAATATAATGCTCTTAAATTTATTCCATCCACAAGTGGGAGCCGAAAGAGCTTTCTCTGCTGCAACATATCTAGCGTTGCACATTTTAAATTATTTTTACAAGCTTTTATTTGTTTGCGTATGTCTTTACTTTAAGGTTTAAAATTGGCAATCCATTTTGAAGCACTTGCTGACATCCGATTCAGCTGATATTTAGCATATTTATGTAACTTCAATGACAATGTAATAATGTGTTACCAAAGAGATTTGTTACTGGCTTAAACAGCGCCTATAAAAGCTTATTTTTGAATAAATGTTATGTTTAATTAAGTTTATGCATAGAAAACTAAATATTTTTATAATTTCCAATCATAGACGTACATAACTCTATTTTTATTTACAACAGTGTTTTTTACCCTGTTTTTCTTACCTCGATTTCTTGTCTGTATGTTTGTTTTATTACCACAAAGACTACCTGATGGATAGTAGATTAGTAGATGCTGTTGTCCATCGACACCTACAATCTATACATATTTTATACAAAGCTTCACGCCTGTAACACTCGAGGGGATAGGCAGAGTGCGGACAGGCGGAAACAAACCAGAATATGGGCAGTAGCTTTTTCCAACTACAACTAAAAAAAAAAACTGCGATTGTCATATGCTATGAGGCAATCTACGGGGAGCGTATAGAGTAGTGAGCTACTCGGACCAAGTGTAGCCAAAAAATATGGGTTTATTTGGAAAATTGTGAAAAACGAGATAGGTGGGTAGCCTCTCGCACACACAATCATCAACCCAGCATCCCATCTTATTCCTTAGCAACGAAACAAAAAGTATACACTAATAAATTGGGTAGCAGCAGGTGACTAGATAATATCTAGTCACCTGTTACTTTCTTATAACTAATATAATTATGCAAAAGAAGGTGCAGTTCGTATAACGAGAACGTCAGTGCCGGCAGAACAACGCATAAGTAATATTATTGTGGAAGTTCTATATCACAAAGCAGTTCGCCTTCTCCACGGCACTCGAGACAAAGGGTTAGATGTAGTTCGAATTGAATGAATCACACACGTAGCGTTGGTGGAATATATTTCAAATTGGTGCGAAGCATCGCGTGCAAAGGATGTATTGCAACCGTTAGTTAAAGCTGACTATGAAATTGGAGATTTAAATATGCGGCTCGCTACGGAAACTTTATCTTCTCTATCCATCCATTACAGCCTATAAAAGTACACTCTTGAACATAGGCCTCTCCCATAGAATGCTTCATAGGGAGGATTTTGCAATAGTTGCAACTTTTGGAGGTGGGTTGACAACCGCAGTTTTTTATTATTTTTAGTTGTTATCAGGAAGATGCTGCTGTCCATTTTCTGTCGCCTCTTACGACACCCACGGGATTATATGGGGTAGTGGACATTCTTACACCGTCACTAAACGGTGTATCTTCTCTATGAAATTAAATAATAATTGGAATTACTCTTAGCGTAACTAGAGCAACCGACAGAGCCCAATGGATTACCAAGCTGAAGTTGCAATGGGCCGGTCATGTAGCTAAAAAAATTGAGAGTGGATGGGGAAGAAAGATTCTCGTGTAAGCCTCCTACCGGTTTGCGAAGTGTAGCTCGATTCCCACTAGATGGGATGAAGACTAGGGTGGAGCGCGTTTGTGTGTTTTTTTTTTTTCATATTATATTCTAATAGCGCGGGATTAGTGCCTTTGCTATATGCCAAATATTAGTATGTTTGGGATAAGATAAATAATTGATCAGAGTTAACTAGAGATTATAAATTAAATTTAATAATATAATTAGAACACTTGCAATGTAATTTAATAAAAAGTGAAACAAAATTCAATCATATGTATTAAAAAACAAATCGTCAATTTGCCTTAAAATTTCTCTTCGTGTCGAATTTTGTCATTTTCTTACGGGATTCGAATTTGACGTTTATGACCCCTAATCGTGATGAATCCTTACATTGAGAAATGGCCGCTTCTGTCGTCAACTTCACAGCTCGCTCAACAGCCTGAATATGACATGGGAGGCGTAAAAACAAAAGTTCACCCTCACCACCAGATTGGCCTATTTGCTGAATTTCTTGGTCACTTAAGTGATTCAATATCGGAGGTTCAGTAATGGTGAGTTGGCAATTTATCATATCAATGTAGGTTGTTGCGCTAAAATTAATATCAGACATCTCGTATAGCCTTGATGCAGGGGATTGCGATATATTGCGTGCTTTTAATATACGCCGGGCTGCCAATTCACGAATCATCACTAATCGTTGCAAGTAGTAAATTTTCAGGATGTGCGAAGTAGTTATTGCGTTGAATGACGGGGTCAATCATTTGTTTCAAGGATTCTGGCAGATACCTGCAGGCTAATATAATTTTAAATAGATGTCATGCTCCATCTTTTCACGATGGTTTATTCTTAATCGAGAACCAAGCTGGGGCGTAAACATTTACGACAAATGTAGCCAGAGCAATCAAATTCTCTGATGGTTTCTCTGTTGTTACATGCAAACGTAGGATTCAATCAGCACGTGTGAGCCAACGAGCATGAGATTGTTTACCTGGAAACCTGTTTGCAAGATCTTCTGGAAAATAACTTGATTGTACCGCAGAGATGATATGAACAAGTACTTTTGATCTGTGCTCAAATCTGGGGCCATTTCTGGGAGTGATTCTGCTTTTTTATTTGATTTTTAATCGGTATTTGTTCACACGTTTCCAGTATCTTTCCCAAATGACCAGTGTAAGACTTGTGTCTCGAAGTACCTGCGTCAATATGTAAAAACAAATGCCTTAATGGCAGCTCGTTCATATGCAGTAATCAAATAATCCGTTGGAGGGGCCATTGTAGCCTTTTTTCAAGGAATCTTATAATACCACCGTACTTTTCAGAATTTACATTAGTCACATCACAACCTATTGCCACAAGATGTTCTAGGGAAATGGCTTCCTCTGCCAAGAACCCTGTGATTGCTGATTTTACTGCTTTCGTCGAACCAGTGCTAGGTACTACATAACCCATGAAGATAGAAACATAGAAACGTCTATTTCTGAATCCGATTTTTCCGAACTAGTTTCCTCTGTAGGGTCTTTTGTAACTTCTTCGTAGTAGTAACGTCGAATCCGCCTATTATCATTTTGCGAAAAGTTCGCTAATCAATCAAAAATGAATGTTCTCGTTTAGGAAACTTTTTATCGGTTGGGCAGGTGCAATTCGTGAGTTCCTTGCATTTGAATGCTGAAATATCAACAACTGCTTACTATTTTATCGAAAATTATCCAATTTTTCTGAAGAGAGCTTCTTAATTGACTTGAGTATATTTTTACATTTTAATTGGTAGGTTATAACATTTGTATAACTCGTGTTCTAGTCACGGTTGGAATAGATGCAGTTTGTCAGATATTTTCAACTCTAGGTGCCACAATATCTGCTATTTGTGAAAATTTTGGCTCTTTCGCTGTTTCCAGTAGCAATTTTAGTTGATGTCTGGTCCACTCGTAGTACTTCATCACATCTTCATACGTAGGTAAATTGTTCTCTTAAATATCTTGGATATTGAAAAACGAAAACTTGAATGCACTACGAGTTCTCCATGCTTCAAACAACTAAGAAATATTGTGAAATAGATAAAGCGCGATCTTTCACATTGAAAAGCAATAGCATACTTGCAGTGAGACAACAAGTGCGCGACAATTACCTCCGCGCGTGCGCCAAAATTACTTCCGCGCGCCATCATGACCTTGATTTGAATTAAGTTTACGAAAAGCTTGGTTTTTATTGCCTTATAGTGAAAATAAACTATATTTTTAATTAAAAAATTTAACAAAATATTACATTTTTTTTAATAATAACATATTTACATAGCGTCAATCCTGGGTCGAAAATCATTTTTTTATAAAATTTCAAAGACCTGGCGGAGGCAGTTACTCTGAATCAATCCAAATAATATTTAGTATGAGTTAATATGATTCCTAAAGGCACCTTTTGCGCACTATTAGATTATCATAAGGTGAAAAAAAATTTTCGCTCCACCCTAATAAAGACCTGGAAAGATATGCAGTATGTCGATGAATGTAGGTGGCTCAGTACCGTATTCATAACATTATTGGGGGTGGGGGCGGGGGGTGGGGGTTGTGTTCATCGATGGACTTTGATGGTATTAAGCATATCAGTGGAACATTATATAGGCTGTAACTTGACTACTTTGTATAAGCATATCTTTAATATTAATATAGCATACTCTATAGTTTAATTCTTCAAACTTACTCCTTAAATTTGAATTTGAAAAGAGCTATACGTGTGTAAGGATAAAAGTTAAAAAGGAACGAAAGAAAAGATAAAATTAAATACTCGTAGTTAAATACGTGTGCAAGCGAAATAAAATATTGTATATAAATATTATGTTATGGCGTTTTGGACGTTTCAGACACAGATTAAAAAAATATTCTTAAAATTGGATTATAAAATCTATAATGCATTTTTATGAATAGAAATCAAAAACTTTTTACAAGACCTATCACAAATACGTATTTTTTTATTTTATTTTATATGGTGCAAAATACCCTATAGCGAAAAGTGTTTGATTTCATCTTACACGTGTGTTCTTATGTCGCTCTCTCTCTCGCTAATAAAAATACGTTAGTGAGTTTTCGAATTTTCCTAGAGCTTCACAGTTTTCATAGAGCTGTTCACTTTAATAGGGATAGCAGGCTTAGAAAACGTTACATTTATTTTAATAGCACAAAGTAGTAAATTCTCTTCGGAGTGCGCAATAATTTATTTTAAACCTTCCCGCTCATTTAATGCCTTCTCTATGGTGTTTCATTTAACTACCGTACATGATTTCATTGAATGTGAAAACGTTGAAGTTCAGTAAAAGATAGGTTTAATTATGTTTTTCTTTTCATTCATTACCTGATTCATCATCATCATCACCATCATCATTACAGCCTTTCACAAGTCCACTGCTGAACATAGGCCTCACCCAAGGAATGCCACAAAGCACGATCCTCAGCCACCTGCATCCATCGACTTTCTGCATGTCTTACCATGTCTTTACTCCATCCAATGGGGTGACGCCCTACACTTCGTCTAACGGTACGAGGCTGCTACTCGAGAGCCTTTCATCTCCATTGGTTGTCGGTTCTTCGAGCTATACGGCCAGCTTACTAATCCGTTTGGCTATGTCAGTTACTCTGGTTCTAATGTAGATATTCTCATTTTTAAGTCTATCATGCAGAGTAACCCCGAGGTTTACCTGATTACAACCTATAAGTCCAGTGCTGCACATAGGCCTCCTCCATCGATTGCCTCATTACCGCAGTTTTTTATTATTTTGAGTATTATTAAAAAAGATGCTGCTCCCATCTTCTGTTTCATTCCCTCTGTCACCTCTTACGAAACCCATGCGTGAGTGAGGCGTGATGTGAGGTAGTGGATTTTTTATGCCGCCACTCGTCAGGTGTTACTTTGCAAAAATTCAGTAAATAAATGATGCGAAAATTAATCGGCACGATTACTAGGAATGATCGTGATAATGCCTCATTGAGAAATATTTAGAGGCGAAATACGTACATGATGTATTATTAATTCTTAGTGTAAAGATTGGAATGGTGTTGGGCTAAGCGTTGACGGTGGCAGTGCATTCGACTGTGGGATTAAAAAAATAATTTTCATTTAAAATACGTGGAAATTATATACAGCCCTGGTAGCTTAGGGACTAAGCGCTCACCGTTATTTTCACAGTATGCGACCAGCCCGGGTTCAATCGCAATATTTTTAGGTACTGTTTTACCAAGTGATCAGCGGTGAAGAAAGACTGCATGATTCAGAAAAAAATATTTCGAAGACTTGTAAAGTTTCGTCAAATGTGACTCGATTCTAATGATTCTGTTTTTATTACATAGTTTATAATTAAGAGGTTCAGGAAACCCCACATAAAGACGAAAAAATCCAAACGTAAGGGTAGAAACGGCTCAGTAGCGCAGTGGCTTAGCAATGAGTCGCGGGTTCTTCCGTGCAGGATTAGAACCCGAGATCCTATTTTGTATGGTCCGTATTTGTATGGACTACAAATAATTGTTCCGGGTCTGGATGTTTGTCCTTGTGAAATTTATGTTTGTACTGCCTCCACGATACCGGAGAAAATATTAGTGTGAGGGTAAAGATTTAAAAAAAGAAAAAAGAAAATAGAGGATGAAGTTATTAATAGATATAATTGTTAAGACGACATTCCACTTGTTTTGTATAGCTGGTAATATTGCTTAGTCCAATCAAAGGGGTCAAATATTAAACTTTTAATTAATGTAAAAGCCGACTTCGAAGTGTGTCTTAGCATTAACATCCGAAGCTGTTATCTGTAAACGATTTATTATTATTTAAAATTATTTGAAGTGGGATTTTACTTCGTGTTAAAATTTAAAATTTTGTCTGAAACCTTCGCGGGCGCACAAACTACAACTACACATGAGAAAGCTAATGGGACATCTAGAACAACATTTATTTTTCAATAAAGTAGATAGTTTTTTACGTGGTAGACCCATGCTGCAGCTATATTAATAGTATAGTTGTAGCACGAATGGGTCGGCTCGACCGGGGAAGGACCACGCTCTCACAGAATACCAGCGTAAAATAGCAGCTTAATGCTGCTGTGTTTCGTATGGTGAGTGTAGAGAACTGGAGACCCTTTTTACTGGAAAAGAGGCAACATTCTATCTTAGTCCTCACGGCTGACAACGCATCTGCATTTAAATTCGCAAACGATGATGATAGATGTAGATGTCTACGGGCCACAGCAACCACTTACCATCAGGTGGACTGTGTGCTCGTTTGTCACCCTTATTCTATAAAAAAAAAACTTTAGTCAAAAATGTCTAGAGAAGCTCATTATTGTGCGTTCGTATTTTTTAATATACAACTTGTAACCAAAACCCCGTGATTCCAATTAAGTGCGCTACTCGTATCAATAAATTTAAATAAAATTTTATTTGCAAATTTTAAGTGGTTTTATTACGGCTAAATGACACGTGCATCGGAAACTTACTCCCCGGCCAGTACAGTGGTACTGTACAATAAAACGACATACGATTTGCAAATAAAAAAAATATTTAAATTTAATTAAAAAATTATGGTCTCATTTTAGCCACCACAGGGAACCACAGGGTTTTGTTACATGTTGTATATTTAGTAATAAGTTTTCTCCACTTAAGCTAATACATAAATTAACTAGATCTAGCTGACATGAAGCTAATAAGTTATGCTCAACCTACATCACTGTAATGTAACGCTACTTAAAGCCGGTACTTCCTGACGGAAGGTGACGTTCCCCTTCATTTAAAGCAATAATGCACCACGAGTAAACGGGGTATATTTGTGTATTATGCGCACATCCAGTTAAACAAAGGCTCCATCGGGCTCTCAAGAAAAGCCTGCCGTGTGATACACATGGACAGTCTGTTTTAAATATCTTGATGGATATAATGGTGTTTTTGCAGATTTAGGGCGAAAATTTTTAAGGTGAGACTCCCTTTCTGCCCAGAAGTCCGACTTGGTAGTTTCCGTCCTCTTACCTACAGCCACCAAACTGCTGTGTTCCGGTCGGAAGGGCATAGACAGCCAGTATGATTATCTGCTGTGAGGTATTCTATCTTACGTCTCAGAAGTGACCAAAAAAAGAAGGCTGCAAATGTCTATGGACTACAGTAATCATTAGTTTGTTTGCCACGTGACTTTAAAAAATATTTAACTAAGGCCAGCCTCTGAAGGCTGGCCTTAGTTAAATATTGTGATGTTATTATATATGTTATTATGTTATTATAGGTTGTTATGTTGCATTGTTTTATTGTTATAAATTATAGTTATACTGTATTAACTCAGGTTAATACAATATAACCATAACATTTAAGCTGCTAAAATGCTCGCGTTGGCAACGGGTAGCAAAATAAAAAAAATCGAAACCAGAACCACCTGACAAGCATTAAGTTTGCGGAAAACCCTACCTACAAAGAGAGTGGGTTATGTTCAGCGACAAATTGATACGCGTTGAGGATATAGAACAGATTTTAAGTCGGATTGGATCACATCAACAGCTATTATCATTATCATTAACTTCATTACAGGCTATCAAAATCCATTGCTAAACATAAGCCTCCCCATAGCTTACCCCGCAAGATATGCAAGTAAAAGTATACTGTGTTATTTATGGATAGTTGCCACGCTTAGCATGCGGGTAAACAACAACTGTTTTTTATTATTTTAAATAGCATTGCGACTAATTTTTGGCTGGTATTTTGCTCGTGACTCTCTTTCGGCGTAGCCGTAGAGATCGCCAGTTAAACATCATACTATATAATATTAAACTTCTACAACGAGAATCTCCTCATGTCTCCATCAAAATTTATATGGAACTATTTTAATACAATTTACCTATGTTTTTCTTTAACGATAATTACGCATTCGTCTTCTTCATCTAACTTATTGGTTAAATTCTTTATCGAGGGCCAGTCTTACAATTTTTTTTTAATTTATCAGGAGCAGTGTGTCACAGAATTCTAGAATAGAATTTATCACATATGCACACAGCCTTGCATCCTGCTAGTGCAACTGTCACTCAAGGGGGATTCTAGTAGCTTAGCGATCAACAAACTGGCTTCCAAGTAGCAAGCGATTTATATATAAGGGCAAAGTTACGTCAATAAATGAACAAACTAATATACTAATAGAAAATTTTCGCAAAATTTGCACTGAATAAATTATTCAATTGTTTTTTTAATGCGTATGGTAAGTAAATAGTGTCTCTCTGTCGTCTCTAGTCAACGTATAAAATTATAACAACAAACAACCGATGGAATTCATTCATTTGTGGTCGTGGTGAAGAGGAATGTAAAATAAGGTAAAAATCTAGTATTTAAAAAAAATTGTGTCTTAGGTATTACTTGGAATATTTTTTTTGAGGTTGTTATAACTTAATTTGCTTAATTCCGCGTAAAGAAAGAAAATGAAAAAATTTTACAGTGGTAGAGCCACGATGCAGCTTTTGCTGTTGCACGTATGGGCCGGCTCCAGCCGGGGTGGTACCACGAACTCACAGAATACTGGCGTGAAGTAGAAGCTCTGCTTCTGCATTTTGTTTGGTGAGTGCAGGTGGCCGGAGGCCCGTTCCCCCCCCCATCAACATGGGAGCGGAATTAAATGAAGAACTTAATTAATAAAGAATTAATTAAAACTACCCCAGGAGGGTACCAGCACCCATGGAGAATCCCTCGCTGAGCATCCACGACCAAGCTACTCCACTCCTGAGCGTGGGTGCTCAGGCTGCTCTGCGTGTTCGAGGAGGGGGGAACTTCCGCTAAAGACAATAACTGCTCGAGGCAAGCTGAGCAACAAGAACAAGGCGACCCCTGCCAAGCTATCCGTGAATTTCTGCAATATCAGGGGACTTCACCCGAACCTTAACGCCGTCCACTACTATCTCGAGACAGCGAAGCCGGCCTTGCTCTTTCTGACCGAGACTCAGGTGCCCTCTCCGGCTGATACTTCTTATCTCTCCTACCCGGGGTACAAATTGGAACACTCCTTTGTGCCTCGGGCTGGAGTTTGCGTATACGTAAGAGAGGACATCTGTTCTCGATGCATTGGCAGTCTTGAAGGTTTGGACCTGTGCATCCTTTGGCTACGCGTAGACAGCGACGACCATGCGCGCATCTACGGGTGCCTCTACAGGTCCCATAGCAGTAATGCTGAAACAGACCGACTCTTCGACCACGTCCAAATGGCTACAGATTCCTTGCTACGGCGGATTCCATCCGAAGAGATCGTGATCCTCGGCGATTTTAACGCCCACCACGCCGAAAGGCTCGGTTCACGTTTAACCGAAATCTGTTCATGATTTTGCCTTGGCATATGGACTGACACAACTGGTTACTTCGCCTACGCGGATTACAAATGTGGAGGATCATGCACCCTCGCTGTTGGACCTTCTGCTGACTTCTAATCTGGACAGATATCAGGACCCCTCTTGGCTCCTCGGACAATTGTCTAGTCAGGAGTGTGGTGCCACTCACGCTGAAATCGCGGTTTCATTCTGCAGGCTGTCGCCGTGTTTGGCACTATAGGTCGGCCGATTGGAATAGGATGCGGTCTTTCTTTGCATCCTAGCTTTGGAGGCTTTTTGTTTTTTTGCTTCTCGCCGGACGATCCCAACCTTGTTGCTTATTGTGTCGCTGATGTGGTACTTCAGGGTATTGAACCTTTTATTCCTTCCTCTGTGGTGCCCATTGGGGGCAGATCTCAGCCACAGTTTAGTCGCTCCTGTAAAACAGGTCCATAAAAAGAGTCATTGCCAAGGCAAAGTCAGAGCACATAGGCAGAATTGGAGAAACTAGTTCGCCTTCCTTCGGGAACCCGTTCATTCTGGCCTCTCGCCAAGGCTGTCCAAGGGAACTTTTGTCAGCCATCTCTTCCATCTCTGCACAGGCCGCAAAGGAGAAAGTCGATCTGCTAGGCTCTTTCTTTGCGTCCAACTCGACTCTCGATGACGGGTGGAGCACACCGCCGACCATCCCGCCTTGTGAGTGCTCCATGCCGGATGTGCGATTCACACAGCGCTAGGTTCGCAAAGCGCTCCTCTCCCTGGACATCCACAAGTCAAGTGGGCCTGACGGAATCCCCCTAATTGTGCTGAGGACGTGTGCTCCGCAGTTGACATGGGGTCTAACGCGTCTTTTTCGGTACTCCTACTCCCTAGGCGTAGTACCGAAATCATGGAAGACGGTTTTCGTCCACCCGATCCATAAAAAAGGCGACCGCTCAGACCCGTCTAACTATTCTATTCTATTCTACAGGCTTATCGCCATCGGCTCCTTGTTCTCCAAAATAATGGAATCCATTATAAACTGCCAGCTCATGCGGATTTTTTATTCAATATAGATTACATGTGTAATTCTTAATGAAAGTCATTTTCTACTTTACGACTGGTTCGAAAAAAACCTTTGTCCTGGGAAGAACCAGCAAGAAACCCAGCGGGACTTTTTTTTAAAAGTAAATTTTACATTAATGGTTGTACAAACTATTTAAGTACAAATTTTATTTTAGAAACTGCTTGGAAGCGACCACCTCATTCCCAGGGATTATTATCAATCATGTATTCATTTATACTATAATAACCCTTTTTATACAGTTTCAGCTTAACAAAACTTGGTAATAGAGAGAGCCTGTACACTTTCCGGGGCCTTGTTATAATAGTGTATACATTGCCCCAAGAATGAATTACTGACCCTGTGGAGTCAAGAAACTGGTATCACTAGCTTGTGTTTGTTCCTAGTGTTTACAGAATGTATATCACTTTTTTTACTAAAACTACCTTTGTTTTTGTGACACTGGAGGATCACCAGCTGATTAGAATAGAATATTTTTTATTCAATGTAGATCACATGTGTAATTCTTATTGAAAATTACCTTTTACTTTACCACTGGTTCGAAAAAAAAACCTCTTTCCTGGGAAGAAACAGCAAGAAACCCAGCGGCACTTTTTTAAAAGTAAATTTAAAAAAAGATTAGTGACTACCAATACGGTTTTCGTCGGGGTTGATCAGCTGGTGATCTTCTGGTCTACCTAACAAATAGATGGGCGGAGGCAATAGAGTCCAAGGGGGAGGCATTAGCCGTTAGTTTGGACATTGCGAAGGCCTTCGATCGGGTTTGGCACAAAGCGCTTTTTCGAAGCTCCCTTCCTATGGGCTTTCTGAGAAATTGTCCAATGGAATCACCAGCTTTCTTGCAGATCGGAGCATCAAGGTCGTTGTTGACGGTGCATGCTCTGATTACAACCCTATTAATGCTGGTGTTCCACAAGGCTGCGTGCTGTCACCAACGCTGTTTATTCTGCATATCAATGATATGTTGCAAACCGCTAACATTCATTGCTATACGGATGACAGCACAGCACTAATGATGCTCTATACACCGGCCGTGCCGATATATCTCGGGAAACGTCGCCGAGTACCGGAACAAACTTGTGCCTAAAGTCGAGTCTTTGCCGAACAAAGTCCCGGATTTGGGGCGACTAAATCTAGTCCAGTCTAATCCTCAGAAGACACAAGTTTGCGCGTTTACCATTAAAGAGAACCCCTTTGTCGTATCTCCTCAGTCTCAAGGCAGTCCTCTTGTTGCCTCAGCCAGTACCGGAATCCTCGGCGTCGACATATCGAGTGACGTACAGTTTCGTGGTCACTTGGAAGTCTAAATTGGCCTCTAGAAACTTTGGCGTGCTCAGCAGAGACGGACAGTATTTCATGCCGGCACATCGCCTGCGACTTTACAAGACGCAGGTTCGGCCTGACATGGAATACTGTTCCCATCTCTGAGCTGGAGCTCCCCAGTGCCAGCTCCTTCCACTTGACCGCATCCGGCGCAGAGCGGCTCGCATCGTCGACGACCGAGTCCTTTCCGATCGACTCGATTCACTGGCGCTGCGAAGAGATGTTGCATCCCTTCACATTTTCTTTCGCATTTACCACGGGGAGTGCTCTGAGGAATTGTTCAGATTAATCCCAGTCGCCAAATTTCACGAAAGCACATCGTGACAAAACTCCCGTTTTAGTCACTTACCATCAGGTGAACCGAATGCTCGTTTTCCTCCTCTCCTATAAAAAAATGATGTGTCCTACCCAGTTTTAATACAACAATTACAATATATTTTTTGTACTTTTTAAGAACGGCTATAAGGTAGTTTTAGCATGCTACAACATCAAGATTATCTATTCATTACCGGAAACCCTATATATGCCTTGCCATGTCACATTAATACTAATACGCCAATAATAGAACAAATCAATATAAATTCCAATTTTCACGCTTCATCATCGTGCCAAACGGAAGTCCGTAGTCTACTAAGGTGACAGTCGTAAGTGGTCTTCTTAAAATTTAATAAAAAAAGTAAAACGATTAATAAATAAAATTATATTTGGAATCTACTATCAAGGCAACTTAACGTAAAAGAGTCTCCAGGCGTTTGTTTTTTTTTCGCACAATATCCACTGTTAAAGTGTGTTGCATGACTAGACTTCAAACCTCATATTTGTATTTAGTTATCAATTGACATACACTGTTAAAATTACCTTTCAGATATATAATTTATGTTTTTTTTTATAGAATAAGGGTGACTAACCAGAACACCAGTCCAACTTATGATAAGTGGATTCTGTGGCTCATATAGATCTACATTTAAACCCTATTAAGAATCAGAATACAGAGGTGTTGTCACACCTGAGGACTAAGATGGAATACCTACCTAGTAAAAATGGTCTCCGAATCTCTACAATCACCATACGAAACACATGTGTGTGTGTTTTCTGTTAAAATTTCTTACGTTTAAGGAAAGCCCATATATAAAATTAAATAGAAAATAATATGGAGGGAAATACCTGCCTCGAAATAAAAAAAATATTTTATATTAAATTATCTTGTTTTCTCGCCAATCGTATTTCAAAGGACACCCATTTGGCTGATTGCGCGACGTAATCCAATATTTTATTTACGGCCATTTACGCTTTTCAAGTCTTATATTTGGTGTTTTTTTTTTCTTTTTTCTTTACACTTTGCCTAACTGTACAATTCTATTTATTTGTAAAATTTCTTGGACTTGCAACATTTTACCTGTATTTTTGAATTGAATTTTGAATTTGACTTTCTCCTTCCCGAAACGTCGAGAATTAAAAAGTCTAATTAAACGCGATAAAATTCGTAAAATAAGTTTCATTTAATGTGTAGTATGTAAATATAAAACATCATTACTTGCGAAATTTAAAAAAAAAGAGTTAAATTATCTGGTCATTGGGGAGGAGTATAAGATTAATGAGTATTATATATCTACGTATAGGATATTTCTACGTATAGGAGTATTATACGTAGAAATATTGTCAGTTTCTTACCTTAAGCAATTGCCGATTTCTTAGTATTAGATATTGGAAATTGTAGCCCATATAGCATTCACACTTATATTAATTGATGTACTTATTTTACATACATATATGTATACTTACTTTTTATTAGCGGTCAGAACGATTTTTTATATTGATCAAAGTACCTGAAATTGGCAACCATGTTAGCTCAGGGTTTAAACGAGAAATACAAACTTTTTAATTCAATAAAGATTATGAATAATACTTATTGAAAGTCACTTATGCTTAATTTACCACTGCTTTGGAAAATACCTCTGTCCTGGGAAGAACCAGCAAGAATCATAGCGGGAATTTAAAAAAAAGAACAGTTTACCTATTTAAATAACATACTAATTACGAACACAAAACAAATAAGAAATAGCATGGTAGGGATCACCTCGTTACTAGTAGATATTATCATCCATAAATTCCTTAATATTAAAATAACCCTTTTAATTCTTTTAATCTTTGTTTAATATAGTTTTTAAACTTGGCGGATGTCAGAAACAGATATCAGATGTAAGCTACCAACACAGGTTCGATTCCCGCCGACACAGATGCTGTAGCGGGTGGTTAAAGAGCGTGTGTGTAACCGGAGAGCTGGGCGCCGGAGGAGACGATATACTCCCGCCCCCGTAATTGAGTCTTAGGTGGCGGACACGAGGGTCCTAATTTGAACGAATGAACTCCAACTCGACTCTTTAATAAGAAGGAGCCTATTATGGCATATACTATAGTCATCTCTTACGACACCCATGTGATGAAATGAGGTGATGGAATATCTTAAGCCGCTATAACACGGTTGCTCATGCGAAGACTAGGACGCAAGAGTTACTAGTAGAGCATCCACAAACTAATTCGTCAGTAATTAATTGAATCAGGCGTTACTTTGCAGAAACACAAGATATTAAAGATAATAAAATTATTTAACTAAGATCCGCGTAAAAAGTAAAAAGTAAAAAGGATGTGTATTACCTACTAGGTAAGACATCCTTTTAAATGTAAATTGTATCTATAGTACACGGTGTGAAAACGTGTAAAGTTAGTGCACTCGCTTCGCTCGTGCGTTAATTTCACACGGTTCAATAAGCGGCTACTTAAGTCCCTTGTGTCGTAATGTACTATTATTTTTAACGTAATCACCTTTAAAGCTAATACACCTTGAGTAGCGTTTTACAATTTGGTTAATTCCCTTGAAAAAAAGGCGTGATACTGGGATTCGAAAGAGGCCTCTACAGCACACATCACCTCATCGTCGCCGTCGAATTTTATACCACGCAAGTGCTTTTTCAGGTAAATAAATAGATGAAAATCACTCGGAGCTCGTTTCGAATATGGTGAATGCTGAATCAACTGAAACCCAGCAGTCTGGATGGCAGCGCCTGCGACATCAGATCGATGGACAGGGGCATTATCATGATGAAAAAGCACTCCATCACGCAATTTTCCTCGACGTGTATTATTTAGTTCTTCGCGTAGTTTTTTGATTAATGATGCGTAATAATCTCCGGTTATTGCCTCTCCTTTACTTAAATAGTCGACCATTATTATATCTTCCGCATCCCCGAAGACAGAGGCCATTATTTTTCCAGCGGACGCTGACACCTGGAGTCTATTGACTGGCGAGGTAGATGGTCTTTTCCACACCTTGCTTTGGATTTTCGTCTCCGGGTCAAAATATTATAATATTGTAACCACGTTTCATCTATGGTTACGAAACGAGAGGAAAAAGAACCTGGATCTTCTGTAATTATTGCTAGATTTAGTTTTGAAATGTCAACTCTTGCTTTCTTTTCGGCGTCTGTTAACATTCGAGGAATCCAGCGAGCGGACTCAGTTTTGAATTTTTAGGTATGAGTTAAAATAAACGGGAGTGTCCCAAACTAAGCGCAAGTTTTAAAATCTAAGGTAAATAACGGATGGTCATACGTCGATCTACCTTAACAAGTTCTTCGATTTTTTTAACGTTTTCTTGCGTAGCGGCCGTTGTTGGCCGTTCGGAGCAAGCGTCGTAATTGCAGGCGGTTCTGTCGCGTTTAAATTCAGCTCACCAGTATGCCACTGTAGAAAAATACAGAGCATTGTCTGCCAAAGTAGACTGCAATTCATCAAAAACATTTTTTGTAGAAAAAAAATTCAGTCAGAAATATTTAATAACCGCACTTTACGTGGTAGAGCCATGCTGCAGCTATATTACTGGTATAGTTGTAGCACGAATGGGTCGGCTCGACCGGGGAAGGACCACGCTCTCACAGAATACCAGCGTAAAATAGCAGCTTAACGCTGCTGTGTTTCGTATGGTGAGTGTAGAGAACCGGAGACCCTTTTTACTGGAAAAGAGGCATTCCATCTTAGTCCTCACGGGTGACAACGCATCTGCATTTTGATTCTTTATTGAAGATAGATGTAGATGTCTATGGGTCACAGCAACCACTTACCATCAGGTGGACTGTGTGCTCGTTTGTCACCCTATCCTATAAAAAAAAAAAAGTTTGAGTTTCTCCATTTTGGAAACGAATCAAATTCCGTTATATGTGAAAGTTTAAAAAAATTGGGTATAATTTTTAATTTAGTTTTTTTTTCTGGCTTTCGCTACTAACAAATTAATGATTCAAAAAAAAATAGAAAGCATTTCTATATTCTATATAACTCATTGATAAGTGTACTCTTTTAAAAACTGATCAACCTAGTAGCTTAAAGAGAACCTCTTACCCTCTATCAATTGCGTGCACTAACTATCCACGTCAACGCTAATCCCAGCAACTTTACTCCCAAAACCACTACACCAGGAAAGATATACCACCGTGGATAATACAACACGTGTTTCGCCTCTCTTTATATTCATGATGCCTCGTTTAAAGGTCACCTCAGTACTCAGTCACTGCAATAAGTGTTGTAATTACTGATTCCAATAACTTGAAATATATCTTAATACGCACTACAATTATAACTTAGATTTCCAACTTATCACGTGTTAGTTCTAGAGAATCCATTATCTCGAACTAACTTACCTAAACTTAGGGTGCTTATCAAGTAAATTTAATCAAGTTCGCGAGAGTATGTTTTTAATTCCATCTGATAATAGAAAGATAACTTAACTTATTTATTTAAGATGTACTGAATAGTTTGCACTGCTCACTAGACTAAATTTAGTTGCGCGGCTAAATCAACGTCCTACAAAAATGCCGAATTATTCAGTTTTATGCTACAACAAGAGATCTGCCTCATGAAATTACAAAAAATATCTTAAGAGATCTTTCATATACAGGGTTATTTTCAAAGAATATTCAAATTTTATATTTAAGTTCAAATATATAAATAATGATATACCGTTATTGCAGTTTTTGAAAATACGAGTAAATAAGGCTTCTAATTTTATTACAAATTATCCCAAATTGATTGTGATTTATGGGCAACAACAACACGTACGCGCGCTACTCTGTGTGCATTTTAATTCACAACATTTTTGCTGCCCGAACGACCCTTACAAATGTGTGCGTGCGTAGTAAAATAGTAGGCGTTAGATATTTATGAATCAAAATCAGTTAAAATAATGCATTACCACGCCTTCTGAATTTTAAAGATAAAAAGGACAGAATGTTTGAGATTTTTTAATTAATTTTTCTTCACCATTCGTCTATATTACTTATTCTGAACCTTCTCTGCAAATTTGAGCATATATTCAGCATATAAAAAGCGGTGCCAAGTTGACTGTCGGTATATCGAAGTGCTGAAGTGTTTGTACAGTAGGGCTAAGATGGTTATCCGAGTACAGAACCAGAGTACGAAACCTGTAACCAATAAGACAGGGTGACGTTATATCTCCGAAACTCACCGCTGCATCAAAAGACGTTTTCAAGCTACTGGACTGGAAAGGATACGGTATTAACGTCAATGGCGAGTACACCACTCACCTTCGAATTGCCAACGATATAGTCCTTATGGCAGAATCGCTGGAGGACCTAAGCACCATGCTCAATGACCTCAATAGTGCCTCCGAACGGATAGGTCTTAAGATGAACATGGACAAAACAAAGATCATGTATAACGTCCATGTCACACATATGCCAATAGTTGTTGGGAGCACTAAGCTCGAAGTTGTTGACGAGTATGTTTATCTGGGACAAATAATCCGACTAGGTAAGTCCAACTTCGACCGAGAGGTCAATCGACAGATTCAAATCGGCTGGGCAGCGTTCGGGAAATTATGGCACATCTTCTCGTCAGGTATACCTCAAAACTTGAAAACGAGACTATACAACCAGTGCGTGTTGCCAGTGATAACCTATGGAACTGAGACGTGGTCCTTTACTGCTGGCCGTATGAAGAAGCTCAAGGTCGCTCAGCGAGCTATGGAGAGGGCTATTCTCGGGGTTTCTCTGCGTGATAAACTTAGAAATGAGAATATCCGCAGTAGAACCAGAGTGACCGACATAGCCCAACGGATTAGTAAGCTGAAGTGGCAATGGGCTGGCCATATAGCTCGAAGAACCGAATACCGATGGGGAAAAAAGGTTCTCGAGTGGTGGCCTCGTACTGCCGGATGAAGTCTAGGGCGTCCCCCCACTAGATGGAGTGACGACCTGTTAAGACATGCAGGAAGTCGATGGATACAAGTGGCTCAGGACCGTGCTATGTGGCATTCCTTGGGGGAGGCCCATGTTCAGCAGTGGACTTGTGAAGGGCTGTAATGATGATGATGATTGCAAAATAACCCTGCACAAATAACTTTTAATCACATTATTGCTATTTACTTTTTAAAATTAAAAATTACAATAGTAATGATTGGATTCGGATTTGTTTACCAACACAAGCCGCTCACCCTCATATAATTTGCAGATCAGTCGAGCGACTGAACTGAGTCTGTATCCCAGTTGTCGCTGTCTATATTATGTTATGTCTATACTGTTGTAATTAAATAGGTGTGTGTGAAATTGTTAATTTATTGTTTAAATTATTATGTGTGAGTTTCGTAGTGACAGAAGATTGTTCTTGTGTAGCCAATTTTTCCCATCTGGAAAAATGACTAACAGTTCTGTATCGGGGAAAAAACTATGATTACTCACTTCCGGTCCGCCGGTGACCCGTGGTGCTCAATGATAATTGCGTATTTGATCCTCTAGATTAAAATACTTTAAAGGAATTTGGCTATAGACATTTAATTAGAATATTATAGTGTAATAATGTCATAGTTATTATAATAATAAAACCGTCTCATTTCTGCATTTTAAATATTACAATATTGCGTTATACCGTAAAATGAAACGTAACAGTCACCAGAAAACTATTGGTAAATCCAATTGTGCATGCTTTAAGCGCATTAAAAATATTACGTATAACATGATTATACGTAAAATTTTAAAGTAGTTTAATTACACATAAGTTTTCACTAAAAACCTTATAATCATTACTTTACTTCCAATTTTCCGATGACTTAATGTCAAATTTCAGTTTAAAAAAAAAGCTTGGAAAAACCAAAAGTGCATGACTCATAATGCTCATATTACCGTGAAAATATGAAAAAAAATGTAGTTCTATTCGTCAAATAGTTCCAGAAATAGTCACCGAAATACACCTTTAACTCTATCAAGTCCAGAGGTAAGGTCTCATCACAACTAACAAAACGAGCCTAAACTCGACACACCTGTTACTACTCGTCGTGGAGTTCCAGTCGCAGTCATCGAAGTACACGTTCAGGTCATTTTATCAGGTCCGGAGGTAAGTTCTCATCATAACTAACAAAACGAGGTCAAACTCGGCACCTAGATCTACTCTTCGAGGAGTTCCAGTAGCATTTACCAAAGTACACCTTCAGGTCATTCTATCAAGTCCGCAGGTAAGGTCTCATCATAACTAACAAAACGAGGCCAATCTCGGCACACCTAGTTATACTATTCAAGGAGTTCCAGTAGCATTTACCGAAGTACACCTTCAGATCAATCCATAAAGTCCAAGATTTATCATCATCATTACAATCCTTCACAAGTCCACTGCTGAACATAGGCCTCCCCCAAGGAATGCCACAAAACACGGTCCCGAGCCACGTGCATCCATTGACTTCATGCATGTCTTCCAGGTCGTCATTCCATCTAGTGGGGGGACGCCCTACACTTCGCCTGCTGGCCGGCCCATTGCCACTTCAGCATGATAATTCTTTGAGCTATGTCGGTTACTCTGGTTCTACTGTGTATATCCTCGTTTTAAGTCTATCACGCAGAGAAACGCCGAGCATAACTCTCTCCATAGCTCGCTGAGCGACTTTGAGCTTCCTAATACGGCCAGTAGTGAAGGACCACGTCTCAGATCCATAGGTCATCACTGGCAACACGCACTGGTTTTACAATCTAGTTTTGAGGTTTTGAGGTATGTCTGACGAGAAGATGTTCCGTAATCTCCTAAACGCTGCCCAGTCGAGTTGAATCCGTCGATTGACCTCTCGGTCGAAGTTGGACTTACCTAGTCGAACTATTTGTCCCAGGTACATAAACATATTCGTCAACAACTTCGAGCTTAGTGCTCCCATTAACTACCGGCATAGGTGTGACATGGACGTTAAACATGATTTTTGTTTAGTCCATGTTCATCTTAAGACCTTCAACGGTGGTAGAGCCACGCAGCAGCTTTTGCTGTTGCACGTATGGGCCGGCTCGAGCCGGGTTAGTACCACGACCTCACAGAATACCGGCGTGAAGTGGAAGCTCTGCTTTTGCGTTTCGTCTGGTGAGTGCAGGTGACAGGAGGCCCAATTCTCCCCCCCCCCATCAACATGGTAGCGGAATTAAATAATAGACTACCCCAGGAGGGTACCAGCACCCCTGGAGAATCCCTCGCTGAGCATCCACGACCATGCTACTCCACTCCTGAGCGTGGGTGCTCAGGCTGCCCCGCGTATTCTAAACAATAACTGCTCGGGGCAAACTGAGCAACAAGACCAAGGCGACCCCTGCCACGCTATCCGTGAATTTCTGCAACGTCAGGACTTCACTGAACCTAAACGCCGTCCACTACCATCTCGAGACGGCGAAGCCGGCCTTGCTCTTTCTGACCGAGACGCAGGTGTCCTCTCCGGCTGATACTTCGTATCTCTCCTACCCAGGGTACAAATTGGAACACTCCTTTGTGCCTCGGGCTGGAGTTTGCGTATACGTCAGAGAGGACGTCTGTTCTCGACGCCTCGGCAGTCTTGAAGGTTCGGACCTGTCCATCCTTTGGCTGCGCGTAGATAGCGACGACCATCCGCGCGTCTACGGGTGCCTCTATAGGTCCCATAGCGGTAATGCCGAAACAGACCGACTCATCGACCACGTCCAAATGGCTACAGATTCCTTGTTACAACAGGTCCCATCCGCAGAGATCGTGATCCTTGGCGATTTTAACGCCCACCACGCCGAATGGCTCGGTTCACGTTTAACCGATCATGCGGGGAGATCTGTTTATGAATTTACCTTGGCATATGGTCTGACACACTGGTTACTTCGCCTACGCGAATTCCAGATGTGGAGGATCATACACCTTCCTGTTGGACCTTCTGCTGACCTCTCATCCGGACGGATATCAGGTTTCCGTCGATGCCCTCTCGGCTCTTTGACCATTGTCTGATCCGGAGTGGTGCCACCACGCTCCGCTCGCGGTTGCGTTCTGCAGGTTGCCGCCGTATTTGGCATTACAGGTCGGCGGATTGGGACGGAATGCGGTCTTTCTTTGCATCCTACCCATGGGGGCGGGTTTGCTTCTCGCCGGATGATCCCAGCGCTGTTGCTAACTCTGTCACTGATGTGGTGCTACAGGGAATGGAACTATTTATTCCATCATCTGTGGTACCCATTGGAGGCAGATCTCAGCCTTGGTTTGGTCGCTCCTGTAAGACTGCATTACGCAGTAAGCAGGAGTGCTATCAGGCCTGGGCTGGGGCTTCGGCGGCTCGGGATGTAAACACCAGCATGCTTAAAAAGAAGTATAACTTCGCCTCCAGGTCCTTCAAAAGAGTTATTGCCAAGGCAAAGTCAGAGCACATAGGCAGAATTGGCGAGAAACTAGTTCGCCTTCCTTCGGGAACCCGTGCATTCTGGTCTCTCGCCAAGGCTGTTCAAGGAAATTTCTGTAAGCCATCTCTACCATCTCTGCACAAGGAGGACGACTCACTGGCCCACGCCGCAAAAGAGAAAGCCGACCTTTTAGGCTCCCTTTTTGCGTCCAACTCGACTTTTGATGACGGGGGGAACACACCGCCGACCATCCCGCGGTGTGAGTGCTCCATGCCGGATGTGCGGTTCTCACAGCGCTCGGTTCGCAAAGCACTCCTCTCCCTGGACATCCACAAGTCGAGTGGGCCTGACGGAATCCCCAATTGTGCTGAGGACGTGTGCCCGGAGTTGGCACCGGTTCTAACGCGTCTTTTCCGGTACTCCTACCCCTAGGCGTAGTTCCGATATCATGGAAGACAGCTTTTGTCCACCCGATCCCTAAAAAAGGCGACCGCTCAGACCCGTCCAACTACAGGCCTATCGCCATCACCTCCTTGTTCTCCAAAATAATGGAGTCCATTATATACTGCCAGCTGATGCGGTACCTTGAGGATCACCAGCTGATTAGTGACCGTCAATACGGTTCGTCGGGGTCGATCAGCTGGTGATCTTCTGGTCTACCTGACTCATAGATGGGCAGAGGCAGAGTCCAAGGGAAGCATTGGCCGTTAGTTGGACATTGCGAAGGCTTTCGATCGGGTTTGGCACAAAGCGCTTCTTTCGAAGCTCCTTCCTATGGGCTTCCTGAGAAATTGTGCAATTGGATCACCAGCTTTCTTGCAGATCGGAGCATCAAGGTCGTTGTAGACGTGCATGCTCCGACTACGCCTATTAACGCTGGTGTTCCACAAGGCTGCGTGCTATCACCAACGCTGTTTCTTCTGCATATCAATGATATGTTGCAAACCGGTAGCATTCATTGCTATGCGGATGACAGCACTGGTGATGCTCTATACACCGGCCGTGCCAATATTTCTCTGGAAAACGTCGCCGAGTACCGGAACAAACTTGTTCGAAGTCGAGTCTTTGCTGAACAAAGTCTCGGATTGGGGCGACTAAATCTAGTCCAGTTTAATCCTCAGAAGACACAAGTTTGCGCGTTTACCGCTAAAAGAACCCCTTTGTCGTGTCTCCTCAGTTTCAAGCACTTTGTTGCCTCAGCCAGTATCGGAACTCGGCGTCGACATATCGAGTGACGTGCAGTTTCGTGGTCACTTGGAAGAGAAGGCCAAATTGGCCTCTAAAAAGCTTGGCGTGCTCAGCAGAGCGGGACAGTATTTCATGCCGGCACAACGCCTGCAACTTTACAAGGCGCACTGTTCCCATCTCTGGGCTGGGGCTCCCCAGTGCCAGCTCCTTCCACTTGACCGCATCCAGCGCAGAGCGGCTCGAATCGTCGACGACCGAGTCCTTTCCGATCGGCTCGATTCATTGGCGCTGCGAAGAGATGTTGCATCTTTTTGCATTTTCTTTCGCATTTACCACGGGGAGTGCTCTGAGGAATTGTTCGGATTAATCCCAGCCGCCAAATTTCACGATCGCACATCGCGGCAGAACTCCCGATACCATCCACACCATCTGGATGATTGGCGGTCCACCACTGTGCGATTTAGAAGATGTTTTCTTCCTCGCACAACTTCCTTGTGGAACAGTTTACCACCAGGATTTTCCGGACCGATACGACTTAGGGACCTTCAAGAAAAGAGCCTACTCCTTTTAAAAGGCCGGCAACGCATCTGCAATTCCTCTGGTTCCCCTGGTGTTGCAGTTGTTCATGGGCGGCGGTAGTCACTTACCATCAGGTGAGCCGCATGCTCGTTTGCCCCCTCTCCTATAAAAAAAAAAAAAAAAACCTATCCGTTGGGAGACACTATTAAGGTCATTGAGCATAGTGCTTAGGTCCTCCAGCGATTCTGCCATAAGGACTATATCGTCGGCAAATCGAAGGTGAGTGATGTACTCGCCATTGACGTTAATACCGTGTCCTTTCCAGTCCAGTAGCTTGAAAACGTCTTCCAATACAGCGGTGAAGAGTTTCGGGGATATTATGTTACCCTGTCTTACACCTCTCTGCATTTGGATAGGTTTTCGTACTCTGTCTCTGTACTCGGATAGCCATCGTAGCCCTACTGTACAAATATTATAGTATTTACAATAAAATAACAACTGATTTTTTGTTATTTTATTGTGGCGCCAACTCTTGACCAAAATGTGTAAAAATTGTGTAGTGCTCTTGTTGCCTATGAGATGGCGCTAGTATCAACGTAAAGCAAGCTATTGAGGACTTTCATACCCCTGTTCGTTACACGTTTTTTTTTTCTTTATATTAGCCAGAAGACGAATATCAAAACAAATCTTTTTTTTCAGATTTCATGATTCCGGTGAGATTTAAAAAAAATCTTTAGGCCGTTTTCTATAATAAATTGGTATCTTTTTTATATGTTATAAAATTAAGTTACATTACAATTTCTAGTAGGCCCAAAAACGATTGTCTCCTTTAGTTTTTGGAATATTTTGTATTTTTGCAGAGATCGATATTTTTGCTGCCTATTACCGCTGCTATAAGCAAACAATACAGTAATCCACTCACGGCGGCGGCCGACCGCGGAGTGAGGCAGAACAAGGTGTATTTAGTAAAATAAATTATTACAAGGCTGCTCAAACCACCGAAAATATCGAGATTTGTCAGCCGAAAAAAATTTATCATAACTAAACAAAACAAAATTAAATTGCAATTTACATTCCATGGCTTCTCACATGATAGAGGAAGAGATTAAAAAATAGATTGAGTTGAAAAATTGATATTTTCAAAAGTTATCGTGTTTACCACTTCATGCAGACTTGATAAATCTACACCATAAGCCACTTATACCCCTTTTTTATGTAAAAATAGCAATTAAATGTTTTAAAAAAAATATTAATAAGTTCAACAATCATTTATCTTTCTGAAAATGTGCTTTTTATATCATTTATATGTTCAATATGATTCTTAGATACGATTTTATGCGACAAAACGTGGGAATCTTGATTTTAATTCGCTAGTAGTACATACCTATGCGCTTTGCGCTTAAGGCATGCAATACCCGGGCCTATCAAAATTGTGAATTTGAACGGACGAGCCCGATCAATTATGACGGTTCAAGACTTCTTAAACAATATTATATTCACTACACATTGGTTATTTTGCATTTTTCTTACCATAAAGAAATTTTATTGCATCTTTAAATTGCTTGAAAGATATGCAAATGCGATTGAAAGGCAAGATTTTCATTTTGGAATTCAACTAAATCAATTTTTTCATCACCCGAGAGCTTCTGCCGCATCCATGATCAGGATCTGTGCAAACAACAAACATAATTTAAATTTAAATAAAAAGTTTACCAAGTCTCAAGTCACACTAAAAGCAGATAAGACACATACTTCACAATAAACTGCATCTAAATCGGTTAAGCCGTCTTGGTGAAAAATGCTCTTCACTCATTTTGACGAGTGAAAAAGGTTTATTGCAGCGCCTCCCGGCGAAATGACAGTAAAACACCATCTAAGAATCATCGCTGATCAATCACAAAGATTTTACAGAAAACCGCAACTAAATCGGTCTATTCGTTTTGAGATAAATGGGAACACAAACATATAAACAACCTCTCACACTAAGCGACGTTTCTCCGTTTCTTCGTGGGTAAAATGTTTTAATTACATGATCATCATCATCCTCACCATTACAGCCCTTTACCGGTCCACTGCTTATCATCGGTCTTCCCCAAGGAATGCCACAAAGCACGGTCCTGAGCCACCTGCATCCATCGACTTACTGCATATCTTACCAGGTCGCACTACATCCAGTGGAGGGGCGCCCTACACTTTGCTTATCGGTCCGAGGTTGAATCTTGAGATAATTTTTTCTTTATTAATTAATATTAATTATTTATAATAAATAATTGTGTCAACTACCAAATATAATAATTAAAAATTTACGCATACTTTGAAGAAATTCATCATAACTAAATTGGGAAAGTTTATTTGTAAAACTTACTCGTGTGATGGTGTAGCTCGGTGTGTATATGTAGTATGGTAGTAACACGAAGAACATAGGCGGTGTAACGACTTCCAGACAGTTTCAAATATTATTACAACTGGTGCTGCCAGTCTTTTTTTTTTAAATAAAACTTAAGTGACATACGAACTCACCTTTTTTTTTATAGAAATAGGGTGACAAACGAGCACACAGTCCACCTGATGGTAAGTGGTTGCTGTGGCCCATAGACATCTACATCTCTCCTCCGGGTCTGAAGGGTCTCCGGTTCTCTACACTCACCATACGAAACACAGCAACATTATGCTGCTATTTTACGCTGGTATTCTGTGATGTACCTGATGTTAAGTGAATACTGCAGCCCATTAACACCTGCAATCAACTTTAAACAAAGAAGGATGATGCGTTGTTACCTCTGAGGCATAATACGGAATGTCTCAAATTCTGTAACTATACGGCTGTAATCTGTAAGGAACTGCTGCTTAGCGGTAGAAATAAATAAAAGGGTAGAATAAAGTCAGGCGATTTCTCTTAGGCAGAAAAGGAATCCTACCACCACAGAATAATGCAGAATAGCTGCGTTAAATAACAGCATCATTCTGCATGGAGGGTACTCTATGGAAAGTGACGGAAACCGAATACAATTATACTGGTAACGAAGTGTTCTGTATTATTTCTCAAGGGTGACAATGTATTTTGATTATTAATCAAGGATATATGTAGATGTCAATGAATCACAGTATACACTTACTATCAGGTGTACTGTGTGCTCGATGGTCACCTTTACTCCACATTTTTTAATTACGGTATTTTTCATGTCGCAAACCATAAGCTAATATACCATGACTAACTAGCATTAATTGGGAATTAACTTAATCATGACTGCAATACCCTTTCACTCAATAAAAGGCAGTTATTTCTATATTACAGACACATACCCAGTTTTATTTATGATGTTATCTATATATGTATATGATGTTTCTAGTAATATTTTATTTATTAGATGCTTTATATATACATATAAATAAAACTGAAGTGACATACGAACTCACCTTTTTTTATAGAAATAGGGTGACAAACGAGCACACAGTCCACCTGATGGTAAGTGGTTGCTGAGGCCCATAGACATCTCCTACGGGTCTAAAGGGTCTCCGGTTCTCAACATCACTATACGAAACACAGCAGCATTAAGCTACTATTTTACGCTGGTATTCTGTGATGTGCCTGATGGTAAGTGAATATTGCAGCCCATTAACACCTGCAATCAACTTTAAACAAAGAAGAATGATGCGTTGTTACCTCTAAGGCATAAGACGGAATGTCTCAAATTCTGTAACTATACGGATTTCTATACCTTTAAGTCCTGAACACAGTAGTTCAAGAACTGCTGCTTGGCGGTAGAAATAGTTAAAAGGGTAGAATAAAGTCAAGCGATTACTCTTAGGCAGAAAAGGAATCCTACCACCGTTTACTTCGATCAGAGAATAATGCAGAATAGCTGCGTTAAATAGCAGCATCATTCTGCATGGAGGGTACTCTATGGAAAGTGACGGAGACCGAATACAATTATACTGGTAACGAAGTGTTCTATATTATTTCTCAAGGGTGACAATGTATTTTGATTATTAATCAAGGATATATGTAGATGTCAATGAATCACAGTATACACTTACTATCATGTGTACTGTGTGCTCGATGGTCACTTTTACTTCCACATTTTTTAATTACGGTGGTATTTTTCATGTCGCAACCATAAGCTAATATACCATGACTAACTAGTGCATTAATTGGGAATTAATTTAATCATGACTGCAAATAACCCCTTCACTCAATAAAAGGCAGTTATTTCTATATTACAGACACATACTCCAGTTTTATTTATGATGTTATCTATACATGTATATGATGTTTCTAATAATATTTTATTTATTAGGTGCTTTATCTGTACATATAAATAAAACTGAAGTGTGTCTCAGTAATATAGAAATAACTGCCTTTTATTGATTGAAGGGGTTATTGTATGCTTTTAAGACATAACCATTTCAAAATATTTGTCTGTTTGTCTGTCTGGATAATCTTTGGGATAAACTTGACGAACAGATAGAATGCAATATCTAGAGTGATCTAGGTTATATTTTATACGGAAATATCGGATATATTTTTTGAGAAATTAAGAAATTAATAAAAGAAATTGTCTTTGATGATTTTCTAAATAAAGTATCCTACCCAGGCAAAGCCGGGCGAGTCGCAAGTCCCTAGTCGCTTTATATAAGTTGTACTTTCATGACACATTTCTTTGAAATTCTTGGGAAATCTTTATTATGGCTTTAAAATAAACGACGAGTATTGTCAGTGAATTCTTTACACGTTCAATGCAGCGGGCAGAGGAACGTGCTTCACGGTACAAAAATAAACACGGGAATATCCGTCCTACAACATCGCTGTATATACACCGCCATTAGTGATCAAAGCTCTGTCTGATTTTTCAAAACTAGTTCAAGCAATCTTGACCCTAATGTTAACTATATTTACGTAACTAAAATATATTCTAAAAGCTGATGGGCGATATATTTTTTCAACTGACTTTAACTGCATGGTTGATCTAGTGGTCGTAAGCGCGACTGCTGATTGTGAGGTCCCGGGTTTGTATTCTCGATCAGACCAAACTAAGTTATTAGGTTTTTTTTTTGTCAACAAATCGTAAGTAGCAGCACGAAGTCAGGAATTTGGCGGTGTTTTACCCCCGTGCCTCGGAAAGCAAGTAAAGCCGTTGGTCCTGCACCTGACTTCTTCTCGGTCGTTTAGGATTGCTGTCCCATTGGAATATCGGTACACACTAGTGCACTGTAATCATGTCCTGCGTAGATACATATGTAGTCTCCGTTGAGATTGGCTGCTCTGACCGGAATGCGGTCTGGAAGAAATTATAACCTTAACCGACGAGCTTCTATTGTTACATTCTCTATGGTACACGAATAAACAAATGACTGTAATTTTATAAACACTTGTATAGTTAGGAAATAACAGATACAGTATATGCAAATTTAAATGTGATATTATTAGAGCGCCCGCACGTAGTGTCGGTGCAAGGTTCATTAGTTCACTCGCCGCTCCACTCCCAGCGGTCCGCCTGTCGCCAGCAAACCGTTTTTGCCGCTTCCCTCACCTTAATATCGTTCAGTGATCTGAACATACTCCCTCCGTTGAAGTGTCTTAAACCGTAGCTTTTGGTAGTGGTGCGTTAGTGTTGAATGCTCTGCGGATGACTCCTTTGCGTGTGAGAATGTCGGCAACCCGTGCAATGCTCGTCCCAAAGGCCACATAAGAGGAGGAGTCACTTTGTTCTTAATAAGAATCATGGACCCTTCGCTAAGTGTACCCGTTGAGTGGCACCATTTTGTCTTTTCCTGAAGCCATAAAACATATTCATGAGAAAAGCGGTTCCAAAAATGTTGCATCAAGTAGTCGAAGCGCTAGAGATTGGTTACATTGACATTGGCAATCTGTGGATGACGCATCATAACCAGAGACCGTCCAATAAGGAAATGTGCAGGAGTGAGTGGAGTAAGGTCTTTAGGGTCGTTTGAAATGGGAACTATGGGTCTTGAATTCAATATTGCTTCTATCTGGATTAGACATGTTGCCATCTCCTCAAACGTCAAATGTGTTAAGCCTAAAATTCGACGTAAATGGTGTTTCACGGATTTAACAGCAGACTCCCATAGTCCTCCGAAATGAGGTGTGTAGGCTGGTATGAAAGAAAAATACCTGTATCAATGCTGTTTAATTATAGGTCTTGTGAAAGCAGCTGAGCCAACTCATTGAAGGCTCCAACAAACGTGGTGCCGTTGTCTGAAAGTACTTTGCGTGGTTTCCCCCTACGAGCAATAAAACGGTTAAACGCAGCTAGGAAGACATCCTTTGTCATGTCTGATACTAGCTCTAAGTGGACGGCTCTTGTTGTATACACACAAATACACAGATAAAACATTTGACGAGTTTAGCACCTCTCCCTTTTCTATCGGCGATCATATTTGGTCCGGCGTAATCTACTCCGGAATCAAGAAAGGGGAATCCTAGGTGAACCCGTTGCTCTGGTAAGTTTCCCATGACTGGCTATATTGTACTCGCTTTTATCCTACAACATTTTAAGCATTGTCGTGTAATTTTTCGATCTAAATTTGATGCGTAATGGTAGCAAGCAGTAATTGGGCCAGCATGAAATAGTTTAATGTGGAACATTTCAAAGAGTAAAACTATTATATGATGAGAACTTGAAATAAGAATGGGATGTTTGACGTCATAATCATAAATGAATTATTTGGTCTCCCTCAACACGTATAATATAATTTGAATCTAATAACGGTGACAATGAGTTAAGTTTGTTTTTATCTGGTAACTGCTTACCCATTTTTATAAATTATATTCATCATAGAAAGATTGTTGTTGGGCAATTCTAATTAAATAATTAGTAGAGTTTGTGAGTTCTTGAGAACTTAAAGGTCCTGACGATTTAAAAGATCCGTGTTTTGAGTTATTTGTTTTTTTCTTAGTCGTGACTCAAGAGACATAAACCATTGTTTAGCTATCTTATACGATTCATTCAATTGTTCAAAAGCTCTTTCTTCTACTGTCAACTTGTGCTTTGTCGAAACGGAATCTAGTTCCCAAAATTTACTTAGATCCCTATGAAGATCACCTGAACCATCCGCAAACATACACAGTTGGACTGAACTGGTTTTGAGTAGTTATATTTCAATCATGTCAATCGTTGACAGAATATTGAAAGTCGGATCGGCAAGACGAACGCCTGAGGGTAATGAAAGATTTGTAATATCTACATAGCTACTCGGTAGATTTGAAGCAATTTTGGGTAAATAAAGCAATCGATGTCGAATTTGTATTTTTTGTCGAACGATTGTAACGTAACTGAACATGATTTAGAACAATGACTTGACTGATCGTCAATGCCTAAAACCTCAGATTGTAATTTGATTGTATGAAAAGAAAGCTTACAACAGAAGTCTTCTAGAATAGAATAGAATAGAATAGAATAATTTTTATTCAATATAGATTACATGTAATTCATATTGTAAGTCATTATTTTTTTTACTTTACCACTGGTTGTTGAAAAAAATCTCTGTCCTGGAAAGAACCAGCAAAAAAACCCAGCGGGACTTTTTTTTTAAAGTAAATTTTACATTAATAAAATAATTTTGTACTTAAATAGTTTGTACAACCAACTATTTAAGTACAAAATTTATTTTAGAAACTGCTTGGTAGCGACCACCTCATTCCCAGGGGTTATTATCAATCATATATTCATTTGTACTATAATAACCCTTTTATACAGTTTCAGCTTAATAAAACATTTAAACTTGGTAATAGAGAGAGCCTGTACACTTTCCGGGACCTTGTTGTAATAGCGTATACATTGCCCCAGAATGAATTACTGACTCTGTGGAGTCGAGAAACTGGTATCACTAGCTTGTGTTTGTTCCTAGTGTTTACAGAATGTATATCACTTTTTTACTAAAACTACCTTTGTTTTGTGAACATATATTAAATTTTCGTAAATATACTGAGAGGCCAAAGTTAATATATTTATTTCTTTAAATTTATCTCTAAGAGACTCTCTCGGTTTTAGGTTGTAAATAGCTCTAATGGCCCTCTTCTGTAAAACAAAATAGTTTCTGAATCAGTTGCATTTCCCCATAGCAAAATCCCATAAGACATTATGCTATGGAAATAACTGAAATAAACTAGTCTAGCTGTCTCGACACTAGTGAGACCTCTAATCTTTTACAGCATAGGCTGCAGAACTTAGTCTGCTTGCTAGTTTGCATATATGTGGGCCCCACTGAAGCTTTTCGTCGAGTGATGCCAAGAAAAACAGTGGATTCAACAGGGCTCAGTTCTTCCCATTTAAAAACACATTGGTACCCAGATTTTAACATTCGTTGTTGTAAATTTAATACATTTAGTTTTATTTCCGTTTCAATGTAGATTATTAACGTTAAACCAATGCACTAATTTTGATATAGCATTATTCACTTCGTCACATTTAAATGATTGACGTTTAAGTTTGAAAATCAAGGAAGTATCATCAGCAAATAATATTATATCATGATTATCCCCTACAAGGGAAGGTAAGTCATTAATATACTTTAGAAATAGGAATGGCCCGAGAATCGAGTCCCAAGGGACACCGATTAGTACAGGTGACCCGGAAGAACTTTTACCATTGATAATAATTTTCTGCATTCTATTACTTAAATATGAAATAATAAGATTAAGCGCTGTGTTCTTGACACCATAGTACTGTAGCTTCCTGATTAACGTCTCATGGTGAACACAGTCGAAGGCCTTAGAAAGGTCACAAAATATACCCACAGCATCCTCTGAATTCTCACATGCACAAAAATATGTTTAATAAGCTCAACTCCAGCGTCAGTTGTCGAGTGACCCCTTGTAAAACCGAATTGATTTTTATGTAGCAATTTATTAATAGTAAAGAAACTTAACATCTGATCTAAAATTATTTTTCAAAAATTTTACTAAATGTTGGTAGTACAGAAATCGGTCTAAAATTGGCGGGGTCTAATATACTACCAGATTTAAATAAAGGTATGACTTTACTATGTTTCATTAAATCAGGAAACACACCAGATTCGACGCTTGTATTAAATATAGTGGCTAGATAAGGTGCTATTATATCTATTATAGATAAAATAACTTTAACGGAAATCACCATAAGTCTGCCGTTTTCTTAACATCAATTGTTTTAAAATATTTAACGATATCTTTGGCAATACTCTATGGAATTTAAAAGTATTTGAACAAGCCTTTACATTTTGTTTAAGCAATGATTCGGCGACAGTAGAGAAGAATTTAATGATTTTGTTGTCAAAAAGGAACATCAGTAAAATGTTTCTCAAAAGCCATAGCAACTTCTTGATCAGATCGAGTTAAACTGTTGTTAATATTCAATTGAAAATCCGAGTTGCGCGGTTTGACCTTGCACGTTTCACTATTTATTATTCTCCAGGTCATTTTAATTTTGTTGGATGCAGTTTTAATTTTGTTACTTAAATGTAAAGCCTTAGCTGTGTAGCACACTTTTTTAAATATTTTAGAATATGTTTTGACATAATCTCTAAATATAACACTAGTATTATATGATCTTTCATTATAAAGCTCATATAACTTTCGCCTACTTTTATAAATTCCTACTGTCGCCCATTCATTAAATGATTTGCGACTGTTAAAAGAGAAAGTTTTAGAAGTAAATATTCTACTAAATTCACAAGTTATAATTTTAAATAACATACCATACAAATAATTAGCACTATTTTTAAATGAAAGTGATGGAAGTCTTTTATTATATTACTTCTAAACCTCTCCAAGCGATGGTCATTTATTGGAACAAACACAACTTTCTTATTTTTCTGTTTTTTGTGTATGTAAGGTAATGATACCAACTGTCCACAGTGATCTGAACTTAAATTTTGAATAATTGATTTATGCAAGGGCTTAATATCTGTAAAAATATTATCTATACAGGTTGCACTAGGCCCAGCAATACGTGTTGGTTCTAAGAATAAATTAACAAGATTATACGATTTAAACAATGATCTAAACTTAATACTAATGGAAGAAGTTTCAAGGAGATTGATGTTAAAGTCTCCACATATTACAACAGACTTGTTCTGTTTACTAAGTTTGAGCAAAACTTCTTCCACAATTCTTTGAAAATAGTCATAAGTAGCACATGGGGGTCTGTAAACACTTACAACAATGAGGTGCTCGAGCTCGACACAAGCCATTTCTACAGTTTGCTCAACAGAGACGCTCACAATATCCTTACGTTCTTTATATAATAATGATTTATCTGCTAATATTAAGGAGCCATCACGTAAACTTTTTTGTCTATTGAAGGAACTGACCACCTGGTGATTTCTGAAATTAAACATGAAATTATAATATTTTAGGCAATTTTCAGTAATACAAAGTATATGTATATTGTTACTATTTAAAAAAAAACAACTTCCAATTTTTAAGATAATTTTAAGATAATAAGACGGGATAGTGCACGCAATTGAGGGAGGGCGGAGGTGCTCTTTAAACTAGGTAAGACACATCATTTTATTTTATTAAGCGGATGTTTGCAAAGTAAATATTTACAACTTTAATTCCAATTCTTTGCCCATCATGCCTTGTATATTTTGATGCACCAGGTGTAAACAATTTTATTACTTATTTGTGGGCTGCATTCAAAATTAATTAAACTCTTATTATTGCTAGAGATTGCCTCTGTTGTCGCATTTACTAATTTAAATTAGTTGAACTGATTCCAAATTAAATGTCAAATGATTATCATGCTCAATAATAGCAGTCTTGGTAGCCAAAACTTGGCTGAGTTAAAAGTAAATAATAAGATAGCACATTTGCTACCAGTCTTAAATTATATTTGGATAGGTAATACCTATCTTTTGTCCAAAACTTTTTATTAAATTATTTGTGTCAATTAAATGAAATTTGTCATTATTATCACAATTATATGTCAAATTTAAATTATTGTTACATATTAAATTATTCATTTGTATATTTAAATTATGTCTTAGATTATTTTCCTGTGGCAATCCCTGTGTGTAAGGCAGTGTGAACAAGACAATTTTGTGTACATTTAAGTTATTAAGTTGTTCAATATATCTTAATAACTGTTTGTTGTTTACACTGCCTCTTCTACCACAAAAATATTATTGTACTATTTGGGCAAAATTTAGTAACTATAATTTTATTTAGGATGTCACTAAAAGATGCTCCAGGCATGCAGCAATTTGTAATTTTTGTCCCTTTTTGTTCTGATATAAAGTTGCCAGTACTTCCGTTGTCCAGTAAGACTCGCGCTGTGCAGATTTTTGGCATCCAACACCTTTACGAGCGCTGTGGAAAGCAATACAATTCGTGATAATTCAATATTTTTAGTTTGACTCGCGTTTGTACTATCAATCTTATTCTGAGCAAGTTGAGATTCTTCAAGGGTTTCCAATACGTCTGCTCTGTTGGATAGAAATGAGGTAAATGTCATAAAGTAGGCGGCGCATTAATTAAACTGTTTCGATGCTGTTCCATTCGCGGTTAGTAACGGTGTCCAATTTAATTGACACGAAGATTTTTATTTATTACGTCAATTATATATCTGAGAGCTTTACTAGACTTGCGTTTTAATGGCACTACATTAAAAAGAACTTGAACGTGGTTGTTTACTAAAAGCCTCTTATTATCATACCTGTCACAGAGTAATTGGCAGAGTTATAATTATCTGCTTTAAAATCCAAACTATCTATAACAAGTAAAGCACTATCTTTGAGTGACGCACGCAAATAATGTAACTTGTTTGTTTTGTTTATGTCGTTATTTATGAATTATGGAAACAAACGTATCCCTTAACTCCAGCCAGTCAAGGTAATTCCCGAAAATTTTGGTAATCCAATTTTGGTAATCGTACAGAAACATGTTTGTGTGTATGTCCACAAGAACCTACTTTGACGCGACTTTGGTACTCGTGAGCTGTTTGCGTGCATTGCTTACAAGTTGACGGGCAGCAGCTATGATATTATAATACAGCTTTTCAAAGTCTTCACGTTCCGTATATTGCTCGTCGGGTCATCCGCCAACGCTTCGAGTTCATTCTGTAACGCATCGTATTTATCGTATAGGTTTTCAAATGTATTTAGGCGATATTCAATTTCGATGACCTGCTGTTCACTTAACTTTTCAGACGACTTTGAAAGATTTATGTACGAAGAAAATTGCGTAAGTTTAGCTTTGATAGAAGCTCGTTTTTTATTAATGTTTTAAATTCAGTCATTTTATGAAAAGGAAAAATGCAGTGATATAAAGTGGTAAAAAGGTAAGAAAAAATAAGCGAATGCAATATAATTATAGTATGTAAGGAACAAGCGACTTTATTTTAAAATTGCAATAAAATTTATTATTCTCAGGCGCAACGCAATTTAATATAGCTGCGTAATTACTTATCTATCTAGTATGCGTATCTACCAGCTAAATTTTATTAAAAGATCAGTTCTACAAAGAAAGAGAATTACTAAGTGTACTTAATCATTGATTGGAAATGCAATTATTTTCTATGAAGAACTGAATTGTTTATAATTTTATGGGGGTACCCAAACTAAGACTAATAGATTATTTATGATAATGGATGGATAGATGAGATGATATAATGATATAAAGGGAAATTGAACGATCTCACGTATTTACGATGCGGTCTTCTGGTGACTCGTATTTGTCTCAACAATTTTTCTTCTCTTTATTGATTGACTATCTTCTTAATTTGTTGCCACAAACAAATTCATACGGATGGCTAAACGCGATGATATGACTGTGTGATGATCCCATAGGCGTACAAAGCAAAGGCACGACGACAAATGAAGACAGCATACCTTAGTGAAATCAACTTTGTTCGTTCACTTGGTTCAATTTTCACGGGCGAAGGACCAATCTGTTACATTCTTTATGTTACAGGAATAAACAAATGACTGTGCCGTCCGGTTTGCTTGCGGCGATCCGCCTGCGGCCAGCAAACCGGTTTTGCCGCTTCCCTCACCTTAATATCGTTCAGTGATCTGAACACTATACTTAGATATCTAGATGTAAAGAGAGAGGTTCTCTACCTACCCCTCTGGGTGACAGGCTTGAATTTGGAATGAAATTATTGTGCCGCCTACCGGAAAGGTCAGAAAAATGTCTGCTAGGCCAGCTAGTGTTTTTTTTTTTTCTATAAAACTGTCAAACTAATTTACAGTTCACTTCTTCAACAAATAGTAGTATACTATACAAAGAGGGAAAATATTACCCTAAGTCACTTCCATGGATATAGGGTTATGATGTCGATCAAAAGGGATATTCATAACTGCAGATTATATATGAGGTGACTCGCATTTCTCTATCAGTGACGTCACTCCGCGCACCGACCGTTTCCTCTTCACGAGTCGACGCATTTTTATTTTATTTTATAGAAGAGGGGGCAAACGAGTATTGCCACATGGCTCACCTCACGGTAAGTGGTAAGATTATAGTGACTACAGCCGCCCATGAACATCTGCAACACCAGAGGAATTGCAGGTGCATTGCCGGCCTTTTGAAATAAGTAAGCTCTTTTCTTGAAGTTCCTAAGTCGGAACGGTCTGGAAAATTCGCAAGTAAGACGTCACAAAGTGGTTACATAAGGAAGAAAACTCCTAGTAAAACGCACAGTGGTGGACCGCCAAATATCCAGATGGTGTGGATGGGGTTCATGTGAGTTTTGTCGCGAAGTGCATTGGTGAAATTTGGCGGCTGGAATACATCTGAAAATCCCTCACTCTACTCTCCGTGGTAAATGCGATAGAAAATATATACAAGCGCTCCTTCCAGTTAGAAAACTAACTGCATTTGGAATACACGTCTAATGCATCTAAAACTCTCGTTCTTTATGTAAATGTATTCAAAAATTATTATATACTTGTGAATTTTACGTTTTTATTGAAGAGGAATCCAAAACTATTTTTGAAAAATTGTTTTTAAATAAAAATATTACTCCAAACATTAATGCAGCTTAGCCGAAGCTACGTATTCGGTAAGACATGGGATTCTAGGTTACAACTTTACCACGTGTTCCGAACTTAACGTTAATCCATTAATAGGTTGAATATCTTCCGTAATGCTACTGACGTGCTTGTTGAAAGCTTTGCTTTGTAACTTAGTTTGCAATATCTTTGGTGTGATTTGTTACATGTTGTGGTTATGTTGACTTTGATAAGCGGATATCCGGGCTGCAGAAGTTTGAAAATAGTTTTTTTTTAATTCTGGTTCCGGTTCCGTTGCAAATGCGTAGGAAAATGTTTGATATATTTTTTGTATAAATTGATTAATGGTTATGACTCACCAATAATCTTAGAACGCATACATTTCTTAATACCTCGTGCTAATAGTCGCCTTCATAATCGTAAAACATTTTTAGTCTTCCACTTTGTAGTGAATACAGTAACATTTTTCGATCTGAAGTGGATGTTTTCATGTATTCAGTGGCCTCCACAAAAAAAAAATTATTACAGTACATATATTCCAAGTATGTAATTTAATTTAGCCTTAATTTAATTTGGTATTTAGTTAGCATTAATATAATATAATCTTAAGTACCAAACTTTATTGTTAATTACAGAAAAATTTTGTGCAAGCTGTGTCTACATATATATTAGAATACAATTTTGAAGCGCATTAAAAATTACGTATAACATTTTTAAAGTAGTTTAATTACATACAAGTTTTCACTAAAACCTTATAATTATTCTTCCCATTTTCCAATAATATTATGTCAAAGGAGTCAATCGTTTTGGGCCCACTAGAAATTTTCACGACCCTCAATGGTATTATATACAAAAAAAGATACCAATTTATTATTGTAAATAGCATAAACATTTTATGAAAATCTAAACATCAAGAAATCTGAAAAAGAGTTGTTTTGATATTTTGTGTTCATGTCATTGGTTCAGATAATGTAATATTAAAAATTGTTGTAGAGATGTGCCAATTCGGAAGAAACTCGACTCGAGTTAATTTGAGTTGAAATTCACGTAACTCGAATAGTATTCGAGTTACGCAACTCAATTAGCGGAACGAAGTTGTGTCAGTTAGTTACAAATGATTTTTATATTTGTTCCTCCATCCAAGATAATTATTATTACTAACTTAATAGGTAGTTATATTTTATTGGTTTGCGTGTATGTAATTTTCATAAAATAATATCACTCTAACTTTATGACGTAGCGTTAATGTTATTAATAATTTAACTATCACGTATTATACTTAATCAGCTTATTGATATTACATAATATATCAATAAATTGTTCGAATTAGTAAGTCGAGTTCATCACTAAATTGTAGACAGACACTGCATTGACCGTAAGATAAAGATGCGACTCGAGTAGAATTTTGTGACTCGAGTCACTCGGGTTTTATCATGTCACTGTAGTTGTACTCGAGTTTTTGAGTTTGCGAATTAACTATTTACAGTCCCTGCATCGATTGAAGTTTATCACTCGAGTTGAGAATAGCGATTACCTTAGTTAAAGCATTTTTAAATAGGTACCTTTATTAAATAAGTAATATGTGGCAATATGAAATAAAATACAAATATTTATTATTTATTTATTTGTAGTATTTCCATGTTTTTTATTTACTACAGACGTGTAGTATTTCAAAATCTATAAACTGCTTTTCGCGTATCTTACAAACCGCTTCCATTTTTCAAAATAATGCCACACTGACGATTTTTGTTTTGTTGTTTCATTGTTATCATTCATACTTTAAACAAACAAGTATATTTAAATCACCTTTTATGTTATGCACTACTTATACGAAGTAACAAAAAATAACAATGATAGCACAATCACGATATTATAAATCAAACTAAGTTCATATTTGACTACAACATGCCAGATGCGAGTTTGAATTTGGGTGTAACCAGTGAAGTCACCCGCGGCGCCTTATACTACAATTAGTGAACTGACATCTATATAGCGCTCTCTGAATCTAGACGGTGCGGTGCGCCGAGTTGACTCGGTAACTCGAGTGCAAGCGGATTCGAGTAAAATTTATTTTCACTCTAATTTCGAGTTACACAGATATACTCAATTGAATCGAGTGAATACAGAGTTCGAGTTGCGTCACTACTGTAAGATAAAGTTTGTGGTTAATTGTCAAATACTGTAAAATAATTTTGGTAAACTGCAAAAAGTTTATTTTGTTTGTTTACAAGACAATAAAATAAATATCGTCTCATCGATGCACAAGTGTTTAACACATAGACTTAGGTTATACTAGCGTATAGACCAACATAGTGTGCAAGGAGAAAAAATTCCTTATGGCAAAATGCAAGATAGAAAAGGATACCAAATCTCATGACTCTGTAACCGATTTTGAATGACAGCTCGGCACAATTCTGCACGCAAGAAATAGCTCCGAGATATTTTGTAATTTTTAAAGTATAATAGTGGTTATTTTAGTAAGTAACTTTTTCCAAAATGGTTAATTGTTCCGTGAGTGAGTGTGTTGTTAATAATAGAAATAATCCTGATAATTTCACATATCACAGGTAAATTCTCAAGACATCGTCAATGTTATGACGCGTTTATTTTGGTTAAAATTTATGTTACATACTGTTTTAAATATAGAATATATTCAATTATTTTGTTAATTTTGATATTTTGCAAAGAAAAAGGCACGTTGTTGATAATTTGCATGAATTTGGTAAATACATTTTATACAAAATATTTTACATGTACGCTAGGGATTGACTCAACTATATCAAAATTAATGTCGATATTTATCTTTAATGTTTATAATGAATCGATAGACTTGCCTACACAACAAGTAAATAAATCCTCGGTTTGCGTTCTCAAATGTAATTTTATTTTGCCGTTTTCAAACAAATTCCTCCGGATTCTATAATTAGAAAAAGTGGTTAAGGTTCATTGGACGGGTTGGTTGGAATGCAAAGAAGAACTCAACAATTTGCAGCAAACATTTCTTGAGAAGTATAAAAGAAAAGTAGAATAAAAACAATTTTATTAAAGGAGTCATTTCTACATTATTTGTACCAGTAAGTAAAATATTGTTATAATAAGACTTCAAAATATAACTTTCAAAACTTTAGATAAATATAGAGACAGATTTTCATACATTATAAAACTGTAGTACATTAAAGACAAAAAATCTTGAGATTATCCTCTTTAAGCCATTATGAACCCAACTAAGTATCTATTTATCAACCAAAATAAATGTATAACCTAGCTTAACCAACCGCACAGCCTCACCGTCACACTAGTACAATATTCATAGCATCGCTATTTTCCCCAAGGGGTTGAGCGGAGCTCGAACTTCGGATTATATTCCCAAATCATAACGATAAATCTTTTAGCGTAGTTAGGTATAGATATTAGTAATGCTCCTCAAGCGCTACTAGACGACGGCGCATGAGACGTGATAGTACCTATAAATTCCATAGTATTTGATACTCACAACGGTCAATGCCCGATTCATGCTTGATGGCCGACGACATTGTCGCGAGGGCTTAAATAGATCTGCGAAATTAATTTGCACTTGCCGCGGTCAGTCATGAATGAGTGACCATTTTCTTAACATACCAAGATTGAGAGAATAGAGAGTGCATCTGTATCCTCAGACACTTAGTGCACTTTACTGTGTTAAGATCATTATGTTTTTAAAATTCATGCAGCTAAAATGATAATAAGTTTATTATTACTTTATACTTTTCAGGGACAAATGAAAGAATATAAACACGAAGTGATGAAGCCTCATAAACATATTGGGCTTTAAACAGAGCAATTTATTTAACTGATTCCTACAAGTTTCCTTCCTTAAATTATTAAGTTTACATTCATACTTAAGTCGAATGTTAAAATAAACTTCTATAATCTATTTAATTATTAATTATTAAATGTTTGTAATTATCACAAGTAATACTTATATTTTTTATAGAATAAGGGTGACAAACGAGCACACAGCCCACCTGATGGTGGTGGTTGCTGTTGCCCATAGACATCTACATCTATCTTCGTTAGCGAATTTAAATGCAGATGCGTTGTCAGCCGTGAGGACTAAGATAGAATGCCTCTTTTCCAGTAAAAGGGTCTCCGGTTCTCTACACTTACCATATGAAACACAGCAGCATTGCTGCTATTTTACGTTGGTATTCTGTGAGCGTGGTCCTTCCCGGTCGAGCCGACCCATTCGTGCTACAACTATACTATTAATATAGCTGCAGCATGGCTCTACCACGTAAAATGAAAAATAAAACAGCCATTACTGGTAGCCTGTGTCCTCGTTTTTGTTTCCCCATCAAAACATTTTATAAAATATATAAATATAAATAGGTATATACTTAGTTAGTATCTACCTATTTATATTAACAATATGTTAAAAATAAATTCCGGGAAACCGCCCACGGCAGTAAATATTTTTCTCCAAAGATCATAGCTCGAAAATACAACATTCTGATCTAATTATTGGGGAGTTTTTTAGATTTTTCGGTAAAGTCACCTGGGATTTTATACATTTGAATTAAAATCAACAAAAGGCAGGTAGGTTCAGCTTATTCTCAGGAACATGTTATATGAATATTTTTTAATTATTTTAGAACTATCATGGTAAAATTAGTTAATTTTTGAAGTTATTCAACTTCATGCAATAAACAATTTTTATAGTCTTTTACCGCCTCTTTAACAATTATTTTCGATAGTCCTTTTAAGTAGAATATACATCACTAGCTAACGCACACAATGTCAAATCAAAATTGGTCACGCGTTTTCGGGCTGTCAGGTGGTCTATACGCTAGTATATTCTAAGTCTATGGTTTAACATAATATTCATAATATCTATTTTTCTTTTTATTTTTTGTGGTCGCATGGTAAAATTGCCAATGACATTCGAAATTGGAAATTGAAAACTAATGAGTTTAGTTAATTAATATAAGAGTATGTATCACAGAACACAATTACTATCTAAGATATGTATGTAATACAAGAGTTTACTTTACGACTTTTACTTTTACTCGTACACCTAGAATTTTGGAAAATCGAAGAAATGAAAAATGACAAACACAGGTCTTAGAACCTTATTCGTATGTTAAAAGTGACAAAGTATTAAAGTTTTGTGTTATTAGTAAAATCTAAATTATATAATAGAGAGAATAAATACATAAATGAATTTTTGTGTATCTTATAAGAAAATTAGAATCTATGGGTCGAGGTTTAAGAAAGCTTCTATTTGATGTAGCTTCATCGGCTTTGAAGAGCGATTCATTTAACTGCATTTAGGTATATATACCTTATGTATTCAGCAAGTTGCTCCATAAACTTGACAATACCAAATGGCATCAAACATGGATTCTGAATTTATGCCAGCCATAGTAGATATACAGTATAGATAGTACAGTAGTGATTACTTGTGAAGCAAATATACAGTTTGCAATAAGTATTGTGACTTAGTTAAGCCATTTATACTTGTGTAATGGTTATATCCTTGTTGATTAGATGCTTCTTATCCTTAGACTGTTGTGTTGTTAACTCGCAGGATGGAATATTATTTTGTCATCAACTATCAGATAATTAATATAAAATAATATCCTTTCCTACATGAAACTAGTGAAAATAAGAAATCAGACAACTTTTACATCGTCAAATATTGTTGATGTAAATCCATAACTACTATTTGTGTATTTGATCATATGGAGCTGATTAATGTTGTATATTTTATAATAATTTCTTATTTATTTAACATATAGGCAGAGACAACAAAATACTGACAGAAATATGGAAATGTAGTTTATTGACATTTAAGTATAGTAATATGTAGTCTTATCTCATATCTCTATTATTGAAAATGTCCTGATTCTAACAAATCATACCTGGACATGTTTTTTGCTTTATAGTGTTTGAAATGTAAATCAATACAAACATAAACATAGGCCTCATACGCCATTTAGATTGCAATACATATAGAAAATAATATATTGATAAGAATTATTATTTAGTATAGACAGTACAATATTCATTAACTTTTTCAGGTGGATCGCTTAGAATAAATGTGTATGTCTTGTAGACTGAATCCTGTAGAGCTGCTCGTAGGCAGAGACAAAAAGTATATGGATATTGAATACAACAGTCTTATATCATATCTCATATTATTGAAAATATACTTTTGATTTCTAACAATATCATAAATGGCCATGTTATTATCTATTTATTTTGAAAAAATGTTTTGAAATGATAATGACTGACAATAATAAATACAATTAAATTATACATGTGTTTTGTCATCCTTACAACCAGTTTAAAACATCTTACTTCATATTTATCAGTGTAACATAGATAAACATGATATTACCTAGTTATTTTGGCTTTAATGGTGTTTGGAGTATGATAACTAATCAGTTAATATATTTTAAAACAAAGTTTACACACACCTTTACTAATCAACCAAAACATATTAAAACAAAGTCTTAACACTGCACTTCTCTGTCTGTCTGTTCCACTATTAATAGAATGCTTTGGAAATAATTACAACAATATATGCAGTGGCATTTTACTTTGTGTTTTATCCTAATACAAAGCTTAAAACAGCTTCTTACTATATAGCATTTAAAGGTAATATTATAAATATACATATTATCAGTTATTCATCTTGGCTTTAATCATATTTATTTAATTACTGTAATGGTGTTTGTGATGTATATTGACTGTGTGATGATCCCATAGGCGTACAAAGCAAAGGCACGATGATAAATGAAGACAGCATACCTTAGGTGAAATCAACTTTGTTCGTTCACTTGGTTCAATTTTCACGGGCGAAGGACCAATCTGTTACATTCTTTATGTTACAGGAATAAACAAATGACTGTGCCGTCCGGTTTGCTTGCGGCGATCCGCCTGCGGCCAGCAAACCGGTTTTGCCGCTTCCCTCACCTTAATATCGTTCAGTGATCTGAACACTATACTTAGATATCTAGATGTAAAGAGAGAGGTTCTCTACCTACCCCTCTGGGTGACAGGCTTGAATTTGGAATGAACTTATTGTGCCGCCTACCGGAAAGGGCAGAAAAACGTCTGCTAGGGCAGCTAGTGTTTTTTTTTTTCTATAAAACTGTCAAACTAATTTACAGTTCACTTCTTCAACAAATAGTAGTATACTATACAAAGAGGGAAAATATTTCCCTAAGTCACTTCCATGGATATAGGGTTATGATGTCGATCAAAAGGGATATTCATAACTGCAGATTATATATGAGGTGACTCGCATTTCTCTATCAGTGACGTCACTCCGCGCACCGACCGTTTCCTCTTCACGAGTCGACGCATTTTTATTTTATTTTATAGAAGAGGGGGCAAACGAGTATTGCCACATGGCTCACCTCACGGTAAGTGGTAAGATGATAAGTGACTACTGCCGCCCATGAACAACTGCAACACCAGAGGAATTGCAGGTGCATTGCCGGCCTTTTAGAAATAAGTAAGCTCTTTTCTTGAAGGTCCCTAAGTTGTAACGGTCTGGAAAATTCGCCGGTAAACGACTTCACAAAGTGGTCACATAAGGAAGAAAACTCCTAGTAAAACGCACAGTGATGGACCGCCAAATATCCAGATGGTGTGGATGGGATCATGTGGGTTTAGTCGCGAAATGCATTGGTGAAATTTGGCGGTTGGAATACATCTGAAAAATCCCTCACTCTACTCTCCGTGGTAAATGCGATAGAAAATGTATATACAAGCGATCCTTCCAGTTAGAAAACTAACTGAATTTGGAATGCACGTCTATTGTATCTAGAATTCTCGTTCTTTATTGTAAAATATTTTTAAACATTATTATATACTTGTGAATTTTTACGTTTTTATTGAAGAAGAATCCAAAACTATACATAATAATATATATTTTTTGAAAACTTTTTTTAAATAAAAATATTACTCCAAACATTAATGCAGCTTAGCCGAAGCTACGTATTCGATAAGATATGCGATTCTAGGGTTACAACTTTACCACGTGTTCCGAACTTAACGTTAATCCATTAATATGTTAACTGACGTGCTTGTTGAAAGCTTTGCTTTGTAACTTAGTTTGCAATATCTTTGGTGTGATTTGTTACGTGTTGTGGTTATCTTGACTTTAATAAGTGGATATCTGGGCTGCAGAAGTTTGAAAAATAGTTTTTTTTTAATTCTGGTTTCGGTTCCGTTGCAAATGCGTAGGAAAATGTTTGATATATTTTTTTGTATAAATTTTTTAATGGTTATGACTCACCAATAATCTTAGAGCGCATACATTTCTTAATAACTCGTGCTAATAGTCGCCTTCATAATCGTAAAACATTTAGTCTTCCACTTTGTAGAACGGTTCTCGGACAACATTCGCCATTATACCGCATGTGTTCATACAGTAACATTGTTCAATCTGAAGTGGGTGTTTTCATGGGTTCAGTGGCCTCCACAAAAAACAAATTATTACAGTATCTTTATTCCAAGTATGTAATTTAATATAGCCTTAATTTTATTTAGTATTTAGTTTACCATGAACATAACATAACTTTAAGTACCAAACTTTATTGTTAATTACAGATAAATTTTGTGCAAGCTGTGTCTACATATATATTAGAATACAATTTTTGAAGCGCATTAAAAAAATTACGTATAACATTTTTAAAGTAGTTTAATTACATACAAGTTTTCACTAAAAACCTTATAATTATTCTTCCCATTTTCCGATAATTTTATATTTTTTTTTTTTTTTCCGAAAATCCAAAAGTGCACGACTCATAATTCTCATATGATCGTGAAAAAATTAAAAAATTTGTAAATTGTAGTTCTATTCGTCAAAGACTTCCAGTAGCAGTCACCGAAGTACGCCTTCAATTCAATCTATCAAGTCCGGAGGTAAGGCCTATTCATAACTAACAAAACGAGCGCAAACTCGGAACACCAAGTCCTCCTCGTCGAGGAGTTCCAGTAGCATTCACCAAAGTACACCTTCAGGTCACTGTATCAAGTCCGGAGGTAAGATCTCATCATCATAACTAACAAAACGAGGCCAAACGCGGTACATCTAGTTCTACTCTTCGAGGAGTTCCAGTAGCATTCAGCGAAGTACATCTTCAGGTCATTCTATCAAGTCCGGAGGTAAGATCTCATCGTAACTAACAAAACGAGCACAATCTCGGCACATCTAATTCTACTCTTAGAGGAGTTCCAGTAGCAGATACAGAAGTACACCTTCAAATCACTGCATAATGTCCAAGACTTATCATCATCATCATTACAGCCCTTCACAAGTCCACTGCTGAACATAGGCCCCCAAGGAACTCCACAAAGCACGGTCACGAGCCACCTGCATCCATTGACTTCCTGCATATCTTACCAGGTCGTCACTCCATCTAGTGGGGGGACACCCTATACTCTGTCTCTTTTTTTTAAACGTTACCCCCACACTAGGATTTTCTCCTGTATCGTGGAGGCAGTTTACAAACACAAATTGCACAAGGACAAACATATTACCAGAACAATTATTTGTAGGCCATACAAATACTTGTAGCCCCCACGATAATATTATAATATATTAGTGTTAAGTTTCGAATAAGAGAGTAGTCTAATTAAAGTCCTAGATAGATCAGCACATCTCTCCTTGACACTTTTCCTACATTACAAAATTATTTTGGTTTCTCTGCTTTCGCCGCGCTATAATGGCAAGTACGATGGCCAAGAATAGTTAGCCCTTGGGCGAGAAAAGTTCAAATTCTCTTGTCTCGTGCAGCGACAACCTGTTGAAGATACCGTACCGAAGGTAAATTTCTTGTGCGTGGACCTTACAAACATAATATATTCTCTACAGGCACAAATATATATACATAAAATACTATATCGCTATAACACATCGGTAAGTGATGATCTCCCTACTAGACGGAGAGCCGACCTGTTAAGATATGCAGGTAGTCAATGGATGCAGGTGGCTCAGGACCGTGCTTTGTGGTGTTCCTTGGGAGAGGCCTATGTTCAGCAGTGGACTTGTGAAGGGCTGTAGTGATGAATGAAGACGATCATTTCTTTTAAAGAGAATATAAACCCTTTCCCTGTCTCATGAATCATATATAAACATTTCGATTGTTTATCTATTGTGTCTGTTTCGCGGACAGGGAAGTTGTTAAGCTAAATTATGAAATATTCAAATGCATCCAACTGCGCTTGCAAATGGATCTTTGTTTATTACGCTTAGTAAAGTTTCATTTACAACAGACTCTTAGCTACAACCATTATTTCCCATTTCAATTCGGTTATTGTCGACGACGCCCGCCAGGGTGACTTTGGCCGAGGCAATATCTTCCGAAACACTGTTTGCTACACACTTTGGTTAAAATCATAGAGTTAAGAGTATAATATAGTCGTGAGTTTCTGGTTAGACGAAAATTCACACATATTTCCCTTCGAATGTGGAACGAATAGCCTTAGTAACATATCGAAGGCTATATTTTATTCCATTCCTCTGTCAGTCCATAAACGTCCACCGCTGAATGGGACTCGCTCATTGTACTCGTAGTGAGGATTGCCATAATCTTCATTCTTGGCAGGCAGATGGACTCGAGTACCAAGCGTGACGCAACTTTGACCTTCCTAATTTTTTTTAATTATTTAATATGTATTTTTGTATCTTAATAAGATGAGCACACTATAGAAATACTCCAAAAATAATAAATTTCTTATCTAATACTACTTATAAAATACAAAGTAATTTGAATAACTGTACTTACGATATACAGTTATATCAAAGGCAAACGTGAATAGCTATATTTATTACGTCTTTGAAAATGAAGTAAAAGAATAAATGGTAATTGAACGCTAATCAGTCTGTGCTCTTTTGACATGAGTTGATTTGAATCCTAAAGTTTTATAATAATTTTGTAATGCTAAAGTAATAATGTTAACTTGCCTTTACGAGTATTTTAAAAATAGTGAATACTAAATTCTACATCATAATAAAGTATTTCGCATTTTGAATTAATATAAATTTATATTATTTCAAATCTGACGAGAAGAGCATAGAAATATATTTCTGAATATCAAATCATTTTATGCGTTCAGTATAACAAAAGCAAGTATTTTTTTCCAAAAAAGTAAGGAACCGAATACCGAACCCAGTCCACCAAGTGTATGCTGTGGCCCATAGACCTCTACATCTGTCTTTATGATAAAAAATATCCTATCTTCTCGGCTACAAACAATTAGTCTGATATTACAACAGTTCTCACAAGAGCCATGATTAGAATATAATAAAATAATTATTTGATATATATTACAAGAATAATTAATTGCAAATCATTTATGTTTTTACCACTGGTTCGAAAAAAACCTTTGTCCTGGGAAGAATCAGCAAGAAAACCAGCGAGATTTTTTAAAATATTAATTCGCAATATAATATAATTTACAATTTTATATGTTTTTATTTTTTATAAAACTGAAGAGACAAACGATCTTACAGTCCACATGGTGGTAAGTGGCTAATGAAGTCATGGACACCTGCAGTAAACTTCAAACAAAGAAGGCATTATATCCGGAGACACTGTATATTAATTCATTAATCTAACTACTCTAACTAAGTTAAAGGCTACTAAGTTGAGACAAATTGTTATTATTATAAGACCATTTATGTACACTTGGTTGGCAAATAAAGATTGATTGATATTAGTAGTATAGTTGTAGCACGAATGAGTCGGCTCGAACGGGGAAGGACCACGCTCTCACAGAATACCAGCGTAAAATAGCAGCTTAACACTGCTGTGTTGCATATGATGAGTGTATAGAACCGGAGTCCCTTTTTACTGGAAAAGAGGCATTCCATCTTAGTCCTCACGGGTGACAACGCATCTGCATTTTGATTCTTTATTGAGGATAGATGTGGATGTATATGGGTCGCAGCAAACACTTACCATCAGGTGGACTGTGTGCTCGTTTTTCACCCTATCCTATAAAAAAAACTTAATGGTATGTGGATGCTGTGGCCCATAAACATCTACATTTATCCTCAATTAAGTATCTAAATACGTTGTCACCACGTAGTACTAAGATCGATTGTCTCGTTTACAGTAAAAAAGGTTACCGGGTCTCTACACTCAACAAATGAAACAGCAGCATTAAACTTCTGTTTCAGACTGTGAGAGCGTGTTCCTTCCCCGGACGAGCCGATCCATTCGTGCCAAAACTATAATATAGCTGCAGCATGACTCTACTACGAAAAATTATGATTCCGGGAAGCAGCGTCAAAGGTACGAAACGTGTGTTATTACTGTCGTCAATTCAATCGCCAAGCGTAGCGATTTAGAGGACTTTTACTTGCTGATGATGATCAAGAATAAAATATTAAATATTGAAATTCTAAACACATTTAGATTTATCTGAAAAGGACGTTGTTCACGTTTTTCAATAAATAATAGGTTTAATAATTCCAGAAGACTGTCGCCCTGTTTAAAACATATTTGTGCTTTGTGATATATAACGCAAACTTCTATTATCGTGGCGCCATGCCGCAATTATCGCGTTCAACTTTGTTATTTATTGTTTAAATTTAGATTGTTCTATTTGGTTTACTTAGATGATACGTTAGCTTTGGGGTGATTTTTAAAAGTTATTTAATAAAGATGAATAGTGAAACAGCGCCATCTTCCTCATCAGTCCCTAGAAGTTCTCTGCCAAACATGGGTCCCCCCTGTTGTAGGGAGGATTTTACTCCCTTCACTAACTAACAACTGGAAACTCGAACTGGTTGTACTCCTGTTTTCAAGTTTTGATGTAAAATCGACGAAAGGATATGTGTTGACCGGAACGGCTCCGGGGCGCTGTGGCTTAGCATAGACTTTTGGCGCTGAGGGCCGGGTGGTTGAATCCCGCACTGAACAAGAAGTATTTGTATAGTGGATGTTTATCTTTTTGCAATGTTTATATGTTAACAGCCTCTACGATACGGGAGATAATCTTTGTGTGGAGGTGAGGTTTTTTTTTAAAAGATCTCCTTAAAAAAGATCTACTTTAAAAGATCCGTCGATTAGCATCTTCTTTTTTGATTTCTTACTAGCCTAAAGAATACTGTTAAGGTAATAAGAACCAGATGATTTCAAATTATTTTAATATATGATTCTTTAAACATACATAGTTTTTGCATCGACAACAAATTAAGCTCCATTCTACATAACCATAAAAGATGTCAACACCGAGCATGTAGAACAATATCGTACTTCACACGATTCGGAGGTCCCCCTGAGCCATATAATTTTAATTGCACCTGCTTACTCGCTCCTCCTTTCAAACATTAATATGTTAAAGCCTTTTGAGTCCCTACTTTAATAAAATATATTATAATACGCATAATATGGTGACCCAGATACAGTTGGCTTGCCCTAAATTCAAAAGCTCAATAAGCCAATGCCACTCATATGGGATTTTAATAAATTCGGTCAACTCAATAATTATTGGATCATTCTAAACATTTTAAAAAGATATAAATTGCGGTGTAAAGCCGTCGTAGAGGATCCACTACAACATATGGGTGTCATAAGAAGCGATCGTGTAGTGGTGGTGTAAGAATATCCACTACGCCGTATCACACATATAATCCAATGGGCCGCGGTGTCTTATGATTAACAATTTAAATAAAAAATAACTGTGGTAGCCAACCCGAATGGTAAGTGTGAATTTTAAGAATAAAGTAATAAACAAAACCAAGCGACACAAGCTATCTATACCTTGCCTCGCGAGTTTATACGTAACCTTTTCTAGAAAACTAATATTTAGACTTCTGTCATTGTTTGTTTTTAAAGCAAAAGTACATACGGAAAATATAAATGTATTTAATAAAATACGAACTATCTCTGTAGAATGGGTCGAGGATTACCTACGCATAGTCTTTTATAAATAAATAAAATTAAGTATAGTGCAACAATATAACATTAACTTTAAACAAACATTTAAGAAAATGTTGTTAAAAGGTAATGGCCTACCCATAAATTGCATCACAGGGGGATATTTGCCTTATTTACTATGCTTGGTAAGCAGATTGGCTACCGCAGTTTTTTATTTTTAGTTGGTTTTAGGAAGTCGCTGCTACCTATCTCCTTTTTTGTTTCCTTCTGTCGCCTCTTACGACACGAACTGGACGATATGTTCTACATGATCTGCACGGTCAGGTGATTTCGTTCAAGTATTAATATTACGACTCAAATACAAAACAGATTAAATAATTTACATTAAAAAAAATAAGATTGAAACACGAGCACATAGTCCGTCTGATGGTAAGTGGATTTTGCAGCTCCTAGACACATCTATCTTCAATGAAGAATTAAAATTCATATGCTTTTTGACACCCCTGAGGACTAAGATAGAATGCCTCGTTTCCAGAAAAAAGGTTATCGATTCTCTACATTCAACATACGAAATACAACAGCATTAAGCTGCTCTTTTACCGGGATGAGCCATTCGTGCTACATCCATAATATAGCAGCAGCGGTTGCTATAAACACGTATAAAATGGCTCTACCACGCACATTATGTAAATTTTAAAATACGTCGGGAAATGTTATGCTGAAATAAAATAGTTATTTATAGTGTAACTCGTTAAAATGTCTATATATAATCTTTGTTTTAGTGGATTTAGGAACTTTTATTCTAGTGCCGCTTTACGACATGGTGTAGGTAATCATATTAATCCTTATTTTGTGGTAGTATCCATCTAGGTAGAAGGCGAATTGTTTTTTATAAAGAACTATGAAATAGCATTATTTAGCAATATAATAACAATAATTAATTATTCTTGCCTGCGATTTGAGTGGATTACTTTTTTCATTTCATACCAGCGAGCAATTTTCGCGGCACTAAGCGTTTGCAATAAATCATCGCTTCTAGCGTTTTCCCACGACAAGTAAAGTTGGAAAAGTTTTTGTTACATTCAAACGGTTCACGATAGTTATGAATCCCGACGCGACAGTCTAATCTGCGAATGAGAACATTGATTCAACATTATTTATTACGGTATTATAATTTCATCGCAAGACCGTTTATTGCAAGATGATGTTGTAACCAGGATTAAGAAAGGAATACTTCGGTGGTTTGGTCGTGTAGAAAAAATAACTAGGAAAGAGTGAAAGCAGATTTATGTTGCAGAAATGAACGGCAGAGTCGGCAAGGGACGCAAGTAGACGAAAGTTTATCGACCAAATTGGCGACATATTGAAGACGGGCCAGATTAAGGGTACCCTCAAGCGACGAGCGTGTATGCGTAGATATATGGATGTAAAGGAGGCGAGAGAGGTGTGTCAGGATCGTGCCAAATGGAAGTCCGTACCTACTCCTACTCCTCTGGTTGACAGCCGTGAGTGTTTATGATTATTATTATTACACAGATAACAAACTGGGTAGCTGTCACCTTTATTAGTTATATTTTTAATATTTAAAAATATATAATCAATTTGTTATCAAGAAGATGCTGCTACACATCTCTTGTTTCACTTATATTTGTCGCCGCTCACAACTCCTACAGGATGATATGGAGTAGTGGATTTTATAGCGTTACAACCACACGGTTTATCTGATTTTATCGTGTTTTAAATAGTTGCATTAAAAATGTCATTCGCTATTATCCACCATTTGGAGTAAATTTTTTAAATCAAATTTAAATGCGCTACCCTTGGTGTAAGTATAGCTTATTATATTTACCATTGGCAAAGATATCACGTAACATTTATACATACAAGTAAAAATAAAAAAAATATATGTATTAAGAATTTTTAATATAAATATAATAGCAGCTAAATGCTACTGCGTGTCGTTAGGTGAGTCTAAAGTATCAGATACCAATTTTTCTGGTAACGAGGCATTCTATCTTAGTCATCACAAGGGTGACAACGCATATACATTTTAATTTACTTACCATCCAAGGTGGAGTATGTACTCGTTTGTCACCCTTATTCTATAGAAAATTACTTTTTAATTTAAGTTGGTCTTAATTTTAATTTAATGCTTTATAAAGTCCAGGTTTAAGCGCTCGCTAATTGTTGATTAAAATTTTACATGATTGACTTCATTCTCTATGATGGAAAACGTCGTAAATTTACCTTTTTTAATTTAATTAATACTAATTTAAAACATTTCTTAAATAAAAGTGTACGTAAATTAAAAAAGGCAACTAAAGCCAGGCTACTTGCTGCGGACAGATGTTTAGAATTGGAAGCAATCAACTATCTACATCTACAGCTTTAAAGGTATACTTACACTTGTCGTTATATGAAACTTATTTGAAATAAACTCCCATCACCTGTTTCAGTTTTCCACTGTCGACTCTTACGACACCCACGGGACGATATGAGGTAATGGATATTCTTAAACCACCACTACGCGGTACAATTTCTCAATTTACTTTTTTAGTATATAAAGCATAAATTATAAGTGCTATGGTGATGAGGGTAGTTAAATGTTTTGTTAGAAGTTAATGAACCAATTACTTTTAAGCAACTAAGTAACGTACGTACTTATGTGAAACAATTTGAGCACCTCATATCGCGAGAGAGAGCTAAATGAGCAGTGCGAACTCGTAAGCCATTTAAAATCTCATAAGCGTCTGTATCATATATATATAAATGACAAAGTTTTTTATTACAGACCTTATTTAATTCACTTTTCGTCACTGTCGCTACATCAAATACCTATATGAATAAAAGAAGATATTCCACCCCTAAAGGTGGAAAAAAGGAGATGAAGCTTTTAATTTGGGCTCAATTTTGCTTTCAGATGTGGCCACTGTACGGCAGACCCAGATCTGACCGATTTTATAATAAAATGTGTGAATCCAGGCGAATTTTAAATATAAACTAAAATGGTTTCAGAACAATCAACAACAAATAAAAATGGATATGATTGCTGAGCATCACAAAAATAATAAATTTGGGCAGTTTTGGAAAAATACAAACAAACAAACATACACATAAACACTCACACCTGTCACCCAGAGGGTAGGCAGAGACTATGGACTTCCATTTGGCACGATCCTGACACACCTCTCTCGCCTCCTCCACATCCATATACCTACGCATACAGGCTCGTCGGTTAAGGGTACTCTTAATTTGGCCCATTTTCAATATATCGCCAATTTGGTCGTTAAACTCACTCGTAGACTAGTCGTAAGACTCTCCGCTGGAGCCAATGCGGCGGGAGCTTGATGCTGAGGCATGCAGTACATATTGTAGTGTGAAATTTACCCCGCAAGAAGTAGAGGAAATAATTAAAGGTGTGGTGCGGGGCAAATCTCCTGGACATGACAGCCTCAGCATCGAGCATCTACAGTACGCAGGAGTACACTTGCCAAGAGTACTATCTCTGTTTTTTAATCTTTGTGTAGGACATTATTATCTACCTGAAAGCCTAATACGTACTATAGTTGTACCTGTTATAAAAAACAAGACTGGTGGCTCATTAGATGTGTCTAATTATAAGCCAATATCCCTGGCTACAGTGATTGCGAAAGTACTGGACAGTTTGCTTAGTCGGCGCCTAAATAAGTACGTCTCGCTCAATGACGCACAGTTCGGCTTCAGACCTGGTCTTTCTAGCGAGAGTGCTATTTTGTGCCTCAAACAGACTACCCAGTACTGCAAGAAAGACATCAGTGTATGCTTGCTATTTAGATTTGTTGAAGGCTTTTGACCTTGTATCCTATGAGATCTTGTGGAATAAAATGAATTTGGAGACTGACTTGCCTCGAGAAATTGTATCGCTTTTCAAATACCGGTGTAGTAATCAAAAGAACAATGTAAGATGGATAGGCTCACTCTCCGAAGAGTATAGATTGAATTGCGGTGTTGCGGTGTGAGGCAGGGGGGACTAAGCTCTCCCACGCTTAATATGAACGGGTTGATTGATAAGCTCAGCAGCACTGGTATCGGTTGTCATATAGACGGAGTATGTGTCATCAATATCAGCTACACAGATGATATGGAGTTGAATCACCCATCGAATGGTGCTTTAAAGATAATGATTAATATATGTGAATCCTATATAGCGGCCCAGGGGCTTAAATACAACGCTATAAAGAGCGAATTTATGATATTCAGACCGGATAATAAGCGTTACACTAATATACCGAATATTACGTTAGGTGGTACTCCTTTAAAGAAGGTGGAGTGTTTTAAGTATTTGGGCCACTGGGTCACGGAGGATCAAAAAGACAACTTAGATATTGAAAGAGAGAGCAGGGCGCTGTCTGTCCGCTGCAACATGTTGGCTCGCAGATTTGCACGATGTTCTAGTCAAGCTAAGGTTACGCTTTTTAAAGATTATTGCCAGTCCTTTTACACGTGTAGTCAGTGGGTAAACTATACGCAGAGGGCATACAGCGACCTGCGCATACAATATAATAACGCGTTCAGGGTGCTGAAGGGTCTGCAGAGCTGCTGCAGTACCTCCGCCATGTTCGCGGAAGCTCACAAGGACGGATTCGCTGCAATCATGCGCAAGCGCTGTGCATCGCTACTTCGACGCGTGCGCGGCAGCCCCAACACCATCCTGCGTACGCTGGCTGACCGCTGGGACTCGCCTATGTTGGCTCGCTGGATACGGCTATATGCTGCCTTGTAGACTAGCTTCTTGCCACCATCGGTGCAGTTTCATACTTATGTCGTCAACCAATATGTTACTAACACTATATATAAGAAAACATTTACTAACAACTATGGATATTCTTTTTATCCGAAATAAATGAATTATTATTATTATTAATTTAACTATATCTTAGGTGACATTCGTGTGATATTCCAAAGTCCAATCAAAAGTACCAAAAATTAGACTTTTCATTAAAAGTCCAATCTCAAGACGGTTTGCTTCAGCTTCAAGCAAGCATGATAAACCATTATTTCAAATGTAATATACTAAAAATTGCAGTTGTATGTGAAAATTCATTTTGGGTTAATGTCCTCCTAGCCAAGAATTGACCACACGACAACTTTCAAATAATATGTAATCAGTGTCTATGGGCATGGACTACTATATTGGCTATAGGTAATGTTAGAATTTTTTATAGCTTTCAGAAGATTTCGATTGTAACTCTAAAGAATTGTAAATCACAAATAATCCGATAAGCCATGTGGTGGCGGCGCAAGAGAATCCAATACCACAATTCATCATGTAGGAGATGTAAAGAGATCTTGTAGCTTCCGATTAATATCCGACAGAAGGTCAATTTCTGGCCCAAGTCGAAGCCGAAGCCGATTAATCGGCCATCGCCACAACCTTCTGCCGAAGCCGAAGCTAAAGACGAACTCTATGAAATTCAGTTCAAGATTGGCCAAAATTAATAATCTAAATGATTTTAAAACTTTTAAATTAAAGGTTTATTTTTGCTGTATTGTATATTATAAAAAGGTAATTTTAAACGAGATATGATAAAATTTGCGTCGCCACGTCCATCGAGAGGCCGCTGAAGGCTTCGCCGAAGGTAGTTTTATTGGCCGAAGGTGGGCGACGGTGGCAAAAGCCGAAGCCGAAGCTTCGGTCGTCGGACACTACTCGTACTTCCGATAGATGGCGGTATATTCGTCTCACATACGCCAGACATAAAATACCTAGACAGACAACAGGCAGCAGCGTCAAAGGTGCGATACATTTGGTACTCCGAACGTCAATCCAAATTTGTAATTATTTAAATTTTATAATAAAATTTAAATAATTTACAAATGTTATTATAAAATTAAGCTTTGATGTATATTTGAAACCCTAACAATTTTCATAAGATAAGGAAATTAAAACTAAATTTAATCACTCTCATTGTCAACACGTGGTTTTGTAGAGAACTGACAAGTTAACCATGGTACAATTTAACTTTCTTACCGCGTTCCTAACTAGTTGGCTCGGTCGATTATGTATGTACGTAGCGACTCAGAAATGGAAGAGTATAAATAGTTACCACTGCTAGTTACAACTTATATTTTGCTCTGTTCAGCCTTGGACCGTGAAATTGAGTTTTCTTTTAAATTTTGTTCGAAACGAAAGAGTAGATTTATCGAGAAAGTTAATTTTCTTTTCTGTAACCTTATATAATAATGTCCTCAAGATCGAATTACGATCATGGCGGCCAGTCTCAACAAAGACTAGCCAAATCATTTTATACGTTGTAGAGCCACCCTGCAGCTATATTATGGTTGAAACACGAACGGGTCGGCTCGACTGGGGTAAAATAGCAGCTGAATACTGCTGTTTCGCGTGGTGAGTGTAGAGAACTGGCGACCCTTTTTAGGAGGCATTCCATCTTATTCCCCAGGTGTGACAACGCATTAGCATTTTGATTCATGATCATAATCATAATTTATTTGCAGAAAACATGGTAAATTCTTAAGGATTCTTAGTTAAGGAGAAATGTAAAGGTCTATGGGCCACATCCACTTACCAACAGGTGAACTGTGTGCTCGTTTTTTATCCTATTTCTATAAAAAAAGGCTCTGCGCAAGACAGATTTATAATGTTCGAGTATGTGTACAAGCACAGGTTCACTCTCTACTCTCACACTCTCGTAGACCGATGGGACGGCAGTCAAACACGACCGGAGAGGTATCGTGTGCGGGGCCAACAGCTTTATGAGTCGAGGCATGGTGGTGAAACTCCGCCAACTTTATAACTCCGGGCTGCAACTGAGAATATCTTGACAGAAAACCCAACTGATTTTGGTTCTTATCGGGACTTGAACCCGGGACCACATGATCAGCAGGCGCACTTACGACCACTAGACCTAGATAAACATTGCACTCGTTCCACTTACTACTGTCCGTCAATCCTCGATGGTAGGGATGAATAATATTATTTATACGTAGACACTCAATAAGTTTTAAGATATACAAAAAGTATTCTAGATACTATTAATATTTATTTTACATTTTCAAAATAATCTCCATCATGCTCTATACAAAATTCCATTCGCCTTAACCAACTCTGAAAACACTTTTCCAGTCTTGATCTGACAGGTCGGAAATCGCTTCTTCGTAGGCAGCCACGGCTACTTCGGCGCTTGAAAAAAACTTGCCTTTTATTTTTTCTTTGACTCTTAGGAACAAAAAGAAATCACAAGGAGCTAAGTCAGGGCTGTAGGGTGGGTGACTTAGAGTTTCAACACCAGATTCCTCAATAAATGCTTTTGTTCTAAGGGAGGTATGTGAAGAGGCGTTATCGTGATGCAGCATGATTCCCCGAAGCCCGGTCTTTGGTCTTCTCTCCCGCACAGCTAGAAAAGCTTTGGGTAATGCAACTGTAGTATACCATTCAGAGTTGACTGACCTACAATTTTCCAGCATTGACGTCGACAAATGTCCGCTCCGCGAAAAAAAACTAGCCACCATTTTTTTGCCGACGTTGCGAGGTCTTTGCAGTTTTGTCGGTTACTGTCCTTCTGAGTAGACCCATACCGATGATTGCCTTTTATTTTCCGGATCATATTGATAGATCCATGTCTCTTCACCAGTAACAATTTCTGAAACACGCCTAAATGCCTCGTTTTCAATCCACACGAATGCTTCATGGCACCAATCCACACGAGTCTGCTTTTCGCTTTCGGAGAGCAAACGAGGGATCCATAGACAACAAAGCTTCCTCACTCCAAGATGTTGATGTAGGACGGTATGGATGCTCCCGAACTAATGCCTACAATCTTCTCAATGTCCGTATATGTGATTCGTGGGTCTTCTCGCACCAACATTTTAATAGTCCATACATTTTCTGCCGTTACTGCTGTTTGCGGGGCCCCAGTTCTTTGGTCATTTTTAAGATTAATTTTACCCCTTTTGAATTCAGTAAACCACCTTAAAATTGTTTCACGAGATGGAGCTGAGTGCTCTAATGCTGATTGTAACCGTTGTAAACTTAATTGTTCGGTTAAAACAAATTTAAAATCATAATATATCATAACGCGCAAATGTTCACGGTTAAGATTTTTTTAATATTGAGCAATTGGCTTATGGAGTTCTATTTTAAATAAATTTGCTTTTTAGAAACAGTAAACATAAACATACATCAGTAACAGTAAACATACATCATGTCTTAATAATATTCATTTATTATACGTAAATCCTGAAATGTACTATTTATTTATAAGATTATATTTACAATATATAATATTTGTTACAATTAGAAAAACTGTATTTGGTATTTTATACTCATTATTACCTCATTACTATCTGTTAACAATGGATAAATCTCTTTATTCGGCCAACGTTAGTGGTATTTCAGTTAGCAATGATTAAGTTTAAAGAATTAAAAGTTGGTTTCTTTAATGCGGGTTCATTGGGTACGAAACACGAGGAATTCCTCGTAGCCATGAGCCGACATGATGTTGATCTCATGGCGATAAATGAGACCTGGCTACGGGAAGGCGAAGATGGTCGCGCTCCGCTCGTACCTGGTTACCGCCTACGTCACGTGCCGAGACCACACTCTGTGAGCGGTGGCCATGGAGGGGTGTAGGCTTTACGTCAAAAGGGAATCAACGCCCGAACATTATCTACTCTCACCACAACTGTGTAGAAGAGATGTGGCTAGCCCTGCATATCAACTCCAAAAATTGTGATAGGCACGGTTTTGCCCACCATGGCTTAGCGTTGAATTATTTCTTGATGCTATTACTGACAGCCTTAGCACATTTTCGTACGATTATGTTCTGATTTTGGGAGATTTTAATATTAATTTAATTGACACAGAAGATGTGAAGACCAAGCGTTTTATGGAATTTATAAATTATGTTAATATTAAACAATTAATAGATAAGCCGACACATTTTACCGAAACTAGTCAAACTCTAATTGATGTTATCTGTACTGATGCGCCAACACGAAATGTCACAATCGATCATATAGCTGACTTAGGTAATCATGCCTTTCTTACATGCGAGTTACATTTTAAAATAGACAAAATACTACCTCGGACGCTAGTATATCGCCCCTAAATGATATCCTACTTGATTATTTTGAACGAGACCTCGGATAATCCCATGGGATGTGATCAGTTGTACCGATAATGTCAATGAAATGGTGCACTTATTTAATCGCTACATCCTAAATTTATTTGACTTGCATTCACCTATTAAAACAGTTATACTTAAAGATCGCCCTTGCCCCTGGATAACCAAAACCATAAAATTAATGATGAGTTTACGTGATGAAGCACGCAACAAATATCGATGTTCACAGTCGCCCAGTCATAAAAATTATTATAAACAATTAAAACATCAAGTAAATGTCGCACTATACCACGAGAAAAAAGCATATTACAAAGTGTTCATTAATAATAATATCAGCAATCCAAAGAAGTTATGGTCAAATCTGAAGGCGTACTCGTTACCACCGAAAAACGAATACGACCTACCGCCACATTTATCGGATCCTGAGATTATTAATTCACATTTCTCAAACATACCAGGTTTCTATAACATCATATATTTTGAATTTAATAGATTTTTACTTCTAAAACTTTTTTACTGAAACCGGTATCTCAAGATATTACTTGGAATATAATTAAAAAACTAAAATCTAATGCACTAGGAGTTGATGGTATTACCCTAAATATGTTATTAATGACCCTTCCAAAAGTCAAGAATCTATACCGCTTTGATTAACCTATCGATAACCACAAGTACATTCCCTGACATCTGGAAACTAGCCTTAATACGTCCTCTTCCAAAAAATGCCAATCCTGCTACCGTGACAGACTTACGGCCCATAAGTTTGCTACCCTGTATATCTAAAATATTAGAAAAAGTTGTGTATCAACAATTAATTTCATATCTAGAAAATAATGCTATACTGCCCGATCTTCAATCGGGTTTCAGAAAGGGACGAAGTTCTGCTACTGCCCTATCTGATGTAGTAGGTAATATATTGGAGGCCCAAGATACAGGTCAGGGGACTATACTCGTTCTATTAGATTATTCCAGGGCTTTTGATACCATAAATACGCCTTTACTTTTGTCCAAAATGTCGTTTTACGGATTTGACCCCAGGACTATAAAATGGTTTCACAGTTACCTTAGTGGACGTTCACAGCAAATTACAATTCAATTAAATGGTCAAAACTGTGTGTCTTCTCCGCAGCGGATCACGCGTGGTGTTCCTCAAGGATCAATTTTGGGTCCCGTACTTTTCGTTATATACATCAGACATTAGTAACTGTTTCAATATTGTAAATATCACTTATATGCAGATGACACACAGATTTATAAGTCTTTAAGCCTAGTCATACTGCAGAAGCTATTAATGGACTCAACGAGGTTTGGATAGAGTAGTAAAGTGGTCAGAAAGAAACGGTTTAGTGTTGAATCCATCAAAGACAAAGTTTTTAATTTGCGGAACGAAACAACAGATTCAAAAAATAAATAAATTTGTTCCAACACTGTATATAAAAGGTACGGTATTAGAAAGAGTTGATAAAGCACGTAATTTAGGAATTATAATTAGCCCCGATCTCAGATTTCAAGATTATATCAATAACATTGTTAAGAACTGTTTTTATAGGTTAAAAATCCTGTATAGAATGCGTGAACATTTAAGTATAGAATTACGAAAAAGACTATCGGACACCCTAGTACTATCAAAATTTAATTATGCTGATACAGTTTATGGGCCTTGTTTACTGTCACGTACCGCATACCTTATTCAAAGGGTCCAAAATGCTTGTGTGAGGTTTTGCTTCATGTACCGCCAAGAGGTCACGTAAGCCCATTTCTTGACGACAATAATATTCTTAAAATGGCTGCCAGACGCAAACTTCACTTAGCTTATGTACTGGCGTCATAAAGACAAAAACCCAAAGTATCTTTTTAATAAGTTAGACTGGTCTCGCATGAGCATAAAGTATCTCACCCGCTTCATCTTATAATAGGCTCAGTGTTCCGCGACATTCTTCTTCAGCCTTTCGAGGTTGTTATAAGTATGCAGCCTCTGATTGCTGGAATAATTTACCTCCTCCTGCGTGACCTAAACACATTAGGCACGTTTCGAAAACACTAAAATATCTCCTAATAAATGAACAGAAGGGCATAGTTAATAAATAGGAGTAATGTTAAAGAGGTTAAACGTTAGCTACTGATTTATTTTCCGTTTACATAATATTTATTATGCTATTACATATAATTATTTATTACAAAAGCCTATTAAATGTATGTATCTGTGTATGTGTATATATATACACAGATACATACATTTAATATATATATATATATATATATATATATATATATATATATATATATATATATATATATATATATATATATATATATATATATATATATATATGTGTGTGTGTGTGTGTGTGTGTGTGTGTGTGTGTGTGTGTGTATAAATGCATGTATATATATATATATATATATATATATATATATATACATAACAAATCTTATATTATATATATAATTTTATAATATACACTGTTAAATTAAATTATGACACTTACTAATGTTCCCGTCACGTCTTACGTAGCGTTCAGCATAACTATACAATACGTATTCCATTTTGTTATTATCATTCATCTGCTATTATTATCATATCTATCTACTACTCGCTTGATGTCGACACTTACGGTACGGTCTCCGAAGGACCGTATGGGGCCGACTGAAAATCAGCGTCGCTATCCCGCGGCTTATGCTGAGACGTCATGAATTGTTGTTATATCCTCAATTTTTTTTTCTTATTAATTTTGTTTATTCACCTGTACTGTAATTTGTGATTGTAATCTGAAGTGTCGGAATAAATGTCTTTAAATGTCTTTAAACATATAACACGGGTGCGTTCCATTATTAAATTTCGAGCATCTCAAAACTTATTGAGTGACCTACGTATAATGGTAGGAATATATAGTGAAACAAATTTTACGAATTTTATCGCTTTAATTTTAAGTTTATAGAAAAGTATAATTAAAGGCGAAAATATCCGCAAAATTAGTTTCATTTGATGTGTAGTATTCGCGTAAATATAAAAGATCATTAGGGATGGATAATTATTGTCTAGCATGCTTTTAATATGTGTGACAGCTCCTTTTGCCTTAAATTTAAAAGTACTCGGCAAACTTGAGAGCGAATCCCGCCAGCATAAAATTGAATGTAAACATAAAATCGCGAAAATATCGAGCGTGTTAAAAAACTTAAAAATAAATTTTGAGAATAAATGAAAACTCATCGAGGCAGAGCAGTGGACTTTTCCGTGCTCCAAAACCTTTTTGGAAATGACAGTAATCCTGCAGTCCAGTAATTGGACGTAAATAGGCTGTCATTTTACTTATTTATCCATCCATTACAGCCAATAAAAGTCCACTGCTGAATATAGGCCCTCCCAATAGATTGGTTATTAGGGAGGATTTTGCCATAGTTTCCTCGCTTGGCAGGTGTGTTGGCAAATACTGTTCTTTATTTTTATTTTAAGTTGTTAAGAAGATGCTGCTTCTGTCTATTTTAATTTCTCTTTGTCTCCTCTTACGACACCCACGGGACGATATGGGGTAGTGAATATTCTTACACCACCACTACACGGTTTATTTATGTTATTAATATTTTTTTTACTAGAGTTAAGAAAACTTTACAAGTAAACTTTTTATAGGTTCGTAAGTAGAGAAAAAATACATACGTTCCCGAAAGACTGTCGTAGGACAACGGCTGTAAACCAGGATAACATTAATCAAGAAAATTTTACGAGAGGCTTGAGCTTGAAGTTATAACATGTGTCGTGTTGTAAAAACTGGATTTTTTATTTTATATTATAGGGTGACAAATGAGCACACAGTCCACCTGATAGTAAGTGGTTGCTGTGACCCATAGACATCTACGTCTATTCTCAATAAAGAATCAAAATGCAGATGTGTCGTCACCCGTGAGGACTAAGATGGAATGTCTCTTTTCCAGTAAAACGGTCTCCGGTTCTCTACACTCACCATACGAAACACAGCAGCATTAAGCCGCTATTTTACGCTGGTATTCTATGAGTGTGGTCCTTCCCAGTCGAGCCGACCCATTCGTGCTACAACTATAATACTAATATAGCTGCAGCATGGCTCTACCACGTAGAAACGTGGATTGCTGTTTTGTAATAGAGCAAACGAGGATCCATCGACAAGAAAGCTTCCTCATTCCAAGATGTTGATGTAGGATGGTATGAATGCTCCCCGAACTAATGCCTACAATCTTCTCGATGTCCATACATGTGATTCGTGGGTCTTCTCGCACCAACATTTCAGTAGTCCATACATTTTCTGCCGTTACTGCTGTTTGCAGGGCCCCGGTTCTTTGGTCATCTTTAAGATTAATTTTACCCTTTTGAATTCAGCAAACCACCTAAAAATTGTTGCGCGTGATGAAGCTAAGTCCCCTAATGCTGATTGTAACCGGTGTAAACTAAATTGTTCGGTTTAACCAAATTTAAAATCATAATATATCATAGCGCGCAAATGTTCACGGTTAAGATCCATCGATTTAAATGAAAAGCGCGGAAGCGTTGCAGGAAAATTAATAGAACTTTTTTTTTAATAATGAGTAATTGGCTTATGCAGTTTTGTTTTTAAATAAATTTGATTTTTGAAAACATATAACACGGGTGCATTCCATTTTTAAATTTCGAGCATCGCAAAACTTATTGAGTGACCTACGTATAATTGTAGGAATAGATAAGTGAAACAAATTTTACGAATTTTATCGCGTTTAATTTTAAGTTTAAAAAAAATTAAGTTATAATTAAAGGCGAAAATATCCGCAAAATTAGTTTCATTTAATGTGTAGTATTCACGTAAATATAAAAGATCATTAGGGATAGATAATTATTGTCTAGCACATGCTTTTAATATGCGTGACAGCTCAGCGGATATACGCTTGCCTTAAATTTAAAAGTACTCCGCAAACTCGAGAGCGAATCCCGCCAGCATTAAATTAAATTGTCGTAAACGTAAAAATCGCGAAAATGTCGATAGCGTGTTAAAAAACTTAAAAATAAATTTTGAGAATAAATGAAAACTCATCGAGGCAGAGCAGTGGACTTTTCCGTGCTCCAAAACCTTTTTGGAAATGACAGTAATCCTGCAGTCCAGTAATTGGACGTAAATAGGCTGTCATTTTACTTATTTATCCATCCATTACAGCCAATAAAAGTCCACTGCTGAATATAGGCCCTCCCAATAGATTGGTTATTAGGGAGGATTTTGCCATAGTTTCCTCGCTTGGCAGGTGTGTTGGCAAATACTGTTCTTTATTTTTTATTTTAAGTTGTTAAGAAGATGCTGCTTCTGTCTATTTTAATTTCTCTTTGTCTCCTCTTACGACACCCACGGGACGATATGGGGTAGTGAATATTCTTACACCACCACTACACGGTTTATTTATGTTATTAATATTTTTTTTACTAGAGTTAAGAAAACTTTACAAGTAAACTTTTTTTATAGGTTCGTAAGCAGAGAAGAAAAAAATACATACGGTCCCGAAAGACTATCGTAAAGACTAGGTAGGCTGTACACCAGGATAAGATTAATCAAGAAAACTTTTACGAGCGACTTGAGCTTACTGAAGTTATAACATGTGTCGTGTTGTAAAAAACTGGTTTTTTTTTTAATATTATTGGGTGACAAATGAGCACTCAGTCCACCTGATAGTAAGTGGTTGCTGTGACCCATAGACATCTACATCTATCCTCAATAAAGAATCAAAATGCAGATGTGTCGTCACCCGTGAGGACTAAGATGGAATGTCTCTTTTCCAGGAAAAAGGGTCTCCGGTTCTCTACACTCACCATACGAAACACAGCAGCATTAAGCCGCTATTTTACGCTGGTATTCTATGAGAGCGTGGTCCTTCCCCGGTCGAGCCGACCCATTCGTGCTACAACTATACTACTAATATAGCTGCAGCATGGCTCTACCACGTAGAAACGTGGATTGCTATTTTGTAGTAAAGCAAGAAAGATTTAGATGAAATTCATTTTCACAGTTACTGACCAATATAACCATCGCTGACCGTGTCCGAAGGGAAATAAATTTTCACTTACCATAGAATAAAAATATTTTTTTTATAAAACTGAAGTGGCAATCAAACTCACAGTTCACCTGATAATTATTGGCATGACCTTCAAACAAAGAAGGCTACAGTTGCGTTGTCACCTCTGAGAACTAAGATAGAATCATTCACAGCCTTTAATTTAATGGCTCTCTGTGCAAGCACTGCTATTTGGCGGCAAAATATTAGCTATTTCTATATATTATAGTTGGTACCAAAGCAGACCGTCATAGACAGAAAAGAAGTCCTTTCAAATCGTAAAAGGAGTCCTCGAGGAGGAGGAGTTTTCGAGGATTGATATAGATGTCTATTGGCCACAGCATCCAATTACATCAGGCGGGCTGTGTGCTCACTTGTCACCCTTATTCTATAAAAAGAAGTCCTACCACTGAGTTCTATCAGGCTGTGATGAGTTCCCCCTTAGTCCTCAGAGGTGACAAAGCATCTGTGGCCTTCTCTATTTGAAATTGGTAGATAGTCCTGAGCTGTAATAACCACTTACCTTCTAATGGACTGACTGCTCGTTTGTCACTTCAATTTTATAAAAAATACTATTTTAAACTTGGATTGAAAAAAAATCTTATCAGTTATTTTTATGTATTTTAAATATCAGTTCATACGTGGTGGAACCATGCTTCAGTCTATATTATGGTTGCTGCACGATTAGGTCGGCTCGATCGGGAAAAGACCGCGCTCTCACAGAATACCAGCGTAAAATAGCGGCTTATTTTTGCTGTGATTCGTATGGTAAGTGTAGAGATCCGGAGCCCTTGTCATTGGAAATGAAGCATTCTACCTTAGTCCTCGGGGGTGACTACCCATTTGCATTGTTATAATTAACCGAGGATAAATTTAGATGTCTATGGACCATTTCAGAAACATGCTGTAGTTGATAGTTTGTAGTGACAAATTGTTTTATTAATGTTGAGGAGTTGGTGATATAAATTATATTATTACTTAGTCTATGCGGAAATCAAACCCGCGGCGCACAGCTTCACCGCCACTGCGCTATAGGGCCGTAAAAATATTAGTAACTTTGAAATAAATATATTTTCGTCGTCGGCGTGCCCTCCCGCTCTTTGTTTTACCGCTACTTTTGAAAATGAGAAAAGTTTGTACCACTTTTTGTTCATTATAATGTTTTGTGATTAATTCTTTGCGACCCAAACTGTGTAACCCAAAATTAATATCGTAGTTTCATCTCGCTTTTTGTGGAGTTTACCCACCAAGATGAGACAAAAAAGTAAATATAATTTACTTTAAAGCAAATGAAGTACTAAGTGTTGGGACTCCTTTTATGCTTAGGAGTTCGTTTTGATCGGTACTACATTCTTAATTTTTTCTGGTGCCAATTTGCATAGAACAGAACTATTAAACTAGAACTATTAACACGCTTTTATTAAATTCACAGAATATTTTAATGTAATTTTCAACAACTTCGATTGACTTGAAAAATCGCACTTGTATCGACGACCGATGACAATACCAAAATTTAATAACTTTTTCCTAGTATCCTGATCAGGATCACCAGGATAAAATAAAATAATTATCAGAATCATCACAGCTCATGTTCAATGTGTATTGTTTAAGTTTTTTTTTAAACTCTTATATTATTATTCAATATAGATTACAAATATACTTATTTAAAGTAATTTAAGCTTTACCACTGGCTCGGAAAACATACCTATTTAGAAAGAACCGACAAGAAACCCTGCGGAACTTTTGAAATGAAACTTCTTTATAGACGTATAGGAGAAAAAAAAAAGTCACACTTTTTAGTTACGCTCGACCGTCACGCGTCTATGATGTGCCGATTCGATTATTTATCTATACGATTAAACGATAATGCGAACTAAGTATCTCGATTATTAATCTATTTTTATTCGACATCGTTCGATTATTATTTCGAAATTAAAATAGTTGAAAATTGTCTTATCTACAGATTATAAAAACGAAACAATAATAACACAATTATAACACTTATTTATTTAAAAAAAAAACAATATTATTTTAACTTAACATCAAACAGTTATCAATTTCCAATCAGTGTCAATAAAATTATGTAAAATAGATGCTTTTGCATCATGCTGTTACTTCTTAAATTTGTCAACTTTTTGACCTACTTTGGAAAAAAATCTCTGAACGGAACGGGATATACTAATATTTTTAATGTAATTTATACAGATGCGGGTTTGTATACGTCTGAAATCGTGTACGTCCCATGTACTAGCTGTTTGTATATGTCTGAAATCGTGTACGTCTCATGTTCTTATGAACCTAGTAATTCATTCATTTGTGTTTGTTAATCAATAATATAATACGTTTATCAATAATAATATACTACGAAAGAAACTTCGTTCCAACCGAGTGTTCCACGACACTCACGCATGTATATTTTTTACTTAAAACGAGAAATTGGACACGGTTAAAACTGTTCGATATATGTTACTGAAATAAATTTTATTTTATTTTATTTAGAAACAACATGGTAGCGATCGCCTTGTTCCCAGGAGTTATTATCTAGCATGTACTCCTTAGCAGTATAATATCCTTTATAAAACAAGTTTTGCTTAATAATAATTATCAATGTTTGGATTGCTGTGTTCCAGTCTGACGGATATAGAAAACCAGTATAATTACACGCTGTGAGGCATTCCATCTTAGTCCTTAATCTCTGTTAGTCTTCTTTGTATGAAATTGGCTGCCGGTGTCCAAAGGCTGCAGTAGCCGCTAACCATCAGATGGGGCTTTAATTCTTCTTCTGCACACTATTTTTATCTTAACACCGACTTCATAATGAGCTATTATGTGGAAATTATTGCATTTTTTTAGTTCTTTGAAGTTGGCTTTACTTTTTACATTAAAAGTCTTATTTTAATACGTGGTAGAGAAACGCTTCAGCTAAAATAAAAAAATATGGTTGTAGCACGATTAGGTCACCTCAGCCGGTGAAGGACCACGCTCTCACAGAATACCAGCGTAAAATAACGGTTCGATGCTGCTGTGTTTAAGTGTTCCGTGTGATGATTGTAGAGAACCGGAGATCCTTCTTACTGAAAGCGAGACATTCCATCTTATTCCCCAGGGGTGACAACGTGCTTGTATGTATTTTGATTATTAATCGAGGATAAATGTAGATGTCACAGCCACAGCATCCAGCATTTTCATCAGGTGGACTGTGTGCCCGTTTATTACCTTGACTCTTTAAAAAAATATTAACACGACATTTTTAGTCTACAGGAGTGACAACGCACCTGCATTTTGATCTTGTTTAAGGATATCTGTAGGAGATTATGCGCTACAGCAGCCACTTATAAGGTTGACTGTTTTTCCTGTTGTCACTCTGACTTTTATAAAAAAGTGCGTCGTATAAAACATATTTTCTAACATATTCTTCCAAAATTACCCATTGAATGCCATCGATTACGCTTAGGAACCTCATAATACATTCATGGCTTGCTAATAATTCACAATTAAAGCTCTTATCAGCGTTCAACAAAGCGCACACGCGTATAAAGTGCGATATTAGTGTACCTACGGGCGATCAGCGATGATACTGCTTGAAATTGCATTGCAAGTGCGCATGAGCTAAATATCAGCTTAGAATGCAATATACATCCACACTTTAGAATGTAACCACATCACATTTCCCGAAACGTAATATTACTTTGTGATGTCACAATTTTTTTTTTATAGAATAATATTGACAAACGAACACACAGCCCAACAGATGGTAATTGAGTATTGTTGTCCATATACATCTACATCTATTCTCGGTTAGTAATGAAAATACATGTGCGCTGTCACGCCTGAGGACTAAGATGGAATGCACCATTTCCAGTAAAAGGGGTTCTCTACACTCAAAGGATTTTATTGTTCATAGGTTCTTTTTTGTAATTAATAAAATGAATGAATAAATATACGTATGTACTGTTTTGTAGCATCGATAAAGCTATATCTTTCTTTCTTTCTTTAAACGGGCTGTGGAGAGCAGCCTGCAAGAAGTCTGGTACTGCGATCGTCAGTCCGCTTGTAAAGTATGACTATTAAGGGAAATTCTCCCTATGAGGATTTTTTTAAAATGAAATGATTAAAACTCATGTCCAGTAGCTAGGCTTTTAGGTGCTGATGAAGATGATGATTAGGCCTTATCGGGACTTTAGAAATAAAATAAGTGGACTGTATTAACAATAGGATTAATGCCGTTAAACATCGTAAAAAACGTATTATATTGAATTAGTGAAATGCCCGTCTGCTACCGCGTCTCACAGCTGAGTGAGGAACGGAGGCGATCGCGCTGCCGCGGAGTCAGCGACCGGGTCTTCCGCAGTTGAAGAACTCTGATAAAGACGATGACCGCTCCTAGCAAAAGCATTTTAAGCTTACCAGGAGTAGTTAAAACCTTGTTGGGGCGGCGTAAGAATATCCACTACCCCATATCATCCCATGGGTGTCGTAAGAGGCGATAGAGGGAAATAAATCAGGAGATAGGCAGCAGCGTCTTCCTAATAACGACCAAAAATAAAAACAGTGGTTGCCAACCCGCTTGTTAAGCGTGGCAACTATGGCAAATATCAGTGAGGATATTGATGAGGTAATCTATGGGGGAGGCCTATGTTCAGCAGTGGATTTTAATAAGCTGTAAGGAGTAGTTTTTTTTATAGAAGTTAAAGGAAATATTAGTAATGTTAACAGTATTTCTAGTATTTTTTATTTAAAAAAAGACCTGCCTATATGGAAATTGAGAGAAGATAACTAACATTGAAATGATATTATATGCTATCTCATTTATATCTTCCATGCCTCCTTATTCTCACGAAACTTTCACTTTTTCTCCTGTAGACGAGGCGAGATACGCAAAGCACTTTCTTCTATTAAATCGAAAGCCATTGGTTGTGATGATTTGAGTAGGGTAATGGTTTTTGCACGTGTTGCATACTGTTTACCCGTGACAACTCATATCATTGACTTTTCGCTGACCAATGGCGCTTTCCCAACTCTCTGGCGTAAAGCCTTTACTATTCCCATTCCCAAATCCAACGATTGCAGCGCTATATCCAATTTCAGACCAATTTCTATCCTGCCTTTTCTCTAAGGTTCTGAAGCTGTTGCTCATAAACAGATTTCTTCTTTGTTTTCTCAAAGAATATTCTTTCCCCTTATCAGTTGGGTTTCCGCCCTGGTCATTTTACAACTACTGCTCTTCATATCAAGATGACGGAAGATGTCCGAGAGGAGATGGAAATATCAAAACTGGCCGTTCTCATCTTAATTGATTTTTCAAACGCATTTAATTCTGTTGATCATGATATCTTGGTAGCACTTCTTTCTCATTTGCATATCTCGTCTTCAACTCAGGAATCATATCTTCGAGGCCGCCAACAGGCCGTGCGTACTGGACATATATTACCTGACTGGTGTAATGTGTCTACTGGCGTTCCTCAAGGCGGTATAGTCTCTCCTCTTCTGTTTTCAATTTTATCAATCTCATCACATTAAATCTCAAGTGCTCTTACCATCTGTATGCCGATGATCTGCAGTTATATGCGCAAGTGGAACACTCAAATATCTCTAATGCTATCTCATTATTAAACGATGACTTAAAATATATCTCCGAATGGTCCACTGTGTTGGCATAAACGAACCCATCTAAATGCCAAACCATAATCTTAGGTAGCCCACGATTGGGGTGCGAAGTCAGAAGTCCTCCACGTGTGCCTGGTAGTTGCGGGTCCCTCTCGATAAGTCTGGAGGAAGAGCAGCTACTGGGCTGGTGCATGGCGCGGCAGTAATCTTCCTCGAGAAATGAGAAGAAATTCTTACTCCTTGGGAAGGTTACTGCCGCGGCTAATTATTCTGACATGGGTGGGGTCCGTCCCGGACCAACGGCGCGTTCACTGCGTGACCCTCTGATCAGCAGAGGGCATAGCAGAGGAGTGAGGGCGGGCTCGGTGTGCACTTACCCTGCCTCCGGGCAGACAGTGAAGGATTCATCCTTTGCTGTCACCGCCGGTCTCGTAACCCCAGTATCGAAGTGTCGTGGATCATGTCTCGCGGCTTTGATTGGGACCGAGGGTCTTGGCTTAACCGCCCGGACCGCGAGGGAGAAAACCTCTATAAAAAGTTACCCCGAATCTCAAGCGGCGACGCACCGCGAAGGGATGGATGGCTGACGGGGTTCTACGAACAAATCAGTCGATAGTGCGCTCCTCGCCAGGGTACCTGCAGACCCCTGGCGAGTAATAAATCCTCTAAATCTGCTTACCTTGGTAAGGGTCACCGCCAAGGTGGACCTTTAATTACCCCATACTCGTGGGTACAAATATGGAAATAAAACCAAAACCGCCGACAACGGCAACATAGAGGAGAGGAGGAACGATGCGGGGACAGAGTCCGACGCCGCATCGAGCAGCGTGGGAGGCCCAGAGCTCCCGACGCGTGGAGCCTGGGACCGCGGAGACCAGTAAGTTCTTCCGCAAGCGGTCCAGGCGGGATGGCGACCAGGGTCGTCAGCCGATGAAGAGGAGGCTTGGCCGGAAAATCCCCACCAACAGGCGGGGCGGGCTGAGAGGCAGAGGGGCCTCTGACAATCAGAGGGCCGAACAAGCGGCAAAGCATGCCGAGGAGGGGCGCCACCGGGCGATACGGCTCGGTATCAGGCGAAGAGATGATGACTGGCGGCCCGAGGTGGAGCGTAAGGCCAGATTCGCAAGGAGGTGGAGGCCGCGATCAGTCGTCGGCCTACGCAAGGCCTCCTCAAAGTTAAAGGCCATTCCGCGGCCTCCGCCTCCATCATGGCGGCTGCGGAGGCCAACAGTAGCGGAGCTGCGGGCGGATGTGGCCCGCCTGACGTCCGCCATGGAGACTCTCCAGAAGGAGAACGAGAAGCCCGCGCAGACCTGGCCAGTCTACGTGAGCCTGCCTCTCGCGCGGCGCCCCAGACGCAGCGCCCAAGCCAGCCCGTGTCGATGGAGAACCAGGTTCTGAACCTGGTCCGGCAGGAGCTGGCTGCCTTCCAGCACCGGTTCTCCGTGCTGGAGGGCATCGTCCTGCGGCCCCTAGGGCAAACAAGACGGCGGCGAGGCCGGCAACGGTCTCGTACGCGGTGGCCACAGCTGCCGCATCCGCCGGGGCCGTCCAGCCAGCTTCTTCGGGCGGTTGCCCTCCTCCCCTGAAAAGCCGGCTCCGGCAAAACCGGTACCGGCTGAACTGGCTCAGCTAAGCCGGCAACGGGAAGGAGAGGCAAGGCGAAGGCAAAAGGGCAAAGCGGCAGCACAGGCGGTGGCTGCGCCAGCCCCAGTGCCTGCGGCGAATGTGCCAGCGCCAGCGGCAAGCCAGCTGCCGCCGCCGCCACCGCCCTCAGCTCCCTACACCTCCCGCGGCTGAAGCCGGTTGGCAGGTGGTCGGGGAAAAATAAGGGAAGAAGGCAGCCAAAAGGCCAAAGAGCAGGAGCGGCAGCGCCAGTTCAGGCGCGCAAGATCGCGCTAGGCCTGCGCCCCGAAGACCGCAGCTGTAGTGATTACACTACAGCCGGACGCGGAAAGAAGGGCGTTACCTACCGCGATCTGCTCGCAAAGGCGAAAGAGGCGGTGGATCTCGGGAGCTCAGATCACCGGGGCCTGGCTCAAAGTCACCCAGACGGGGCCCGTATGCTGGAGATCCCTGAATCCAGTGGCGCGACCGCGGACGCTCTGGCTGCGAAGCTCAGAGCGTCCCTGGACGCGGACGAGGCCCGAGTCCAGGCCCGTCAGATGCGCAGACCTGCGCATCATGGGTCTGGACGACTCGGTATCGGAGGAGGAGTTGGCCGCCGTCGCCAGGTCCGGGGTGCACTACTGACCAGATCAGGTCAGGCGCCATACGCCCGGTCCAACAGGGTATGCATGCCGCCACGGTGTGCTGCCCTGTTACGGCGGCCAAAACCATAGTGGAGGGCCGAAGGCTTCTGGTGGGCTGGGTCTCAGCGCAGGTTAAGCTGCTGGAGCCCAGACCTGAGTGCTACCGCTGTCTCGTGGGGCACCACGTATCGGTGAAATGCGCCTCGGAGGTTGACCGCAGTGGCCTTTGCTTCCGCTGCTGTCAGCCCGGACACATATCGGCGACCTGCTGCGCCACGCCGCACTGTGATGCGTGCGGCGACCGGCAAGCCAGCCGATCACCGGGCCGGAAGCAGGGCCTGCGCCACCCGCCAAGGCCAAGGCCGCGGGGAGGCCCTCCGCCGCCACCGCCTCTGTGGCCACCGCCGCAGTCGCGACTGCCGCCGCCGCCGCTGTCGCTGTCGCCGCCGCCGCCGCCGCGACACCGACGCCCGCAGAGGCGCCCCGTGGAGGAAGCTGAAATGGAATGCCTATAACGGCCCCATTAAGCTTCCTCCAGGCGAATATCAACCACTGCGCCTGTGCTCAGGATCTGTTGCTCCAGAGCATGGCGCAGTGGTCGATTAACATCGCTGTGGTCGCTGAGCCGTATTTTGTCTGGCCTAGGGAGGACTGGGTGGCGGACCTTAACGGCTCAGTGGCCATCATTTCTTCAGCCGCCGCCGGTACCCCGACCCTGAAGGTGTCAGGAGGGTCAGTGTAGCAGCACGGTTCGGGAGTTCGTCATTGTGGGGTGTACTTCTCCCGAACCGATCTCTCGCCGAGTTTCACAACTCTCTTGCAGAGCTGAGAGCAGTCGTCGTCGGAAGCTATCCTCCCGTACTTGTCCTCGGGGACTTCAATGCCAAGAACTTGGCTTGGGGTTCTCGTCGTACAGATGTGCGGGTAGGATGGTGGAAGACTGGGCTCTGGAGACAGGCCTGGTCGTCCTAAATCAGTTCTGTCCCCACGTGTGCGGATGCGGGCGAGTCGGTGGTGGACATTTCGTTCGCTAGCCCCGCTCTGTCGCCGCGTGCCATTGACTGGCGTGTCATGGAGGGTGGAGACCTACTCCGACCACCGGTACATCCGGTTTGACGTCTCCACCCAGCCCTCGAGCGCGCCAGTCCCACAGGCCCCGAGTGGTCCGCGTTGGGCGCTGAAGCAGCTGGACCGGGAGCTCCTCCTGGAAGCCTGATCGTGCAGGCCTGGGTGTCATCACCGGACAGGCCTGCTGACGTCAATGATGAGGCAGGGTGGTTCCAGGAGGCCATGTCCGAGATATGTGACGTGGCAATGCCCCGCGTCCGGCCAGGAAGTGCCCGGCGTCAGGTGTATTGGTGGTCGCGTGAGCTGACGTCTCTGCGCGAGGCGTGTGTCGCCGCGCGGCACCTATACGCCAGGCATCGCAGGCTCCGCATTCGTCCACCGAATGCGGCAGCCATTGAGGGGGCTGTACGAGGGATACAGAGCGGCGAAGACCGCCTCCGAGGAGTTGTCCTGCGGGCCCGGGATCGGGCCCGTGAGGAGATGCTGGAGACTCGATAGAGATCCGTGGGGCGCCCTTACAAGATGGTGGATAAACCCGCACCTGGGCCCCGCTGACGCAGAGTCTCCGGCCTCAGCTCGTGGAGGATGTGGTGAGCGCTCTGTTCCCTGCGCGCGGGAACATCCGCCCCGTTTATGGCTCCGCCACCTGCGGTGCCGGAAGCGGACCACCAGGACGACGACGACGACATCCCGGAAGGGACCGGGGTAGACCTGAGAGTGGCGGTACGTAGGCTCAAGGCCAGGAATACCGCCCCAGGACCCGATGGCTTGCCTGGCAAAGCCTGGGTCCTGGCCTCGGAGGCCTGGCCCCGACTGAGGGCTCCTAAGCGCATGCTTGGAGGCCACCCGCTTGTTGGAAGACGGGAAGCTGGTCCTCATTCGAAGCTGGCGCCCTGCGGACTCTCCGTCCGCATACCGGCCCGTGGTGCTGCTCGACGAGGTGGGCAAGCTCTTTGAAAGAGTAATTGCAAACCGCCTCGCCGAGCACCTTGCGGACGGGCCGGATCTGCGGAACACCAGTTTGGTTTCCGCAAGAGGCGCTCTACGGTGGACGCCATCATGCGCGTGAGAGCCCTCACGACGGGGATGCAGTGGCCAGGGTTGTATTGGCGGTGTCTCGACATCGCCAACGCCTTCAACCCATGCCCTGAGCTGCATTAGGAGGCACCCGGTATCACCGGTGCCGACCTATCTCCGTCGTATAGTCGGGGACTATCTGACAGACAGGGTCGTCATCTACCCCGGTCGAAACGGTGAGTGGAACCGGCGAGATGTCGTGCGGTGTCCCACAGGGTTCGGTTCTGGGGCCGCCCCGGAACATCGGTTACGACTGGTGCTGCGCGCCGACCTCCCTACCGGCGTCAGCGTAGTTTGCTACGCTGACGATACGCTGGTACTGGCACAGGGGGGGTCGTACGAGGCGGCGGCGGAAACTATGACACGCGGGGCTGCGATAGTCGTTGAGAGGATCCGGCAACTGGGTCTCGAGGTGGCTCTGCACAAGTCCGAGGCCATGCACTTCCATGGTCCCGGAACAGGCCACCACTGGGATCCTCAGTGATGGTAGGAGGGTATCCGTCGGCGTCGAGTCGACGTTGAAGCACCTAGGACTCGTCCTCGACGGCCGATGGAACTTCGTTGAGCACTTCCGACGTTTGGCTCCCAAACTGGAACGGACCGGGGCTGCCTTCAGGCGGCTCCTGCCGAACCTGGGGCCAAACACCCTGCCGGAGGCTCTACGGGGATCGTGAGGTCCATGGCCCTTACGGGGCCCCGTGGGCGCGTGGTTTGGCGCGGCTTGCCGTCCACCACCCAAACGCGCCCCAAAGGGTGGTTGCCGTAAAGATGGTTCGCGGCTACCGCACGATCTCCCGCGAGGCGGCGAGCCCCTGCTGGATTGCCGCCATGGGATCTGGAGGCGATAGTCCGCGCGCCTGCACGAATGGCGCGCGGAGGCACTATGCCGGGGAAACCTCGCTGCGGCGGTTGTCGCGCAGCGACAGACTCCGGCATGATCTCATGGCGACATGGAGAGCGACTGTCGCAACCTGTGCTGGGCACGCCACTATAGCGGCGATAAGACCCCTCTTTGAGGAGTGGCTTGAGAGACGCCACGGTGTCCTCACCTTCCGCCTGACGCAGGTCCTCACCGGACACGGTGTGTTCGGGAGGTTCCTGCACCGAATCGGGCGGGAGGAAACGCCCGGGTGCTCCCACTGCGAGGATCGACCGGAGGACACGGTGGAGCACATCGTGGAGGTGTGCCCTGCTTGGGCGGGCACCGCCGTGTACTCGTAGCGGCGATGGGCGGCGGCGACCTCGCGTCTGGCCCTGGTCGAAGCCATGGTCCGGAGCGAGACGGAATGGGATGCCGTCACCACCTTCTGCGAAGCAGTGATGCTAGCGAAGGAGGTGGCGGAGCGGGAGAAGGAAAGAGCAACAGCTTCTTCCCGGCCGCCGCGGAGACGCCCGGGCGTCGGGGCTACGTCGTGGCCCCTGACCACCGTAGGCGCGGACCTGTGGACGGCGAGCAATGGTAGCTCGCCGTCCGTCCGTCTAACGACGACAGGCCGTCGACGGCGCGTTTTGTTCCACGCGCGCCTCAAAGAGCTGTCAGCAGCGTGAAGGGGCCCGCAAGGGCCGACGCCTGCCGGGGCTGCGGGCTGTTCGAAAGAGATACCGCGGCTCCGGAACGTAAGGGCACTGAAGGAACACGGATGGTTTTAGTCAGTAAAGTCTGACACTCCTTCCGCTCCACCCACAGCGAAAGGCGTCATTAGATGATTTTCCATCCGCAAAAAAAAAAAAAAAGGTAGCCCACGATTATTATCGAAACTAGATATTCCCACCCTACCATCAATTATGTTTAAAAATAATGTCATACCATTTTCTCCCCATGTAAAGAACCTTGGTCTGTATGTTGATGGTTGCCTTACATGGAACAAACATATACAGGAGGTGAGTCGCAAAACAACTGAACTTTGCGATCTCTATATCGATTAAAAACTTTCTTTCCACCAATACTAAGATTTTACTTGTCCAGTCACTTATTCTACTGATTATTGATTATGTCGATGTGTGTTGCTCAGACCTGTCTCAACATCACCTTAATACATTGATCGTCTACTTAACAACTGCATCAGATACATTTATGGTCTTCAAATACGACCATGTATCTTCTTTCGTGCCCAGCTAAATTGGCTGCCAATCCGTCAGCGCAGATATGTTAGAATACTCTGCACCCTTTTCACAATTATGAACGATCCATGTGCTCCCGAGTATCTGAAATCCAAATTTCAATACCTGGGAGATTCTCATAATCGTTCTCTCCGTTCTTCGGCTAATCTTAAGTTGCTCACCCTTTACACCGTACTGGTTATTTATCTCACCTTTCGCCCTCACGGCCATCAGACTCTGGAACGACATACCTTGACATTAAAAAGTTCCCAATAAGTTTGTTTTAAAAATCAAGTCCGAAAGCATGTGAAAAATCGTTGCAAGTTTGAACTAACTCAACTCTTATTTTTATTTATTTAATAATGTATATTTGATATTTGTTCTGACATAGATAATATTTATATATATTGTATATAAAATGTACTGTATGCATGTATGTGTATCCATATATTTATATATGTATATATTGTGTGTATTTAAGTATATATGTGTATGTATGTGTGTGTATATGTATATTTATATGTATATACAATTTTTTTTTAGCTCTTTTTCTATTTTGATTATTGCTGCACCGCCTCTTGTTTGTCTATATCTGTTTAGCCTAATGGTTGACTGGGAGAGAATGCCCTATGGCATTAAGTCCGCCATATGTACAACTGTGTGCATGAAAGCTTAAATAAATAAATAAAATAAAATATTATGGCAAAAGTATTATTTAAGATTTTCTTCAATTCAAAAAAACAAGATAATTTGTTGTTTTGCTGATGTTGTTGTTTGATTAGTTTATAAAGTTAATGAAGGAACTTTTGTTTTTAACCAACTTCAAAAAGGAGGAGGTACTCAATTTGACTCTGATTTTTATGTGTGTTACCTCATAACTTTTTTCTAACCGTAGTTTTTGAGTTATCCTTATCATTTATATTGAAATCGGTTGTACAATTTTTTTTATTTTACCACTTGTTTATACGGAATTCGTTTATTGTCTGTTTTTTGGGTTGTTATTTAATACTCTTTTGGGTGCCTATTTTTGTCTGTATGTGTCAAATAATGTCTCTCTTTCTATTTCATCACATGTTTATTGTGTTGCTGAACTCATAAGCATACAAAACAATAGCTGATTAAAGCAAGTCGCAACTATTTCAAGTTTGATCATTCACATGAAGGATGACACACAATTTCCGCTTGAACCCTCCTTGCACAATTTATTGTATCATTTAGATTTTGACTTACTTAAAGTTTGAGGGCGACATTGAATCACAAATATTGATTTGAAATTAAAATAAGTAGCAACTATGTTTTTTTATATAATAAGGGTGACAAAAGAGCACACAGTCAACTTGATGGTAAGAGGGTGCTGTGACCTATAGACATCGGCATCTATATTCGATTAAGAAACAAAATGCAGACCTTGTGGACTCAGATAGAAGTGGCCTATTTTGCAGTAAAAAGGGTCACCGGTACTCTACACTCATCGTAATGAGACACTGCAATATTAAGCTGCTATTTTACGCGGGTACTATGTGAGAGCTTGGTCCTCTGCTGTAGCGCAAGATAGATCCATTTGCCCTACAACCATAATATAGCTGCACCGTGCCCTACTATATAAAAATCACAAGATTGTAAAAATCCAAACTTGTCATTTATTTATCAGCTTTTATTGAGCCTATGGTTAGCTATTTTAGAGTTTACTGTGTTGCAGAGGCGTAAGATGATCACCCTAGTATGACTCAAGAGTGTCGTAAGAGACGACTGCAGGAAAAGTCATATAGACATCACAGCCTCCGATAGATCCCGAAACACCATCTTATATCATGTCCCAGATATTAATACACATACTGCGATAGGTAGCAGCTACATAGAAGCGATCGCCATTAATTCTCATGCCAAAAACAATGATTGTTTATGTTAAATATTTTCTACAATAAGAGAAGATCATGCCCGACAGTGGATTATAACTGGGTGACAAAGATAACTAATAAAGAAAAAGAAAATAATAGCCCATATAAAATATGCCTATCTATTGTAAATGTGCATTGTATACCGTGTAGTGGCGGTGTACAAATACCCACCACCCCATATTATTGTCCCGTGGGTATCGTAATAGGCGACAAAGGGAAACAAACCAGGAGATAGGCAGTATCGTCTTTACTTTCTTGGTAATATCACTGCGGTAACTTTTTGCCCCTAGTGGAGTTAACAAAGTGTTTTTACGTATTGAATTATATAAGAGCAGGATGTAATCATTTATTTTAAATAAATTTAATTAAATAAAAAAATTCCCGTACTAAGCATTCTATTGCTGGGGCCACAGTAACGGAAAACGTCAATGCCCATATATGCAACAATTATTGCTTTAATTTTAAGGCGATAAAGTGAGTGGCTACACTTTGAACGGTCCACGTCATTTCAATTTCAATGCCGTTGAACGGCGTTAAAGTTGGCGTTAATGTTCCTTGAATTTCAAGCAACAGGGATGGACGTTGACGCTGCTACTCTATACTTGATGAGTGTAAATTTTTATTATATGAATATATTTTATCATTGCCTAAGCATGGCTCTGTTTGCAGAATCTCAAGAAATGTTATAACTTTTTTATTATTCCACTCCACCATAGCCATACGTGCGATCCCGTTGCGTTCACCATGCACAATGAGACAAACGTAGTGTGGCCGCTTCAACGCGTTATTTCTCTTTGATGTACCGGCACTCGAGTTATCGCCAAACGGCAAACGGCATTGTTAATGCCGTTGTCAAATTATCGCAATAAGTCAAGGCTACACCTACATTCAACGTCCATCAACGCGATAATTAACGGCATTTCTCGTTAGTGTAGCCGTAAGCATATGGGCATATGGGAGATATATGTATATACCTATCGCACTATAAGCATATGGGAGAGGCCTGTTAGTTCAGGCATTCTAGATAGGAATGTGTGGAAAAATCGGTAAAATTAATGATTATAGTATACATATATGATTATAGTATCAGTTATACCTCTTTTTAAAGAGCATATTCTACTCTTTACTTTATCCATAAATATCTTGGCGGTAAAGTGGGAATTTTTTGAGCAATTTCAGCAAAGATTCATCGCAACCATCAGATGGACTGTTTGCACGTTTATCACTCTTTCTTCAAAAAAAAAAAACATAAAAATATATACCTACTAAGCAAAAACGACCTAATAACAGATCACTATCCTAAGAATCCATATTAGTAGATCAATCAATTTAAGAAAATAATATCGCAGGCCGAAACTTCTGCCGATGCGACATTGTTTGGTGAGGGTTTTAAGTTTATCCAATAGTTTCAGGGCCACAATAGATTAACAAAGCCCGGGTCCAACTTTACTCATTTTCTAAGGGAAAACTAAAAACGTGGAGTTCGAATAAAATTACGAAAATTTTGCACAACTCCCAACACTCTTTTATTGAAGAAACATAAAAGAGATGCTTTAAACTTCTTGTTCAAGAGTATGTTCTTAAAAGCTGATATACTCGTATCAACTTATATTTTTAGGTGGCAACTGCAGCTCATGGATACCACCAACCAACTTAAACAAAAAAGTCTACAGATGTGTTTTCACCACTGAGGACTAAGATAGAATGCCTCTTAGCCTGTTATTATCTGGCTCTCTATACTCTTCAGATCGGAACATAGAAGTGCATGCACGGCAGAAATAAATAAAAGGGTGATCTAGGTGCCTGTGTACTACAATACTTACCATCAGCTATAGAGCTAAAATTTGAAAGATATTACACATTGGAACCGTAGAGTCTATTTAATCTAGTACTACTAAAATAAAATCGTATGGTGAGCGTAGAGAACCGGAGAACCTTATTACTGAAAACGAGGCACTCCATCTTAGTCCAACAACGCATTATCAACGTATCTGCTGCTCTGGTTTGATTCCTAATCGAAGATAAAAATGTAAATGTCTTTGGGCCACAGAATCCACTTACCATCAGGTGGACTGTGTACTCGTTTGCCACCCTTATTCTACAAGCATATATGGCCTTACTTATAAAAAACGACGACAATTTGAAAATATTTAAAGTTGATCTTTCTGTTGGCCGTTAAAAGAGACAGGTATATTTAAAATAACAGTTATAATTAATACTTAATTTAAGTAAGCCATACACAAGTAACGAAGTCAAATTTCATAAACAATATTCAAACAATGAGGAGGGAAACCTTAAATTTCTTAGCGTACACTTTCCTTTGTCAAACGGAGTTTGTATTTCCCCTCGGGCGTTCAATATCAGCACAAATGATACAATCGATTAAAACGAAACACAAACAATTACTAGTTTGATTATTCCTTGCGGGATGAAGTGTTTTTGATTGCTTTTGATGTGTTTTTGCATTGCTTGCATTTGATCCCGCATTTCTTGGGGAACATTACTACTTGAATATTATTTTGTTCTATTTTAAAGGCAGTATATATAAGCTAAATAAATACCAAGTGCTTTGGGGTAAATCTACAAAAAACATCAATAAATACTTTATGTTTTTTATTCAACTATATTTTGCTGACTTGAATTTTCGGAATTAACCCACATAAAATCCAGTGGTTTCTAAACATTTAAGGCACCACCACGGCCGCGCACCTTGCATTTCCGTGGTTGGACAGTTATAAGGCTAGTTAAAGAGGTTTCTTCAAACTTTTATAACCGGTATTAGACTATTGCTGCTATATTCTGTAGTTTCATAAATCTTTATAGTATATAGTACATGAATCTATATATATAGTATATAGAGGTAGTGAGTGGCAACCCCGAGAATAAGTTTTCAAAATCTTAGCTCCCAATAAAATTTAAGTTTAATTATTTTAAGTCATTAATATCCACATCAATTTTTGTGATGCAATTGTTAATTGTGTTCAAATTATACTGTGTATTAAGTAAAACGTAAGTTACATACCTAAATATATTATATTTAAACGTTCGGATTTTAAGTGACAGGTAACGTACATATTATTTGAATATTACAGATTGTAATTCTTGCTATCCCTTCTTACAACATAAATGTTCAGTTCTGTTTTACATTTTTAAATATTTTCTTAAGCGTTTTATTTAAGATCTACAAATATAACCTAATATCTTAACTTCTTGACTTTATTTACACTGCTACTTCTGTATTCAGTAGAAGTTCTAATTTTAACATTTTTAACTAATAAATACGTAGCAAAATGTATACTCGTAATGCCAAGACGCGTCAGCTTGAAACCCAGCTCCACCTCGCACTTCAGGAACTAAAGGTGTAAAAGGAGCGGTGTGAAATATTACTAAAAGGTAGGGATGATAATGAAAAAGAAATAGTTGAAATAATTAAAAAGAATACACAATTAAAGTGTGACATGGCAATGTTACATACAGATTATTTTAATGTATTAGAAGAAAGGGACCAGCTTCAGATCTTGTAGTCGTCTTGTACAACATTACGGTGTAAAACATTTGGCCCTTAGACTTATTACTTCATATTTAAGTAACAGAACTCAAAAAGTCATGACCAATGGTAAAGGTTCCTCCGGATCAGTAGTATCAATTTGCGTTCCTCAGGACTCGATTCTTGGCCCATTCCTGTTCTTAATCTACATATATTAATGACTTAACTTATCATGTAGGGGACAATCACGATATAGTATTATTTACTGATGATACCTCTTTAATTTTCAAACTAAAACGGCAGTCAATTAATAAATTTTAACGGTGGTAGAGCCACGCGGCAGCCTTTGCTGATGCACGTATGGGCTGGCTTGAACCGGGGTGGTACCTCACAGAAGACCAGCGTAAAGTAGAAGCTTTGCTTCTGCCTTTCGTCTGGTGAGTGCAGGTGGCCGGAAGCCCAATTCCCCCCACCCCCCTAAACATGGTAGCGGAGTTAAATAAAACACTACCCCAGGAGGGTACCAGCACCCAGGGTTACGGAGGATTCCTCGCTGAACATCCACGTCCAAGCTACCCTACTCTTCCTGAGCGTGGGTGCTCAGGCTGCCCTGCGTATACTGCGGGGGGGGGGGGGGAATTCCGCTCGAGAGTAAACCTGCTCGGAGCAAACGGTGCAATAAGTCAAAGGCACCCCCATGCCACGCTATCCGTGAATTTCTGCAATATCAGGGACTTCATTCAAATCTTAAGGCCGTCCATCATCTGAAACGGCGGCCGCCTGTTTTTCTAACCGAGACACAAGTGTTCTCTCCGGCTGATACGTAATCTCCTACCTGGGTACAAATTAGAACACTATTGCGCCCCGGGCTGGAGTTTGCGTGTACGTCAGACAAGACATCTGTTTCCGACTCATCGGCAGCCTTGAAGGTTGTCCTTATCACCTGTCCATCTTATGGCTACACGTAGACAGCGACGATCATTCCCGCGTCTACGTGTGCCTCTATAGGTCCCATAGCGGAAATTCCAAAACAGACTGACGCATCGACCACGTCCAAACGACTGTAGATTACATGCTACAATAGGTCCCATCCGCAGATATCGTGATGCTAGGTGATTTTAACGCCCACTACGCTGAATGGCTTGGTTCTCGTTTAACCGATCATGCTGTTTATGACTTTGCTTTAGCATATGGTCTGACATAACTGGTTACCTCGCCTACGCGGATACCAGATGTGGAAGATCACGTACCTTCCCTGTTGGACCTTCTGCTGACCTCTCATCCGGACGGATATCAGATCTCCGTCAATGTCCCTCTTGGCTCTTCGGACCATTGTCTGATCCGGAGTACGGTGCCATCACTTTAGAGTTAACACGGCGGCAACGCTTCTGCAGGTTGCCGCCGTGTTTGGCATTATAGTTCAGCCGATTGGGACGTGATGCGATCTTTTTTTGCATCCTACCCTAGGAGGCGGGTTTGCTTCTCGCCGGATGATCCCAGCGTTGTTGCTGATTCTGTCGCTGATGTGGTGCTACAGAGAATGGAACTATTTATTCCATCATCTGTGGTACCTATCGGAGGCAGAACCCAGCCATGTTTTGGTCGCTCCTGCAAAATTGCATTACGGTATAAGCAAGAGTGCTACCAGGCCTGGGCTCACGCATCGACGTCTCGGATGCAAATACCAGCGCTCTTAAAAGAAGTATAATTCCGCCGCCAGGTCCTTCAAAAGTGTCATTGTCAAGGCAAAGTCAGAGCACATCGGCAGCATTGGCGAGAAACTAGTTCGTCTTCCTTCGGGAACACGTGCATTCTGGTCTCTCGCCAAGGCTGTCCAAGGGAACTCTGTCAGACATCTCTTCCATCACCGCACAGGAGGACGACTCACTGCTCCATGCCGCAAAGGACAAAGCCGATCTGCTGGGCTCTCTTTGCGTCCAACTCGACTCTTGATGACGGGGAACACAGCGCTGACTATCCCGCGATGTGAGTGTTTCCAGCGGATGTGCTGTTTACCCAATGCTCGGTGCAGAGCACTCTCCCTGACGTCAACAAGTCGAGTGGGCCTGTTATGTCTCCTATTGTGCTGAAGACGTGTGCCGGAGTTGGCACCGGTTTTAACGCATCTTTTCCGCTACTCCTACCCCTAGGCGTAGTCCCGAAATCATAGAAGACAATTTTCGTACACCTGATCCTAAAAAGGTAACTGCTCTGATCCGTCCAACTATAGGCCTATCGCCATCACCTCCTTGTTCTCTAAAATAATGGAGTCCATTATCAACAGCCAGCTCATGCGGTACCTTGAGGATCACCAGCTGATTAGTGACCGCCAGTACGGTTTCTGTCGCGGTCGCTCGGCAGGTGATCTTCTAGGTTACCTAACTCATAAATGGGCAGAGGCAGTAGAGTCTAAGGGGAGGCGTTGGCCGTTAGTTTGGAAATAGCGAAGGCCTTCGAAGCGCTTCTTACGAAGCTTCCTTCCTATGGGCTTCCCGAAATTGTGCAATTGGATGACTAGTTTTGCTGATCGGAGCATCAAGGTTAATTACCATAACCCATTAACGCTGGTGTTCCACAAGGCTGCGTGCTATCACCAACGCTGTTTCTTCTACATATCAATGACATGTTGCAAATCGGTAACATCCATTGCTATGCAGATGACAGCACTGGTAATGCTCTTTACACCGGCCGTGCCAATATTTCTCGGGAAAACGTCGCCGAGTACCGAAACAACTTAGGTTCGAAGTCGAGACTTTGTTGACAAAGTCTGAACTGGGGCGACTAAATCTAGTCCAGTTCAATCCACGGAAGACACAAGATGCGCATTTATCGCTAAAACCCCTTCGTCGTATCTCTCAGTTTAAGGCACTTGTTGTTGCCTCAGCCAGTATCGTTATCCTTGGCGTCGACATATCGAGTGACGCAGTTTCGTGGTCACTTGGAAGAGAAGGCCAAATTGGCCTCTAAAAGCTTGGCGTGCTCAGCAGAGTAGGACAGTATTTCATGCCGGCACACCACCTGCAACTTTACAAGGCGCAGGTTCGGCCGCACATGGAATACTGTTCTATCGCTGGCATGGGCTCCCCAGCCAGCTGCTTCCACTGATCGCATCCAGTGCAGAGCTGTTTGATCGTCGGTGAACGAACTCTTCCGATCAGCTTGACTGCACTGCGAAGAGATGTTGCAACTCGGGAGTGATCTGAGAAATTGCTCGACTAATTCCAGCCGCACAACTTCACCATCGCACATCGCGACAAAACTCGCGATACCATCCACACCATCTGGATGACTGGCGGTCCATCACTGTGCGATTTAAAAGAAGTTTTCTTCCTCGCACAACTTCCTTGGGGAATCAAATACCACCAGAGATTTTTCGGGACCGATACGACTTAGGGACCTTCAAGAAAAGAGCGTACACCTTTTTAAAAGGCCGGCAACGCATCTGCAATTCTCCTGGTGTTGCAGTTGTTCATGGGCGTTGGTAACCACTTACCATCAGGTGAGCCGTATGCTCGTTTGCCCCCTCTTCTATAAAAAAAATGCTCTATCGAAATTAGTACATTGGTTTAACGCCAACAATTTGCTCTTAACCCTTGGGCACTTGAAATAATCACGGCGCGCGGCACTTGAGTCAACCTTTTTTGTCACTTTGTTTGTTTACGTTTTAAAGTTTGAGATACAGTTCTTGAAAGCCGATAAGATTGTAGATGAATAGAAACAATAACAATGACATTGAGATGTTTATTTAGTTTTGTATAGCTCTTTGTTTCAAGGGACCATGAAAAGTGTATTTACTGCCAATAGATTTGTTTTATGAATGAAAAAAATTAAGTTTTGTTTTATTTTATGTTCTCATAATCTATATAAAATGCTCTTCCTAAAATGAACCGAAATTATAAATATAATCATCATAATATTTACTTTTTCACTCGCAAAATTTGCTAAAAGTTCAACCATAAATAGTTTAGACGCGTTTTTTTACCTCATTTTCAAAAATTTTTGTAAAATATTATAGTTGTTTTCCTTAATTTTTTTATACAATCATATAGATATAACATTTAGAAATAATATTTTTATTTTGAATATACATACATGCAATAAACTATATATAAAAGCTAAATATTTCAGAAGGTAGATCTTATTTTAAATCTTGACCGTTATAAATTGTTTGCGTAGAGGTGTTTTGTTTTCCTTTTTATCAATTGAAACACAAAAATTTACTGTTGTTGTAACTTAAATCATTCAAAACATTATCTAGTAAAGACCATTAACATTTCTTACCAGTTTTGAGAGAAAATCCAACAAAATCACAAACACAAAAGAAAACAATTACGCAACTAACAGCACCAACTACCCGAAAGCGACTCTCTATTATTTTTAATTTTGTAGCAAATAAATGTTACAAACCTCAAATGATTTAACTACACTTAGGACGACAATATTTTCTTTCAAGTAAAATTATTGCTTTTTAATAGCGTCACCTACTATAATCTATATACATTTATTTACATTTTATCGAATAAAAATTGATTTACTCTCATGGTGGTACGTAAAATTGACGCTAGATGGCTTGAAGTTATAAAATCGTGGATTGTTATGAATGGATTGGATATGATAATTTTAAACTGTTTATTTTAATAGTTAAAATTTATATTATGCTTCTTTAAAGCCCAGCACAAAGAGGAAACTGAGATAATAAGAGACACTTTATTTTTTTTAAATGCTAGCAATGCTACTAATATTACTAATATTCTCTTGAACCACTTTTGATTCACGACCTATTGCGCGTACCTATTGCGGTACGCGGTCCCTACCCTGCCACTAGACTCTTTGGCTTACTATATTCTATCTCATTCCCTCGCCAGCTAATTCCTGTACATGTATATGTTTGTCTCTTTTTAGTGTCGCTTTTTCGTTTCATTGAGTTTCCAATCACCACGATTCTAAAGAAGTTTCACTTCAAAAACACATCCTAATTTCCATAGACGATAAAATATAAGATAGAAGGCTGATTACTGACACCATTTTCACAAAATTACACAAAATTATCTCGAAGTTTAGTTCCTAAATTATGATATGCCACCATTTGAAATGAAAGTCTCTAATTATTATTTTTTTAAGGATAATTAATTCCAAGCATTGTTTCAAATATAAATAAATTTCCACCGATCTTATTCCTGAGAACTACTTCCTGTCCACAATGGAACTTTTTTCATTCAGGATACAAAGGCGGAATGTTGCTACTTGCAGAACTAACTACTTTATGAGTTTCATTCTGACCTTAGTTGTGATATAAAGACAGCCCTTGCAAAGACACCGTCTTTTACTGACGTACGTCACACATGACATGGAACAAATAGTAGAAGCACTAGTGTCGTATACTCCACTAAATCTAAGAAATACCTTTTGTCAGCTGTCACATATATTAGACTAGCCATTCCAATTGAAAAATTGGTACCTACAATACTCGATTCTAAAAAAATATTTATATTGATTCTTTAGAGTTGGTTATCATTTATAGTTTTATCTGGATTAATACCAGAATAAATTAGAAACAGATAACTTATAACACAAAACTTATCAGGCCTATCATAGTTGTTTACATAAATTATTATTTGATTTTATATAATAATATTAAATAATTATTATTTGATACAATAATACATTCAAAACTCTCTCTCTATCTCTCTCTCTCTCTCTTAACATTCAAGTCTTTTTCATAGTGGTCCGTAACAATTTTTCTTTGTTTTCTCTGTCACCTTGGCCCAGTGATCGCTTGTCTATTAGTTTTTTTCTACAAATCCTCCTCCGACGGATCCTACATGGCAAATTACGAGGCGACCACTTTTTCCCCACAAGCATGTGTCATCTGTCTATGTCTGCGGTAAAGCGTGGTTCGCGTTTAACTATGTTTCATGAATGAATATAACGTTGTCCCAATTGGTTACGTTCATGTTTTTATAGTGAAATTAAAGAATTAATGTACCCAAATATTATGAAAATTTGGGACATTTTGTTTAATAACTTTTAATATATTAAAACCTTTATGATATACTCATAAAGGACTGAACTGCTTGATTTAATAATATATAGTACATTAGTGTAGGAATCGACCATTTATGAATAAAATTATAATTTATGACAATGTGTAGTGAAAAAATGTTACGCAATAAAGAGGCTACGTTGTAGCCTTTCTGCGTGTGTGCTATTAGCACACAGCAAGTCTCGGCTCGGGGATGTCCCCATTAACCGAGTTCTCGCGGTACACCACTATGTACCGGTCATGGGAGCCGTTATGGCATTGTGAGTGTCGTTTGCGGTCCGGGTCTGGTTCCCCGGTTGCTGCAAATTGGTTTCAAACTGATGTCGGTTGGCCTATCTGCGGCATTGAGGGTTGATACTCGACTCTAATCGTTATAGAGAGAGTTCTCTAGAGGTAGCCCGTCCGGAGGCCGAGCATGTAGTGATACTAAGTTGTTGAGGTGTTCGTGTGGCCCGTTGTCAGCGCGGTCGAACATCCACGGGCCACGAATTCGGATGCCCCATCTTCAGGTTGGCCCCGATGACGTCATTCCGGACGTAGTGACCTGCACCGACGAGGGTGCGTAATGATTGGTTCTGCTGAACCTGCAGCCGTTGCCTCTGCCGTTCGCTTAGGAGTGCGTACCAGGCCGGAGCGGCGTAGGTTATTTTCGGTCTAATGTATGTTTTGTATATCTTAATTTTGGTTTTGATTGAGAGGATGCCAGGACTGGACGGAGCATCGCCCGCGCACATCTGGCATTGCGGACGACTATGTCGAAGTGCGCGGTCATGCGCAGCATCCTGTCTATCCGGCACCCAAGGTAGGTCACGGCCTTCTCGTACGCAATCTCCTGGCCTCTTAGCGTCAACGGGGCGAAGTCTGTATCGGCAGGTGAGGAGCGGCGTTTAACATTACGGCCATCCTCCACTCATCCAGCCACGGTGGCAGCAGGTCCAGCAGGTGCTGCATCTTGGCGGCGACGAGATGGGCTCTTCTGGACGAGGTGAAGTAGGCGCTATCGTCCGCATATAGCGCCAGCTCTACGTCGTCCTCCATTCGTGGGTCCTGCCAGTATACGGATGTCATTGTATACGCCGCGTACAGGATCGGCGAAGACAGCTGCCCTGTGGTACGCCAGCTCTTATGGTTTTACTGCGGATTCGGCATCTTCGACACAGACGTAGAAGCTCCGGTCGGCTAGAAATGACGCCACTAGCCGTAGCATAGCCGCAGGACACTCTTCTGTTGAATCATCTTATTGATTAGGCCAGGTGCCACACCTGTAGAACGCCTTCTCGATATCGAGGAAGACGCCCAACTACGTGCGATCCCGATTGTGTTCGGCCGCAAGGTGGTGTAGCACTCTGGTCAGCTGTGTTGCTGTGAAGTGTCGCTCCTAAATCCGTGTTGCTCACCCAAGTTGTATGCACGGGCGGATTCTTCAGGGTGATTCTCTCAAATAGTTTGGCTATGTGCGGTAGCAGCGTTATAGGTCTATAACTAGCTATACTACGCCTGTCCTTCCCGGTTTCAGCAGAACTATGACCTTGCCGGTTTTCAGTCCTCCGGGAAGTGTGAGTCGTGGTATGCCATTGTGAGTCGTCCTAGCTCTACAATGGCTCTATGGGCAGCTGTCGAAGTGCAGCGTTCATGACCAGTCGTGCCGCGCCTCGGTTGCAGGCGGTTACTGTCCTCCGCAGTTTTGCGGGGAGATGAACCACTCTCCTGCAAGCGGTGGCGCGGGCGACGACAGAAACTCCGTACGCGGCTCTCCTTTGGTCGTGAAGCTCCATGTACTCGCACTTGCTGGGTTCGGCATAAATTGCTCCTCAAGTGCTCGGCTGGATATCCGCTCTACCTATGGCCTTGTAACAACGCCCGCCCGCATTGTTGTACTCAGTACATACCAACTAATGACACAGTACTGTTCACTGTTTTTACTAACTTCAAAATCAAGATTCGACTATATTTTTATGTATGTTACGCGTTTCCTCGCAGATTGTAAACGGACTTTAGGGATTTGATGTTATAGATTGGTATTACACCTCGGATGCAAAAATCGACGATGCAATTATACAGGTAAAAGCCTCGCTGCTGCTATATCACAGCTGCAGCTTAAATTTATCGAATGTCTGTTTTCTTATAGTGAGTGTGAGACCGGATACCTTTTTGCTTACTGCAGTATTTGATCTTAGTTAACAGCATCTATGGGCTGCGGCATCCACCTACCATCAGGTTGATGTATGCTCGTTGTCACTCTCATTTTTTTCTAGTTGTCATTGTGTCACATATCTTTTAAAAGTTTAAATTACATTTGTTAAAATGTCATAATATCATCATCATCATTATCATCATTACAGCCCTTCACAAGTCCACTGCTGAATAGGCCTCCCAAGCAATGCCACAAAGTACGGTCCTGAGCCACCTGCAACCATCGACTTCCTGCATGTCTTACAGGTCGTCACTCCATCTAGTCCCCACTGGATGGGTCTACCACCACTTCGTCCGCTGGTACGAGGCCGCTACTCGAGAACCTTTTCCCTATCGGTTGTCGGTTCTGAGCTATATAGCCCCATTGCCACTTCAACTTACTAATTCGTTGGAGCTATGTCGGTCACTCTGGTTCTACTGCGGATATCCTCATTTCAAAGTTTATCACGTGAAAACTCCGAACATAGCCCTCTCCATAGCTCGCTGAGCGACCTTGAGCTTTCTCGCGGCCAGCGGTGAAGGACCACGTTTCAGTTCCATAGGTCATCACTGGCAACGCACTGATTGTACAGTCTTGTTTTTCAAATTTTGAGGTATTCCTGACAAGAAGATGTGCCGTAATTTCCCGAACGCTGCCCAGCCGAGTTGAATCCGTCGATTGACCTCTTGGTCGAAGTTGGACTTACCTAGTCGGACTATTTGTCCCAGGTAAACATACTCGTAAACAACTTCGAGCTCCCAAAACTACCGCCATAGGTTGTGACATGTGTGACATTAAACATGACCTTTGTTTTGTCCATGTTCATCTTAAGACGTTGGGAGGCACTATTGAGGTAATTGAGGATAGTGCTTAGGTCCCTCAGCGATTCTGCCATAAGGACTATATCGTCGGCAAATCGAAGGTGAGTCATTTACTCGCCGTTGATGTTAATACCGTATCCTTTCAGTCAGAAGCCTGAAAACGTCATCCAATGCAGCGGTGAAGAGTTTCAGGGATATAACGTCACCCCATCTTACACCTCTGTAGTTGGATAGGTTTCGTACTCTGGTTCTGTACTCGGATAGCCATCGTAGCCCTACTTTACAAACACTACAGTACTTCGATATACCGACAGTCAACTGAAGAGACTGCAGCACCGCCCGAATTTCGACGGAAGCAAGGTTTTCTCACAGTCTGCACATACACAAAACAAAGTAGCAGATTGTACTCTTCGGTCTTCTGTACAGATTGCCGAACCATAGTATGTGGTTATGGTGCTAAAGCCTTTTGAAACCGGCTTTTCGGGAGGCTGGAAGTCGTCGAGTCTGCGTGAGGACGATTCGTAACGATTCTCGAAAACAGCACGTAGGGCAGCTCAGAGGAAATCGGTCTGTAGTTCTTCAGGTAACGTTGTCGCCTTTCTTGAAGAACTAGACCACCATACATCTGCTCCACGCCTCCGGTGGTGCCACCATGGAGACGGAATTAACGAGCTTCTGGGACTGGTACCGGTTTTCCACCCGCTTTCAAAGCTCCGCTGTAATTCCATCATCGCCTGGGGCTTTACCATTTTAAGGTGCTGGAAGCTATTCTAATCTCGCTCAGACTGTCGACCGAATATCATCGGAATAGTGTCGGATAAGACTTGCTCTTGGATCACGTTACTTACACGCGTGGCTCCAACGATGATGTGTTCAGCTGCCCATAGAACCTCTCAATCTCACTCAAAATCTCAGGTGTCCCGGAAACGATGCTGCCACACTCGGTCTTCATCTTCGACAGTTTGCTTTTTCTGGCAGATAGATCTCTAGCAAATACTTTGGAGCCCTGGTTCGCTCGATCGCTTTTCAATACGAGCCGTATTGAAGTTGCGTAAATTCCGCCGCATGCATTTGGATATCTATCTGTTCAGTTGCCTGTACGCTGTCAAATCTGCTGAAACTGCAGCTTAATTTCTCGTCTAACAGATATGAGGTTAAGAGTGTGATCGGAGAGTTTTGTGTTCTTCTGCGGCTGGTCTTGCAGAACTTAGCTCCGACCGCATGGGCAGTTTCCACGAGCTTGTCATTTATATCGTTCACTGCATTGCAATCTTCTAGGCAATGAAAACTGTTTTGTAGCTCGAGCTGAAAGGTTTCGGGACTTTGCATTAGAGCACGGAGCGACGGATCATTGACTTCATTAGACAGAGACCTCTCAACTTAACGTTTAGGTTCAGTGTGCCTCTAACCATTGGTGATCGCTACCAGTTTTACCTCGCGATCACTGGGACATCACTGAACTGTTGTCGTCTTGTTGTTATAATGAAGTCAATATCATTTTTTTTCTTTTGACGCGACGTGATAGTGTAAAATAATTATCACACTCCCATGTATCTACTACAAAGCGACTATGGGAACGCTAGAACGATCTAGCCTACAAAATATGGCTGTACTATCAACTCTTATATTCCAGCCATGGCACATCTGTAAAGGCGCTAAACTTTGGATGCCATACTACATAATATACATTAAGGAATCATGAAAGAGAGCATCTTTATGTCCCACCTGGTGGTACTGAGCATCCCCACCCATGAACATCCCCATACCACGGGAGTAAGATGTTGTATATGCTGTATATTGGCTCTAAAATTAAACAACAGGCATTGAATAGTGGCGATTACCAATTATCACAAATATATTAAGCAAATCTCATTTGATTCAAATCGCATTGAGGGTAGGAGTGATTCACCCTTCTATGGTGATGAGCTCATTTGCGCCAATCTGGATATTTTGCGTGTGTCGTAAACGGACCGGTTACACGAAGTAATAATTTGTATTACATTAGCCATAAAATCTTTCTGGCATTTCTCATCATTGTCTCTAACGACATCCATGGGACCCTGGGACGAGAATCTGTGAGGTGTTGGAATCTCTTATATCACTAAAACATGGCTAAATAAAAACTTATATTTAATTATATTAAAAATAATTTTTTGTGTACATTATTTGCCTGCAGACAAAGTGAAAAATTGCAAAATACAGCTTCATTTTCCCTCGTGAAATCTCGAGTCTCGCTTCATTTGACTCCCTGTATCATTTATCGCTAACATTGTTTGCGGGGCGCTCGATCGATCCTTTTTTAATTGGACCACTTTGACTTTTGCAAATTATTTTCAATAAAACGTTTATTTTGTTAAAATAAACGTTTTATTGAAAAATGAAGTAATATAAACTTATCACAGTTTAATTTTTTTAATTTTTGAGTAAAATATTTTGCTTTGCTTATGTTGTTTCTCTTCAGCCTATTTAATTTCACAGCTGGACGTAGGTTTTTCAAAGAATGCTCGAATTGTTACGTATTTATCAAATTGGTACGCATTTCTTAAAGTTTCTACCCATACTAACCACACTGGGACTTGACATTTTTATTGCTAATCCCAGTCTGTGGGATTTAGTTTGGCATTCAGGATTTTCCAATCACAAAGCCACAGTTGCCACCGTCATCTTTCAGTCAGCACTGCAGCTTTGTAGATGAGGTTTCAACATTATTAGATGAGGCTATAACATTAACAGTAAGCATATTCTTCCTAACAGTCACTAGCAACACTTATTACTATTTGAGTATGAGTGTTTCTTTACATGTATAATTCCAGTTTTAGTAACAGTAATTTTATTACAATTAATAAACCCGAGAAAGACAACAGTGGTGATATTAAAAAGGGATCAATTTTGTATGAATATGAAGATACTGGAAAATAATAAGTAATTTCGTCAAGTCGGACGGCGACGACAAAAACATTTTATTGGACTAATTTTTATCTTTAATTTACATATTGCAAAACTTACTAAAGGCAATATTATAATTTATTAGTGTTTTATTTTAATATTAATGTAATTTTCTTCACGTATTAGTGCAGTATAAAAAAAAAACAGATTTAATGAGAGGGGGTAGCGTGACCTTGACAAATCAACAGTAAAACAGTCTCCGCTTCACATTTTTTTTGTAGGAGAAGGGGCAAACGAACTTACGGCTCACCTGATGGTAAGTGACTACCGCCGCCCATGAAAAACTGCAATACCTGGTGGATGGTATCGGGAGTTTTGCCGCGATGTGTGTTCGTGAAATTTGGCGCCTGGGATTAATCCGAACAATTCGTCAGTGCACTCCTCGTGGTAGATGAGAAAGGAAATGCAAAGGGTTGCAACATCTCTTCTCATCGTCAGTGAATAGAGCCGATCGGAAAGGATTTGGTCGTCGACGATTCGAGCCACTCTGCGCTGTATGCGGTCAGGTGGACGGAGCTGGCACTGGGGAGCCCAAGCCCAGAGATGGGAATATGTACATATTCCATGTGAGGCCAAACCTGAGCGTTGTAAAGTTGCAGGCGGTGTGCCTGCATGAAATACTGTCATGTCATGTTACTGTCCCGCTCTGCTGAGGACGCCAAGCTTTTTAGTGACCACGAAACTTCACGTCACTCAATATGTTGAAGCCGAGGATTCCGATACTGGCTGCGGCAACAAGGGGAATGCCTTGAAACTGAAGAGATACAATAAAGGGGTTCTTTTTAACGGTAAACGCGCAAACTTGTGTCATCTTAGGATTAACTTGGACTAAATTTAGTCGCCCCTAATCCGAGACTTTATTCAGCAAAGACTTGACTACATACACAAGTTTTTTCCGGTACTCGGCGACGTTTTCCCGAGAAATATTGGCACGGCCGGTGTATAGAGCATCACCAGTGCTGTCATCCGCATAGCAATGAATGTTACCGGTTTACAACATGTCATTGATATGCAGAAGAAACAGCGTTGGTAATAGCACGCAGCCTTGTGGAACACCAGCATTAATAGGCTTGTAATCGGAGCATTCAACATCGGAGCATTCATTAAACAACGACCTTGATGCTCCGATTTTTAAGAAAACTGGTAATCCAATTGCACAATTTCTCGGAAAGCCCATAGGAAGGGAGCTTCGAAAGAAGCGCTTTGTGCCAAACCCGATCGAAGGCATTCGCAATAACCAAACTAACGGCCAATGCCTCCCCTTGGACTTTACTACATCCGCCAATCTATGAAACAGGTAGACTAGAAGATCACCAGTTGATCGAACACGACAAAAACCGTATTGGCAGTCACTAATCAGCTGGATTAATCCTCAAGGTACCTCAGGAGCTGGCAGTTCATAATGAATTCCATTATTTTGGAGAACAAGGAGGTGATGGTGATAGGCCTGTAGTAGGACGGATCTGAGCGGTCACCTTTTTTAGGGATAGGGTGGACGAAAGCCCTATTCCGTGATTTTGGAACTACTCCTAGGGAGTAGGAGTAGCGGAAAAGACGCGTTAGAACCGCTGCCAACACTGGAGCACACGTTCTCAGCACAATTGGGGGATTACGTCAGACCCACTCGACTTGTGGATGTCCAGGGACAGGAGTGCTTTGCGAAGTGAGCACTGTGTGAATCGCACATCAGGCATAGAGCACGCATACTGCAGGATGGTCGGCGGTGTGTTCCTCCCGTCATGGAGAGTCAAGTTGGATGCAAAAAGGGAGCCTAAAAGGTCGGCTTTCTCTTTTGCGGCGTGGGCCAGTGAGTCGTCCTCCCTGTGCAGAGATGGTAGTGATGGCTTACAGAAATTCCTTTGAACAGCCTTGGCGAGAGACCGGAATGCACGGGTTCCCGAGAGAAGGCGAACTAATTTCTCGCCAATTCTGCCAATGTGCTCATACTTTGCCTTGGCAATAACTCTTTTGAAGGACCTGGAGGCGAAGTTGTACTTCGTTTTAAGCATGCTTGTGTTTACATCCCGACCCCAGGCCTGATAACACTCCAACTTACTGCGTAATGCAGTCTTACAGGAGCGACCAAACCAAGGCTAAGATCTGCCTGCGATGGATACCACAGATGATGGAATAAATAGTTCATGCAAGTGTATTGGTACCCTCCTGGGATAATCTTTTCTTTTTGAATTCCACTACCATGTTATGGGGGTGGGGAGAGGGGGAAGGGGTTGGGCCTCTGGCCACCTGCACTAACCAAGCGAAACGCAGAAGCTTCTTCTGTGAATGTGGTACGCCCGGTTCGAGCCGGCCCATCCGTGCTACTGCAGAATCTGCAGCGTGGCTCTATCACTGTTAAAATGTCTGCTGTAGCAAGGAAACTGTAGCCATTTGGACGTGGTTGATGAGTCGGCCTATTTCGGCAGTACCGCTATGGAACATATAGAGGCACCCGTAGACGCGCGGATGGTCTTCGTAGATAGATAGAGCAAGGGATCCAGAAAGTAAATTCACATTCGAGATGGGCAATATGTAAATTATACTAGAAAAAATTTGCAAAAAGTTTCAATCGAAAGGAAGTAATCATTAATGGCAGATAATATTTATTTAATGATAAACTAGTAGGAAGAATTTAAAATATCAATTGGAAGACCGTTACAAAAAAGGCAACAGCAAATCCACAAACAATTTTTTTTACGTGGTAGCCTTGCTGCAACTATATTACTGGTATAGTTGTAGCACGTATGGGTCGGTTCGACTGGGGAAAGACCACGCTCTCACAGAATACCAGCGTAAAATAGCAGCTTAATACTGCTGTGTTTCGTATGGTGAGTATAGAGAACCGGAGACCTTTTTACTGGAAACGACGCATTCCATCTTAGTCCTCAACGCATCTGCATTTTGATTCGTAATCGAGGATAGATGTAGATGTCTATGGTCCACAGTAACCACCATCAGGTGGACTGTGTGCTCTTTTGTCATCCTTATCCTATAAGAAAAACATCCGAACAGTGTTTGCGAAATCCTAGAAATGTATGACTTATTACGTAAATTCCAACTCGGGAAACGGTACACACCTTAACTAGATCACGATGCCACTTTGCCACGGTGCACGGTTTGGTGTCATTGTTTGTCACGGAATGTAAGCACAAATAACGTCCGTATTTTTCAGAACCAAAAGCATATGTCGAACGCAATAAAAATGTGAACAAACGTCACAACTTTAGTTTCTGGTTTCCGCGATTTGGACTGTTAACAAGTTTTTGCGCCACCTACCTGCACTAGTAATAAACGTTTGTGTCCCGCTGATGTTTGATAGATTTTAAAAGAAGAGACACAGCAACAGGATATATAGTCACCGCACTATCAATATCAAACGGATTACCAGATTATCTGTAAGGGGTACTATATAACTGACAAATATTGGATTTTACTGACATTTGATTTACAGCTTAAGGGAAAGATGATTATGTTGATAATGATGCTGATGAAGAAAAATTTAATTATGGAGAAGAAGATGATGATGTTGTTCTTCTGGCCAACCATGACGAACAACTTTTGAATAATTTCGAAGTCTATCAATTTCTTAGTGAATATTATAATAGTGTCCTAAATGTCCAGCTATAACAGGGCCACATTCTTATCTTAACTTACCTGTAGTGTGATTATGTATCTTTGGTAGAAATCAATGTTTAACATTTGGTTTCCTTATATTGTGTTAATGTTACAATATAAGTATATAGCCGCAGTCTTTTTCATTCATTCATTTATTCTTTACACTCTATTAAAAGTTTACTGTTGTACACAGGCCTGTTGAACATAAGCCTGTTGAACATACCCAATAGATTACCTCTTAAGGAGGATATTTGCCATAGTTGCTACGATTCGCAGACGGGTTGGCAACTCCAGTTTTTTAATTATTTGTTATTACGAATACGCTGCTGCTCATCTCCTGTTTTTTCCCTCTGTCGCCTCTTACAACACCCACGTGAACATATCGGGTAATGTATATTCTTACACCTCCATTACATGTTTAGGTCCGTAAAACCTGTTTGCATGTTTGGTTGGCTGGTACCCAACGCAGTTTTATAATATTTTGTGTTGTTACCAGGAAAATGCTGTTGCCCATCTCTTGTTTGATTTCCCTCTGTCGCATCGTATGTTACCCCCGGGATTATAATATTCTTACGCCGCTACTTTCTTATATTTATATCTTAATATAGACCCGCCCCGGCTTCGTTCAGTTGATTTCTGGATCTCGACAGCAGCGCCATATACCGGGTCCAATTGTAAACTTAAACCAACCAGGTACTCATTCAAACACACAAAAAATTTCATTAAAATCATTTGTACCGTTTTCAAGTTTTAGCGAGACTAACGGACAACAATTGATTTTTATATACACGTAGTAAATTATAATCTATTTATATATTATATAAAATTGAAGTGTCTGACTATAACATCTAAATAACTGCCTTATTTTGAGCTGAGGGGGTTAATACCATGCCATTAAGACATAACCATTTTTGAAATTTTTATCTGTCTATCTATCTGTCCGAGCTAATCTTTGGAATGGCTAAAGCAATGGTATTGAAACTTCACGAACAGATAGAGAGCAATACTAGGAGTGATCTAGGCTTTAATTTATCTGAAAAACTTGGAGATTATTTTTAGGAAAAGACGAAAAATTTGTAGAATTAATGGTCTTTGATTAGCTTAAATATAAATAACAACTAATTCATCCTACCCAGGCAAAGTTGGGTCGGGTTGCTAGTATATCATAATAATGAAGAAAACATGCTCTGTTTCGAAGTGATGCCCAACGGTGAACAATTTCCACCAGGTTACCACCAAGCAAACTCCCAATTTTAAATTTATGCGATAGTATCGGAGAACTACTTGGATTGGTTTAGGTAATTTACGTATTAGCATATAAGTTTATTATTTATACACCCCCTCTAACCATCTCAAAGCTTGATTTTTTTTAAAACTTAAGGTTATCTGGAATAAATCGCTCTTCAGATATAAGGTCGCCTTATTGTATCTACCTTCTAAGTACTCCTTCCTATAATCTGACTTTCATGTTCTGATGTGTATACAAGAAAGTATATAAATACATACTCGTACATACCTATTAGCCACGGCTATTAGCCAGGCTCGCTGGCTATTAGTCCAAACCTCGTCAAGCAATTCCTAAATATGTGTAGAAAAATATATTTGGCAATTGTTCACGTGTTTACGATTTCAGTGCTGCCAAAAATGTGGCATGAGTTTATCTATTTGAAAAAAAAACGAAACAATTTGGCAAAGTACCAAAAGTGTTGCCATCGCATTAATATTCAATTGTAGATTGTCTATTTTGTTCTATTGTTTTATTTTTATGTTTAGTGCGAGCTTAATTTTCATGAAAAAAGTGATATCAATTAATCTCAGAAGCTCATCATTAAATATTTTAAGCGCCTATCAACTGGGATATCGGGCCTCCGGGTCATGATGATGCAGCGGGACTTAAATATTTCAGATGAAAAAGTTTTAATGCCTTTTATGACGTCGTCGCGAGATAAATATCATGCTGAGTTGGCTTAACGAACACTTTACTTTATTACTATTTTAAAAAGGTTATTCAAATTCCCATTTTTATTATTATGTTAATCCTATTATTCAAATAAAAATAAACATCAGAAATATATACGAATGAAAGTGGGCTTAAAGAAGTTGTTTGTTCTAGGGGTCTACGCCCCAGACATGTCTAAGCCCACTTATATCCGAGAGCAGTTTTGGGAGATGGTAAGGATGGTGCTAATGAAATGCAAGGGTAATGAAAATATTGTTATTTTAGGAGATTTTAATGGAAGGTTTGGTGTTAAGAGCCTTGGTTATGAAAGGATATTGGGAACGTTTGGTGATGAAAGCATAAATGAGAATGGTGAAGCCTCCTCACCGTATGTGTGGAAAAGAATCTTTTTGTGACGAACACTTTCTTTCGTCATAAGAACATTCACATGTATACATGGGAAAGAGGTGGTGATAGAAGCATGATAGATTTCATAATTGTGGTTGAAAGAATGAGAAGTGCAGTGGTAGATACAAGGGTTTACCGGGAGTCCAACGTAGAGACGGATCATTACTTGGTCTTATGCCGAATTAATGGTCTATTCAGACGTTGGCGGCATCGGACATCTGTGTCTACCACTGCGTTACAGCTTATAAGAACAGAGAGGTTAGAAGATGAAGGTGTGAAAGAGAAGTTCAAATGTAGACCGAGAGAAAATGTAAAAGGTATGGATGAATTGTGTATGAATGATTTAGACTTGGAGACTGTGTGGTATAATGTCAAGAAAGGTTTGGTGGATGCAGCTACCGAAGTATGTAGTGTAACTAAGAGAACGAATGAAAGGAAAAATAACACTTTATGGCGGAATAATGAGGTACGGATTGAATTTGAAGCAAAGAAGAGAGCATGACTAGATTTACTAGCAACCAAGGCTAGTCATTCTAGCGGTATGAATGACGATATTGAAAGAAAAAAGGCAGTTTTTAGACATCTAAATAAGAGAGTAAAAGAAGTAGCTGAAAGGAAAAAGCAAGAAAGAACTGATAAGAATGATAGAAGAATATCGGATAACTTTCAGGCAAATATTAAAATGTTCTGGAAACTCGTAAGAACTGCCTCGTAAGAACATTCAAAACAGCCTAGAATTAATGCTATACGAGACCAGAATGGCTGTATTCTGAATGACGAAGTTTCGAGTTTAAGGAGATGGAAGGAATATTTTGAAAGCGTGTTTAAAAGTGATGAAACGTTTAAATTAAATAAAATAGAAATTCCGAAAGAAGAGGAAAGAGATAGAGAAATAGGTATAGATGAAATAATTTATTTAATTAATTATAAACATTATTGTTATATGGTAATTTCAACGTATCATTTATGGCACTGTAATTTAAGTCAAAGTAAATTTTACTTTAATGTCTGAACTTGGAGAAATGTTAAATTTCCCTTCTTTATAAATATTTTACTACAGTCTTAAAGTGTATAGCACTCGAAGCTTTGAGTTTTATACAAGAAACTTTATTTCGTTGATTACAGCAAAAACTGTAACAGAAAAGAATGTGTAGATGGCAAAGTTTTGCATAGACAAATCGTGCGCCAAGTCTAAATATACCTTTATTATGTACGTGATTACGAAATATTAAAGTCCGTTTACAATGACAATTGCATATTGTATTTATATTTGCTCTTCTTAAACCTTAACAACAATTTAAGCCATAATTTAAATAAATGAGATTAATTTTCATCCATTCACTTATTACTTATAAAAAGTATAGCCTATAAAAAGTCCACTGCTGGACAAAGCCCTCCGCCATAGATTTCTTCATAGTATAATATCCCCCATATTTGTCATAGTTACTACGCTTGGCAAGCGGGTTGACAACCTCAGTTTTTTTATTATTTTGAGCTGTTATCATAGTGCGTATATATAAAAATCAGTAAATCATAGTGCGTACAGTGCCTTTCCATCCGTTTATGTTAATGGTAATGTGTGTGCCTTTAAGGCAAGAGTGAATTGGCTTTTGTTAAGCTAAGTCAGTGCGCCTTACTGTCTTTAGCTACATCACCACTTACCATCAAGTGGGATAGTAGTCGAGCATTAGCATATAATAGTTAAAAAAGATGCTTCCCTATCCCAGTCCGGTTTCCTTCTACAAAACAAATGGCACAATATGGGATAGTGGATTCTCTTCCCCACGGCACAAGAGGAATTAAACAAGATTAATTTAACTCCAGGGATATCCTGTTTTTGTATCACCAACGTACTCCAAAATAAATTCATTCACTTTGTGAAGTATATGTGGAAGAATGATAATTTCAGTTTATTTATCTTAAAAAGGCTTTCACTTCCGACGTGGCAAGACTATGTTGCTCATCAAACTAGGTTCTTATTTTTACGCGGATCTCAGCTAATTAATTTTTACCAACTCTAATATAATGATTTTATATATCCCAAATATTGGAATAAAACTTTTTTTATGCTTAGCTTTTCAAGAAGATTTTCCTTATTTTGTGCTGACTATGAGACATTTTAAAACCGCCTGCATTAAACTGCTCTTTATTGAAGGTTTTCTGAAAATGATACGTTCGCAAGCTAACTAGAATATACATTTTTCAATTCTCTTTCAATGTTCGTACTTTAATATTTTTTATGCTAGCCGGTTTTATAATTTTCATTTTTAATTTAAAAAAGTCTAATTCGTTCGTTGTTCGAGGTTTTGCTTATGTGATAAATTCGGAGAAAAGTTCGGATTTGGTATCATTAGCGTTAAATATGTTGGCAAAAAATTTTGAAACGAAGTTGCCTAATGGATAAAGGTGCAGATTGTAAACTCAGGAAGTCGTGGGTTTGAATCTGCCATTCGAATTTTTTATAGAGTAAGGGTGACAAACGAGTACACAGACTATCTGATGGTAAGAGAATGATGTGGCTCACAGACATCTACATCTATCATGAATTAAGAAACAAAATGCAAGTGCGTTGTCACCCCTAAGAACTAAGATCTAATGCCTCGTTTCAATTAAAAAAGGTCTCCGGTTCTCTACCCTCACCATACGAAATACAGCAGCATTTAGCTGACTCATTCGTGCTACAAGATATAGCATAGCTGTACCGTGGCTCTACCAAGTAAAATAAGCCAGAACCAATACCACCAGTACTACAAAAATTATATCAATTAATTAAGTAAAAATAACTTGAATTAATGAATCGGAGAAGAAACAACAGAGGAATTATTAACAAAGAGAGGTTTGAAGGCACCGTGGCGCAGTGACTTAGCAATAAGTTGTGGTACTGGGAGCCGCCGCTTGGAATCCCGCACGGTACATGTTTTTGTATGGCGAAACAATTGATTTACGAACAGTTCTTGGTTCCTAGGATAAAAGCCTAGAGCTTACTGCAGAAGCCACTGTATTGTTTAATTATGTAATGTCTTATTGGTTAAATAAACATATTGCTGATACTTCGTATCTCTCCTACCCGGGGTACAAATTGGTACACTCCTTTGTGCCTCGGGCTGGAGTTTGCGTATACGTCAGAGAGGACATCTGTTCTCGACGCCTCGGCAGTCTTGAAGGTTCGGACCTGTCCATCCTTTGGCTACGCGTAGATAGCGACGACCATCCGCGCGTCTACGGGTGCCTCTATAGGTCCCATAGCGGTAATGACGAAACAGACCGACTCATCGACCACGTCCAAATGGCTACAGATTCCTTGCTACAACAGGTCCCATCCGCAGAGATCGTGATCCTTGGCGATTTTAACGCCCACCACGCCGAATGGCTTGGTTCACGTTTAACCGATCATGCGGGGAGATCTGTTTATGACTTTGCCTTGGCATATGGTCTGACACAGCTGGTTACTTCGCCTACGCGGATTCCAGATATGAAGGATCATACACCTTCCCTGTTGGACCTTCTGCTGACCTCTCATCCGGACGGATATCAGGTTTCCGTCGATGCCCCTCTCGGCTCTTCGGACCATTGTCTGATCCGGAGTGTGGTGCCACTCACGCTCCCCTTGCGGTTGCGTTCTGCAGGTTGCCGCCGTGTTTGGCATTACAGGTCGGCGGATTGGGACGGAATGCGGTCTTTCTTTGCATCCTACCCATGGTTTGCTTCTCGCCGGATGATCCCAGCGCTGTTGCTGACTCTGTCACTGATGGTGTTACAGGAATGGAACTATTTATTCCATCATCTGTGGTACCCATCGGAGGCAGATCGCAGCCTTGGTTTGGTCGCTCCTGTAAGACTGCATTACGCAGTAAGCAGGAGTGCTATCAGGCCTGGGCTGAGGCTTCGGCGGCTCGATGTAAACACCAGCATGCTTAAAAAGAAGTATAACTTCGCCCAGGTCCTTCAAAGTGTTATTGCCAAGGCAAAGTCAGAGCACATAGGCAGAATTGGCGAAAACTAGTTCGCCTTCCTTCGGGAACCCGTGCATTCTGGTCTCTCGCCAAGGCTGTCCAAGGAATTTCTGTAAGCCATCACTACCATCTCTGCACAGGAGGACGACTCACTGGCCCACGCCGCAAAAAGAGAAAGCCGACCTTTTAGGCTCCCTTTGCGTCCAACTCGACTCTTGATGACGGGGAGAACACACCGCCGGCCATCCCGCGGTGTGAGTGCTCCATGCCGGATGTTCGGTTCTCACAGCGCTCGGTTCGCAAAGCACTCCTCTCCCTGGACATCCACAAGTCGAGTGGGCCTGACGGAATCCCCCCAATTGTGCTGAGGACGTGTGCTCCGGAGTTGGCACCGGTTCTAACGCGTCTTTTCCGGTACTCCTACTCCCTAGGCGTAGTCCCGAAATCATGGAAGACAGCTTTGTCCAACCGATCCCTAAAAAAGGCGACCGCTCAGACCCGTCCAACTACAGGCCTATCGCCATCACCCCCTTGTTCTCCAAAATAATGGAATCCATTATAAACTGCCAGCTCATGCGGTACCTTGAGGATCACCAGCTGATTAGTGACCGCCAATACGGTTTTCGTCGGGGTCGATCAGCTGGTAATCTTCTGGTCTACCTGACTCATAGATGGGCGGAGGCAGTAGAGTCCAAGGGGAGGCATTGGCCGTTAGTTTGGACATTGCGAAGGCTTTCGATCGGGTTTGGCACAAAGCGCTTCATTCGAAGCTCCCTTCCTATGGGCTTCCCGAGAAATTGTGCAATTGGATCACCAGCTTTCTTGCAGATCGGAGCATCAAGGTCGTAGTAGACGGTGCATGCTCCGACTACAAGCCTATTAATGCTGGTGTTCCACAAGGCTGCGTGCTATCACCAACGCTGTTTCTTCTGCATATCAATGATATGTTGCAAACCGGTAGCATTCATTGCTATGCGGATGATAGCACTGGTGATGCTCTATACGCCGGCCGTGCGAATATTTCTCGGGAAAACGTCGCCGAGTACCGGAACAAACTTGTGTCTGAAGTCGAGTCTTTGCTGAACAAAGTCTCGGATTGGGGGCGACTAAATCTAGTCCAGTTTAATCCTCAGAAGACACAAGTTTGCGCGTTTACCGCTAAAAAAAACCCTTTGTCGTATCTCCTCAGTTTCAAGGCACTCCCCTTGTTGCCTCAGCCAGTATCGGAATCCTCGGCGTCGACATATCGAGTGACGTGCAGTTTCGCGGTCACTTGGAAGAGAAGGCCAAATTGGCTTCTAAAAAGCTTGGCGTGCTCAGCAGAGCGGGACAGTATTTCATGCCGGCACAGCGCTTGGAACTTTACAAGGCACAGGTTCGGCCTCATGGAATACTGTTCCATCTCTGGGCTGGGGCTCCCCAGTGCCAGCTCCTTCCACTTGACCGCATCCAGCGCAGAGCGGCTCGAATCGTCGACGACCGAGTCCTTTCCGATCGGCTCGATTCATTGGCGCTGCGAAGAGATGTTGCATCTCTTTGCATTTTCTTTCGCATTTACCACGGGGAGTGCTCTGAGGAATTGTTCGGATTAATCCCAGCCGCCACATTTCACGAACGCACATCGCGGCAGAACTCCCGATACCATCCACACCATCTGGATGATTGGCGGTCCACCACTGTGCGATTTAGAAGATGTTTTCTTCCTCGCACAACTTCCTTGTGGAATAGTTTACCACCAGCGATTTTTCCGGACCGATACGACTTAGGGACCTTCAAGAAAAGAGCCTACTTCTTTTTAAAAGGCCGGCAACGCATCTGCAATTCCTCTGGTTCCCTGGTGTTGCAGTTGTTCATGGGCGGCGGTAGTCACTACCATCAGGCTCGTTTGCCCCTCTCCTATAAAAAAAAAAAAATTCTATATCTATATAAAGGAGAAATATAGCTGCTGTGTGATAAAAATTACCCAAAAATATTATATTACCTATGTTTAAAAATATATTTCTGGAGCACTCCAATGCAACTGTCGAACCCAACATAGCTTAGTAGCCAGATACATCGAAAATTAGGTCGAGAAAACGTGACCTCCTCAAAGTTCAAAAACATTATTAAACAAAGTTTGTGTAAGAAGGGTTATTATAATATTAAGGAATTTATGGATTATAATAACACCTGGGTATGACGTGATCGCTACCAAGGTATTTCTAATTTGTTTTGTGTTGTTTGAATGTGTCTTTAAGAAGAACAAAAAGGATTGTGCAATATTTTTGTTTGTAAACTGTTATTTTTCCCGAAAATGTCCCGTTTGGTATCTTGCAGAGGTATTTTCCGAACTAGTGTTAAATTAAAATAAGGGCTACATTCAATAAGTATTATTTATAATCTACATCTATATATTATATATTTATAATCGATATATATTGAATAAAAAAGTTTCTGTTTCTATTACTGTATGTTTTTCATTCATCTATTAGAGGTCCGCCTTACATTTACAGCCCGCTTACATATTCGAGGCTTCCTCTAGGGGACCTTTCTTTCCCGTTGGTCAGTTCTTCGAGCTAAATGGCAAGCCCTTTGCTGTTAAGCTTATTGATCCGTTGGGCTATGTCGGTTATTGTAGTCCTACCGCGGGTATTTTAATCATAAAAACATAAACACTCACGCCTGTCACCCAGAGGTGTAGGCAGAGACTACGGACTTCCATTTGGCACGATCCTGGCACACCTCTCTCGCCTCCTTACTTTATATCTATACATTACGCATACACGCTCGTCGGTTAAGGGTACTCTTAATCTGGCCCATTTTCAATATATCGCCAATTTGGTCGATAAACCGTCTAGGCGTCCTTTCCGACTCTGCCATTTACTGCAGCATAAATTTGCTTTGTCACTCTTTTCTTCGTTCATTCTTTTCTACATGACCAAACCACCGAAGCATTCCTTTCTTAATCCTGGTCACAACGTCATCTTGCAAACCACACTTTTCTCTTATCACACTATTTCTCACCCTGTCATTTAGATTCAGCCCAGCATTCTCCTTAATGACCGCATTTCTACAGCATTTATTCTACTCTCTTGCTTCTTCTGCAGACCCAACTTCACTACCATACATTAAAGTAGGGACTAACACAGCATTATAAATTGCCAAACGTGCCTTTTTTACACATTCTGACTCTTCACAATAGCGTGTAGAGCCCCATTTTAATTCTCCTAGTGACTTTATTGATTTTAAGTATCTTCATATGGCCACCAGTGAAAGACCACGTTTCAGTTTCATTGGTCATCACAGGAAACACGCACTGCTTGTACTTTTACTTTTATTATTATTACATACTAAGAAAGAATGCTTAGTTACCAGGAAAAGGTTCTCCGGCTCTTTACACTCACCATACGAATCTGTTTTACGCTCGTATTCTGTGAGAGCGTGGATACGTCGAGCCGACCATTATAAAGCTGCAGCGTGGATCTACAACGTACACTTGTTTTAAGATTTTCAGGAATACTGGACGAGAAAATGTATCAAAATTTCCCAAACGCGGCCCAGTCAAATTGGATCCATCGATTGCCCACTTGGTTGAAGCTGAACATGATAGGCTGCAATTATACTAAATTAAGATTTCTTAAATTTAAATTTATCGCGTTGGATTTAACTTATTTTTGAATAAGTTATTTTTATAAAATAATTTTACGAATTTAATCGCGTTTAATTTACCTTATTTTTAGATATGCAAGATTATTTTTATTGAATAATATACTAAATTATATTCTACTCAGATGATTGCTTCCGAAAACTCCCCAAAAGTATCAAGCCCACTTTCCATACATTGATTGACCTGTCACTTGATTCGTTTTACAGGTCGCGTCTACCTACAACTAGTGTTGTATAAAAACAATTATTGTTTATAATAACATAATTATCATCTTTTCATTTAAAAGCCAGGGAAAAATGTTTTTAAGTAAATAAGTTTTTGAGGTTATAACAGCTCTCAGATAAGGTCTACCATTAATACTGCCCCACTGCTGGGCCTCTTCTCATACAGAGAAGGCATGAGCATTAATCACCACGCTTGGTCAAGCCGATAACGCTGAAGCGTATTAACACATATGTTACAGTTTATACAAATCAATCTCGTAGAAGGCTCCTAACAAGAGCCGTAACGTCTTAGATCAAAATAAAAAAGCACTAAATCGGTATTCGTATAACACAGGTCAAAGTAATCGTAAGTATAAGGCATCGAATACCCTGGAAAATGCAAAAGTTGTAAGGGTATCAGAAAATCCAAAATCGCACAGTACAATACGTAGCAAGAGCAAACGGACGACCACAGATTACTGTATACCAGTCTACGGACGACTGCAAAACGTCAAACGAATGACAGCCTGGCATTCATTAATTTATTTCATCATGTCATTCATTTTTTTTATATATTTTTGGCATGGCTTCTAGGCCTTTGTGCCTTGTGATAAACATAACTTCTTTTCCTGGCTTTATTTGAAAATTCCATTGCGATACGGAATAAGCAAAAAAAATGCAATTTTATAAGATATTGCATGCCGTAAGCGCTAAGCGCGCAGGTATGTTTACTAAGGCCTAAAATTAAAATTACAACGTTTTGTCGCATGAAATCGTATCTAGCAATCATATTCTACATATAAGTGATATAAAAGCACATTGTCAGAAAGATAAATGAATGTTAAACTTATTAATATTTTTTAAATCGATTAATTGCAATTTTACATAAAAGGGTTTTAGTGGCTTATGGTGTGGATTTATCAAGTCCGCATGGCTTTGTAAACACGATAAGTTTTGAAAATATCAATTGTTCAAATCAATATATTTTTAAAACTCTTCATCTATCATGTGGAAGCCATTAAATGTAAAATGGCAGTTTAATTTTGTTTAGTTTCGTTATAATTATTTTTCGGCTGCGAAATGTCTAAATATTCGGTGTTTTAGCAGCCTTGTATGAATTTATTTTTACTAAATAGAGACTGCGTCCTCAGGTAGTTCGGCGTCAATCGCCGTCGTGAGTGGACACTATATCGGTTGTTTGCAGCGGCTCAAAAAGAACGCTGTACAAATACATAACTTTCAATTTCATACATACTTGATTATAATAATAATCAGAGATTTTTATTACAAATAATACTAAAGCACAGCAATTTATTACAAATAATACTAGGCACAGAATAAATAATAGTAGTACGTACTAAAAGTAAGTAGGATGTAATTATTTATACTTAAATTCGTCTTGGACTTTATGGAGTGACCTGAATGATGATATGATGCATATATATATGCACATCGCGACAGAACTCGAGATACCATCCATACCATCTGGATGATTGGCGGTCCACCACTGTGCGATTTAGAAGAAGTTTTCTTCCTCGCACAACTTCCTTGTGGAATCGATTACCACCAGCGATTTTTCCGGACCGATACGACTTAAGGACCTTCAAGAAAGAGCCTACTCCTTCTTAAAAGGCCGGCAACGCATCTGCAATTCCCTGGTGTTGCAGTTGTTCATGGGCGGCGGTAATCACTACCATCAGGTGAGCCGCATGCTCGTTTGCCCCTCTCCTATAAAAAAAAAATGAGCATTATGAGTCGTGCACTTTGGATTTTCCAAACTTTTTAAAATGAAGTTTGACATAAAAATATTGTTTAAAAAAAAAAAGAAAACTAAACAGAGAAACAAAAGTTTAACTATAGTCCATATAAGTTCCATAAAACTATAGTTATTTACAATTTATTTTATTTCCTAAATGTTATTTAGGTAGCAGAAGAGAAGCGCGCGCGCTTCCCTTATGCTACGTAAAGTTTGGCACAACAAGTCTTACCTCGGTAACGTCCCGCGGGACACTGGCAAGCGACGCGCGAATCGTCGATAATGTTTTTTAATTAATGTAATGAAAAAAAAAACGATCGGGTGGAATCGATTCAAAAATGAATTACGTATAAATTGATATATTTATAGAAAAAAAGTAGTATTAGTACTTGTTTAAAATGAAATTTGGCTTGTGACAAAACTACAAATCGAACGTAGTTCGGTAATTTTTTCTATCAAGAAAATTGTATTGTATCGTGTATTGACCGGGTACATCGTAAGGAGAAATAATGTATCTAAAATATAATTTTTTTCAGATTCTAAATGTAATAGCTTGGCTATCAAAAATCAATTTTAAAACGGACAAGTGAATTTTTTTAAGTATAAAGTTGAAGTGAAAAACGAACTTACAGTCCACTCGATGTTAAGTGGCTACAACAGATAAAGAACAAATACAACAAACTATAAAGAAGAAATAACGTTATAGAAAAACAAACTATAAAGAAGAACAAAGAAGGCTACTCACTTTTTATTCTTTAAAAAAACGTTACACTAGGATTTTCTTCCGTATCATGGAGGCACTATATATACATAAATTGCACAAGGACAAACATCCAGACCAGGAACAATTATTTGTAGGCCATACAAATGATTGTTCCTTGCGAGATTCGAAACCGCGGCCCTCAGCGCCGTAACTCTATACTAAGCCACTGCACCAGGGAGCCGTCAAACAGATTTGTTTTAAGTTCTGGTCTGGTTGGTCTGATTAGAAACTTATTCCACGTCCGGGGATTAAGATGGAATGCCCCCACAGCCTGTAACTATATGTAATATATAGCTTTCTATACTCTCCAGTGCGGATCTGCCACCAAGCAGCATTGCTGCCTTGCGACAGAAATGAGTAAGAGGGATAAGCACATAGTAAAATATTTTACACGTGGTAGAGCCATGCTACAGCTATATTCTGGTAGTAGCGCGAATGGGTTGGCTCGACCGGGGAATAAATACTCTCTGTTTCGTATGTTGAGTGTAGAAACCGGAGAACCTTTGTACTTTAAATGAGGCATTCCATCTTATTCCTCAGAGGTGTCAACACATCTGCACTTTGATTCTTAACCGAAGATAGATGTAGATGTGTATGGCCGACAGTATATATCTACCATCAGGTTGGACTGTGTTAGTAGGTCACCCTTATTCTAAACAAAAAAATTAATTGGGACAGCAGTGGTGCAGTATTAACAAAACATTTATATTTAAAACTAATATTATTGCTATAAGTATTGTATTAATGAAATCCAGTCCCTATACACAAGGGGAAAAGAAATTGTGAGTGTGTGTGTGCGCGCGTGTGCGTGCGTGCGTGCGTGCGTGCGTGTGTGCGTGCGTGCGTGTGTGCGTGTGTGTGTGTGTGTGTGTGTGTGTGTGTGTGTGTGTGTGTGTGTGTGTGTATTAATAAGTATTGTTCTGTCTCTTCATAAGTTTTTTTAAAGAACTTTGAAGTGGAAGAAGTGCTCGGCTTTCTTACATTTTTGTAGTTAGTAATTCATATAATAAATGGGAATATTAAAGTTGAATTTATTATAAAAAAGGGGACCGGCAAAGCCGTCAGTCAACTCTCATTTTAGCAAAATGAGAGTTGACTGACGGAATATTGCATATTCATAGTAGATCTGTCTAGTACGACGCTTGGTTATTTGGATTTAAGGAACCTTGCGTATTAAACAAATATTTCTTTTTAAATTTTGAAATATTCTTACGGACTTGAATGTCTATTATAACACACTTTGTTTTAGTTAGGGTACAGCCACGCTGAAGTTATATTATGCTTGCAGCTAGAATGAGTGTGGTCGACCGGGAACGGACTACGCTCTTACAGAAAACCCGCGGGAAATAGCAACTTAATGCTTTGAATACCTTGCACATTGAGTTTAGAGAACCGGATACCCTCTTTACATAACGAGGAATTTTATCTTAGTCCTCGAGGATAGATGTGGGTGTCTATGGGCCAAAGCAGCCAATTAACATGGGGGCGAACTATATGCTTGTTTGTCATCCTTAATCTATAAAAAATTGATGTTAGAGCCATCGATCAAGACAGCTTTATTATGGTTTTAGCACAACTGGGTCTTCTCGACTAGGGAAGACCCACGGTTGTACAGAACACCAGTGTGAAACAATAATATCGTTTCGTATGGCGTGTCTGGAGCCTTTTACTGAAAAAAAAATCATCATTGTTCTGTACTCAGGGGTAAGAACGCATGTTCATTTTCATTCTGCATAGAGGATGTTTGTAGATCTATATGGGCCACAGCATTTACTTATCATCAGGTAGACTGTGTGCCCAATGAATCTACATTCATCCTCGATTAAGAATCAAAACGCAGGTACGTTGTCACCCCTCAAGATTAAGATGGAATGCCTCGTATCCAGCAAAACGGATATCTGGTTCTCTACACTTACCATACGAAACAAAGCAGTATTATGATTACTTATTTTTACGCGAACACTGCACATTTAATTGAAAATGACGGCTCCGTGGCGCAGTGGCTTAGCAATGAGTTGCTGCGCTGAGGGCCGCGGGTTCGAATCCCGCACGGAACAAGTATTTGTATGACCTACAAATAATTGTTTCGGGTCTGGATGTTTGTCCTTGTGCAATTTGTGTTTGTAAACTGCCTCCACGATACAGGAGAAAATCCTAGTGTGGAGGTAACGTTTTTTTAAGAGAAAAAAAAGTAAGTTTTACGGATTTTGTAGCATATATTAACTTATTTTAAATTCCTGACGATTCCAGTACTTCGCAGCACCAGCATTATGCTGCTATTTTACGCTAGTGTTCTGTGAGATCGTGGTCCTTCCCCGGTCGAGCTGACCTATTCGTGCTACAACCATAATATAGCTGCAGCGCGACTCTACCACGTGGACATGGGCCTATTCCGTCGTAGGGAGGATTTGCGTTAATGGGCTTACCTAAATCCTGGCAAGCTTGCCAGGCGGATTGACGATCGCAGTACCAGACGTCTCGGACCTTTGACGCGGTTGCTGTCGTCGGTCTATTTTACCTCCGGACTAAAGACCTTGTGACCATGGCGCCGTGGCTCAGCAATGAGTTGCAGCGCTGAAGGCCGCGGATTCGAATCCCGCACGGAACAAGTAATGTATGGACAGCAAATAATTGTTCCGGGTCTGGATGTTTGTCTTTGTAAAATTATGTATGTAAACTGCTATCATAATACACGAGAAAATCCTTATATAGAGGTTACGTTTTTAAAAAAACGAAAATAATCCAAATTTAAAGTTAAAAGAAGAGATGGTAATACCGCCTTCTGTCGGAAGTCATTAGATTTTTCTGTCATTTCCCATAGTCGCTCGTCACTGAATTTCTGCACTTAATATGGAAACTGTGTACACTGACGTGTGTCCGTATTCTATATTGTTGGTGAACTTGATCCTTCTCCCTTTCTAGCCGATTCTAGTCATACTGCAGCCATAGTACACCACAGCTTGGTTCTAGCGCAATTAAAACACTACCCACTTTTCATTCAAATTTTTCTTGCAGGTAAAACATTAGTTATAGAAACAGCGTGCTCCGGCAACTCTTGGAACGTGTTTAAGATCGTATCACAAAAGCTACATAACATTAAAACTTTACCTATAACTTTATACAAAACAAAGCCAAAGTTGAACGAAATTTCAAATTTCGGAAGTTTGCCAAACTACTTTGCTCATTCTTAGATATAATAGGAATGATACGTCACTCTTTTGTTTACGAAAATATGAAAACTGCAAACACGTGCTTCAGAAGTTTAAGTGTTTTCGCTTGTTTTATAAGAATAATTTAATTTATTCAGTACCTACTAGTGAGCCGCCTCGGCTTCGTCTGGATAGGATCTATGTACACCTTTTCGTTTTTTATACAATTTTTCGTTTTGTCAAACAAAGTCTTCAATTTTTACGGATAAAATATAGCCTAAAATCCTGCTGACATTGCTCTCTATCTGTTTATAAAGTTCCATCACATTTGGTTCAGCCATTTTGAAGATTAGCCCGGACAGACAGACAGATAACATTTTTTGTAAATATTTATTAATGTCTTAATAGCTTGTAAATAACCCTCTGAGCTTAACAGAAACCTGTTATTTCAATACTACAGACAGTCATTTCAAGGTTACGAGTATATATTATGTATATGTATAAATCACTGACCTTTATTATATACAAGTACGCTGGACTGGCTATGCCATACAAAATGCTTATGCTGATTTGAAGCGCCCTCATTGTCCGTACCGGGAACTAAAATTGACATAATATGCCAAAGTCTGTTGTATTATTTAAATCGTATCTCTGTATTTTGAATTTTTAAACTAAAAAATGAAAGTATTTTATGTGGTTTGATTATGTTTGATTTTAGTTACATAATAAGAATTATTTTTAGTAATAATGAGTGTGCGTAATATGTAAAACTCGTTACCAAAAGGAAAGTGGGATAACATTCCACAAGTAAGTGAATTTGCAGCTAATATTAAGCAAATTAAAACGATTTGATAATATAGGTACTTAAAAATTTGTTACTAATCTTAATATCGTAATTACCAACATGTTTGGCCTTATATTACTGAGTTTTGATTAACAATAAAATTCAATAGGGTTGTCGAGTTCCTTGTCTATAATACTTATCGATGTCCTTTTCTACCCATATCTGTTCACAACCAAAGTCGCCAACAACAGATAATTATAAAATGTTCATTAATTAACAGGTTTCCAACTGAACCTAAACTAAAATTATGACTAAATAGCACAAAAATTGTGAATTGGCGTTCGAAACAAAATGAATACCTTTGTTCTAAACACTTCACAGACGACTGTTTTATTGGACATGAGAAACGCACCACTTTGAAAAAGTGCAGTATACTCACAATATTTTCTGGTAGTACCAGTAAGTATAAAAGTATTAGATTATTATTTCGAATGTTTTTTATTTCTTTTCTCCTTATTTTCCCCTAGACTCAAGGGCCATAGCCAAGTGTAGAAAGGTCGCCTGATGATGACTCTGTGTTAACAATACGTAAGTTTGTTAAATCTGTATAATTATTATGACCAATTTATTGTATCAAGGGAATAAATTTATGCTGGAACTGCAAAATATTTTTTTATGCTTATTACACAAAAATACAGTCGGTTATTTCTTATACTACTTTCGCCAAACTGCAGGGCAGTTTGTTGGCGAATATATCACCCACTTACATTCTATGTACCTACTGTAGTTAATAACTTAATCTTGGATTTTAAACTTAAAATAGAAAAAAAAAGAAAAATTAAATTTAAACTTAGCAGTGTTATTAATATACTTAATTATATTTAAAATTATAAATATTTAAACTTATTAATAATTACACATTTAACTATTAATTAAGACTACTTTTTATTTATTTAGACAGTATTAATATTACACGTATCCAGCAACCACGCTTTCAACTTTCTTTTAAATATTTCTTTACTTTTACATTCATCTTCAGAAAATATCTCGTTAAAAATACGTGGTACTAGATATTTTCTCGTCCTCTTGCCGTAATAATTGTTAACCCTCAAATGCTCAACGTATTTCTTTCGAGAAGTAATTCTAATATTTTTGCTAAATGTTCGAAATGTTTTAAACTCTAGAGATTTAAATTGATCTATTGCAATTAAGTACTTAAGTTTTACATGTATAGGTAATATTCTAAAATTTTAAATAAATTATTATAGTTTCCGTCTATGTTATATTTTTCCTTTGTTTTTTTTTTCAATAAACAATTTTATTAACCTAATTTGTAGCTTAAGAATTTTATCTGTATATGTTTGAAAAGTACGTCCATATGTAATTAGTCCGTAATTTAGGGCTGAATCGGCTAGTGCATAATAAAGCATTTTTAAGATTGACCTGCTAACTATAAGTTTTAAATTATTAAGCCTAGATAATATGGATCTTAATCTATCACAGACAATTAATGTCCTTAGTGAGTTTGCGTGAGTTTAAGTGAGAAATAACTCCTCCCTGAACGGGTTCCCGCCTTGTCATGGCGGGGGGAGGGGGAAGGGGGGTGTTAGTAGCCGTGGCTCGGTAACCCATGGTAAACGTAGGGCGACTCACATGGCTGGCCCGAAGTGAAAGGCTGGCCCAAGGTGGCCACTCTGAGTGGGCTTGTCGAGCCCTTGGATGTGTGCTAGTGAGCTGCGGCTAGAGGAGGGTCCTTTCTCTATATCACTGCAGCCGAGGTAGAGTCGCAAGGGAAGAAGATTGTTGGTATGCTAATGCGCCAATAAGCTATCCTCCGCGACTTTGGCGGGACTGCACCACTTGGTGCTTCCGAGTGCTCGTTTTCGCTCGCTCCATGGCCTCCACATATCGGGCTCTGGAAGTCGGGGAGGGAAGTTCTCAACTGAGGAGGGGTCCTCGCTGGTGGGGCCGCGGATGTGCTTGAAAGCGTTTCCGTGGCCCTGTCAATGTTTGGTGAAGGTGGAAAATCATGGGGTTTTAGTAGGTGCAAGTCCGACATAATCCGTTCTTGCCCCCGCAATGCAGGTATGCGTAGGCATTTTCTCATTTAAATCCGGAACAAAATCCGTTCTTTAGTTACGAACAAAAACGTAGATAGATCAATGCTGCACCGATCTTTATTTTATATGAGGTATAAAGCTTGTGTCTAAGGCCTAGGTAATTGATACATTTATTTATTGTATGACATTATATTAATATGATACATAAATAGAATGGACGTCACGCGTAGGCCTGGGTATAGATTTTTAATCGATATATTTTTTCACACTGTCTTATCTCTACTATTAGTTCCGTGGACATTCACTTCTGCTGTCAGCGCCAAAATGGTGAAAATCAAATCGCCTCATTATGCCACGGTGTATAGCCAGTCCATTTATAGAGGTCAGTGGTATAAGTAAAATAAAATAGAGAAAATTGTATCCGTATAAATAAATAAAATTGAAGTGTCTGTTTGTAATATCAAAATAACAGCTTTTTACTTAATATACATAAAAGTATATACGGTGCTTATAAAAATAAACATTTAAAAAAAAATTGTCTGTCTATCTGTCTGTTTTATTGTTGCGGCTAATCTCCGAAATGCCTGGATCGATTTTGACGGAACTTTCACTGGCAGAAAGATGAAACTATAAGGAGTAACATAGGCTACATTTATTTTAGAAAAAGAATTAGGATTCCGCGAAAAAAAATTGAAACCCATGATATCCAATCATAATAAATTTCACGCGGATGAAGTCGCGGGGAACAGCTATTTCAATAATATAAGATGACACTTTTTGAAAGTAATGCAAGTGACTCAGCGGGATTTTTTTAAATAATAATTAAATAATTACAATAATGTTACAATAACCCAATAGCTTTTAATTAGTAAGAAAATTAATTCGTTCCCAAAAAATAAGCGTATGAAATGCCCCGTATAGGAATTGCTGACTCTTCGGAGTCGGTTAACTGGTATTACTAGCGTGTATTTGTTCCTAGGGTAGAAAACTCTTCATTTGTTTTACGCTTTGTTACTTAATTAATTAAAATAAATAAAAAAACATTAAAAAAAGCTTTTACTAAAATGCATAAAAAGAAAAGAAAAACCATGGTGTTCATAAAATCCATAATGTTGTGTAAACTCCAAACTAATATAAGGGCTGTACATGGCTGCTCTATAGAAGTGACATCAGGAAAGGTATAATAAATAGATATATTATATTCTCATGCGATAATGCGGGAATGCACTTTGAACCCTTTTATTGGTTTGGGGTAGTTAAATTCTTTAAATTCCTAATAGGCTTTAGCAACAATAAAAACCAGCCCCTTTTCAAACGACTTCCAAAAAGTAAGATTCACTATTTCAGCCCTATGTTTGTATGTGCGCAATTTTCTCGGAAACTATTTGACACATTTTTAAGATTTTTACTCGGGTAATCAATATATCATTTATTGGAAAGTTTCAGTATATACATCCATTATAGTCTATAAAAGTCCACTGCTGTACATAGGTCTCCCTCATAGATTTACTCTATTTGGGAATTTGACATAGTTGCTACGCTTGGCAGGTAGGATGGCAACTGCAGTTTTGAAATTTGAATTGTTATCAGAAAGATGCTGCCGCTTCCTGTTTTAGTTTACTACTGCCTCTCTTAAGACACCCACTAGTCGATATAGGGTAGTGGATATTCTTACACCGCTACTACACGGTAACAGTATACAATATTAAGGTTTTCAAATTGTTAGTTTTATTTAACTGTTCATTAAAAAAACTATAATTATATATAAATATAATAATTAAACTTTTTTTACATCATTTTATTCCTTCTTTTTATTATTTATAATTTAAATTATGTTTACATGATTGCGAGCCAAAAATGTCACCTAAAACGAAAGTAGAAACCAGCATAGCATAATATACAGGCTTTGATCCCGAGGGCGTAATTCTTCATTAAAAACCAACAAAGGCATTGCACTGCCGCTTTCAATTTAAAATGGCGACAAATCAAAAACAACATAAAAGATGATGGGAACGAAGAAAACCGTTTCCTTATTCAATCATTGGGAAGTACTTTTCAATATTATGTTTGAGCTTGCTTTTATTAAAAGTCAATTATGAAAGTCGCCGCCGCAGGATGAAATTAAAACAAGCTTACTTTATTAAGTTTCATCATCATCACTATAGCCTTTTAAAAGTCCAATGCTAAATATAGGCCTCTCCCAAGTAATGCCACAAACAAGGTCGCGAGCCACCGACTTCCTACATGTCTTAATTTAAAGAGTTATCATTGTCATCATTAGACTCTTTCAAAAGTCACTGCTGAACTTAACACTATAAACTAAAAACAGATTGCTAATCAAGCAATTGCTAACTAATTTGGAAGTTGGCAGTATAAATTAAATATTTGGGTAAAATAAATTTAGAGAAACCACGGAAGTATTATTTGAGAAGACATTGCTAAGTGTTAGACTGTCTTAGACATTATATACTGCATGGTAGGAAAAGTTTTTTTTCCTAGGAGTCCGTCTGTCCATCCCTTCCATTTTACCAATTGTAGATTCGAATAACAATGTGCTCTTGGATGGGGAGGAGTTGAGTCTTGTGAATACCACTGTTATTCTTGGTATCTATTGTCGTGAAGCTTCAATGGGGGCCCCATTATATATATATATGTTCTTAGTTCTGCAGCATATCATGTAAGAAAGATTAAAAGTCTCACCGATGTTGACACCACTATATTAGTATATTTTAGTTACTTTCATAGCGTAATGTTTTATGGAATTTTGATATGGGGTAATGCGACTGACATTGAAGCCATATTTGTTTTGCAAAAGAGAGCCGTACGGGCGATTCATAACTTAAATTGTAAAGAGTCCCTCAGAGATAAATTTACAGAAATAAACATATTATCTTTTGCATCGCAATATATTTATGAATATGTAATATATTTAAAGATGTTCATACTTTAAACCCTAGGAACAAACAAGCTTGTAATACCAGTTACTAGACTCCACAGAATAAGTAATTCATTTATGGGGCAATGTATACGCTTTTACAACAAAATCCCGGAAAATGTACAAAATTTGTCAATAAACAAGTTTTATTGACAAATTTTGATGTTTTGATGTTTTATTAAAGGAAAAGTTGCTGGTTCTTCCCAAGACAGAGGTATTTTCCGAATCGGTAGTAAATACAAAAATACTTTCAATTAGTATTATTTAATACATACATACATATAATCACGCCTCTTTCCCGTAGGGATTGGCAGATACCACTTCTTTCCACTTGCTACGATCCTACATACTTGTTTCGCTTCGTCCACTTTCATTATTCCTTCATACATGCTCTTCGGTTTAGGTACTCTTGACCTGGCCTTTTTCAAGACGTCCCTGATTTGGTCAGAAACGTCCTCCTAGGTCTACCCTTCAACACTTTCATTCACACTCGCCTTATACACTTTTTCGTCAATCGTTCTTCATTCATTCTCTCGACATGGCCAAACCATCTCAGCATACCTTTCTCAATTTTTGTCACTACATCTTCTTTCAAATCACAACGTTTCCTTATCTCACTATTTCTTATTAGTATTATTTAATAATCTATATTTAGTAAAATTTATCTATTCTATTATAAGTCTTATCCGACACTATTCCGATGATATCCCGGACATCAGTCTGAGCGAGATTAGAATGGCTCTCCAGCACCTTAGAAACGGCAAGTCCCCGGGCGAGGATGGAATTACAGTGGAACTTGAAAGCGGGTGGAAAACCGGTACTTAAAGTCCTTCAGAAGCTCTTAATTCCGTCCTCCATGGTGGCACACTCCGGAGGCGTGGAGCAAGTACGGTGGTCTTGTTCTTCAAGAAAGGCGACAACGCTCTCTTGAAGAACTACAGTCCCTTCAGCGGTGCCAAGTGGACTGTCGGTATATCGAAGTGCTGAAGTTTTTGTACAGTAGGGCTACGATGGCTATCCGAGTACAGAATCAGAGTACGAAACCTATCCAACTGCAGAGAGGTGTAAAACAGGGTGATGTAATATCCCCGTAACTCTTCACCGCTGTGTTGGAAGACGGTTTCAAGCTACTGGACTGGAAAGGATACGGTATTAACGTCAATGGCGAGTACGTCACTTACCTTCGATTTGCCGACGATATAGTCCTTATGGCAGATACGCTGGAGGACCTAAGCACTATGCTCAATGACCTCAATAGTGTCTCCCACCGGATAAGTCTTAAGATGACCATGGACAAAACAAAATCATGTTTAACGTCCATGTCACACCTGTGCCAGTAGTTGTTGGGAGCACTAAGCTCGAAGTTGTTGACGAATATGTTTACTTGGGACAACTAGTCCGACTAGGTAAGTTCAACTTTGACCGAGAGGTCAATCGACGGATTCAACTCGGCTGGGTAGCGTTCGGGAGATTACGATACATCTTCTCGTCAAACATACCTCAAAACCTTAAAACTAGATTATACAACCAGTGCGTGTTGCCAGTGATGACCTATGGATCTGAGACGTCGTCCTTCACTGCTGGCCGTATGAGGAAGCTCAAAATCACTCAGCGAGCTATGGAGAGGGCTATGCTCAGCGTCTCTCTGCGTGATAGACTTAAAACGAGGATATCCGCAGTAGAATCAGAGTGACCGACATAGCCAAAGAATCAGTATGCTGAATTGGCAATGGGCCGCCATATAGCTCGAAGAACCGACAACCGATGGGAAGAAAGGTTCTCAGTGGCAGCCTCATGCCTGCAAGCGAAGTTTATTCCATCTTAGTCCTTAGGGTTGACAACGCATCTGTAGTCTTCTTTGTATGAAATTGTCTGTAGGTGACCATGGCCTGCAGTAGCCATTAACCATCAGATGGACTGTAATTTCGTTTGTCGCTTCAGTTTCATAAAAGAAAGTAAACTGACAAATTACTTATATATATCTGATACCACCCAATGATTATACAAAATAAATATCTGATACCAACCAATAATTTTGCAAAGCATTAACTAAAAATACGAGTGGCGGTGGAAACATTTCCTGGATATAAGCCAATCTCGTCTAAGCTTTCTGTGTAAACAATTCTGATAGCGCCAAGTCTCTATATTTGCTTTCTTTCACGATAGGGAGTAAATACCGAGAGCTAACTTACGACGATTGGCAAAATAGATGTTGTAGATTTTAAGAGGAACAAACCTTTGTCTATTCTTGTTACACACAACAATAGAGAACGATTTGTTTTCCTTTGAAATATACACTGTAATGAGAAGCCTTTCGTGTTGCATCAATTTTAAAATCACTGCGAGCTTAGTACTACATATATGTTTTTTTTATACAATGAGCGTGACAAACGAACATGCAGTCCACCTGATCGTAAATGTATGCTGTGGCCCATAAACATCAACTTTAAATATAATGTCAGTAAATAGGGTTTCCGGTTCTCTCCACTCACAATAAGAATCACAACAGCATTTAGCAGCTATTTCATGCTAATAGTCTGTGAGAATGAAGTACGTCTCCGGATAAGTGAATGTAGTAGGTGCGCAAAAATGATATACAATAAGCGACATATATAAATACCTGGGTGACTCAGTAACCACTTACCATCAGGTGCGTTGTGTGCTCGCTTGTCACCCTTATTAAATAAAAAGAAACTCGGCGTTAAACATTACAATTTTCTCAGAGTAACTAACCGACAAGTGCTACTTCGCTTCTTTATCTTTATTTTGCGTAAAATATCTTCTTCTTCTTTATTAGCTTCCACTGCTGGACATGGGCTAAAGAATATATTTCAATGTGTCAACGCCAGATAGTCGATAGTCGACCCTATTGCATCTATTATAAGGCGCTTAATATTATGTTTATTGTATAGAGCCATACATTATCGTACATTCAACCAATCACACTACACAAATACTCACCACGTCATTCCCCACACCCGACACTCATATTCATTCTCACATTCCCATTTTGATTTCCAACGAAACAAGACACAAGCACAACACCAAGAATAAAATAATTGTAAATCTGTAAATTCAGACGAATAAATCTTTTAGAAGATCTACGATTTCTTTCTTTTGTTCACCGCGAACACAATGTTTTATTTAATATATTATTCTCATAAAAGCCTTAGTAACAATCCACGCATCCGCCTAATGAAAGTACGTAGTCTCCTACCCCTACTTCGGGTAATAGACGTTGATTTATGTTATGTTTATATATTACATAATAGTGCTACATGACCATAAGGGTCATGAAGCACTATTATGTAATATATGTCTCTCATGTTTGTATCATAAGAGACAACATGAGATAAACAAACCAGGAAATGGGCAGCAGCGTCTACCTGACAACAACTAGAAAGTAAAAAACTTTGTTAATATGGGGAGGCTTAAGTTCAGCAGTGGATTTTGAGAGTACTGAGAAATGAATGAATGAATGACCTTACTATAATTCTAAAATAAAAGTAGCGTAAGGTACTCCATATAACATCAGCTTTCTGAAAATGAAAGTCCCGTCAAAATCAGTCTAGCCATGTAGGAGATTCGCCGGAACAAATATACCGACAGACAGATAGACAGACGGAAATTTAAAAAAATTGTTTTTCGTTTATAGTCTAAATGTTGACATTAAAACAGACACTTCTTTTTTTATTTATTTTTATAAAATAAAATCCTCGCTTCCTTTATATTGTGTATATTCCAAATAACTTAATAAGATGACATTAAAACTGAGTTAAGCTCGATAAGATTATTCTAAATTTTGGTAAAACAAACTCAATTGTGTCAAAGAGCGCACTTACGCGTTCTAAACATCGTCAGTTCGCAAGCTTTATAAATATTTCGTCGTTGTTTTCTTCATTCGAACGAGAAAAATATTGTTTATACCTCTAGAGAGGGGAAAAATGAGAGACACATGTTTTCAAGCATAAAATGACTGCTTAAATAAATACGCGGTACGTGCCGTTTTCTACCTCGCTGAAGAGAACTTTATGTTATACCGAAAATAATGCTTTTTAAACGTGCTTTTATGTGCATATAAAATCACCATATGGACAAAATATTAAGACCGTGCACAGTAACCAAATGGAACCATTTTTTATGTTAGTTGAAACAATGTGATACAAGTATTAAAATATTTTTAAGAAATTGAATTATCCGCATTGTACACTAATTTCGGGGCTCATGTGGGTAAAGGGGGATTTTCATGGTTGCCATGATTGGCAGGCAATTTGATAACCAGAGATTTGATCGGATGTTCTAGCAAAATGATGGATATATGACGAGCAATTAAGTGTTAGGAAGGAAACGGGATATACGGACAGGAAACAATGGCGACTATTCCCCTATGAGAAGTTCCATGGAAGAGGCCTATGTTCAGCAGTGGGATTGTGGGAGGATGTAACGGTAAATAATTAATATTTAAAATATTTTTAATGGAGTTACCCTTTCAATTGTGTCAACAAGTTTTGAAACAACTGGTGTAGGCGTTAATGTAATCCCTTAGCGCTAATATAACATAGTCTTGAAATTTTGTATCATTGTTTTTACATTGTGCTTCCATTTTGGTTTATAATTGTAATTATGAAATTATTTATATGTGTATGATTATAAGTCATGGTACTTCATCCATTACAACATAGGCCTTTCTCATAGATTGCTTCATATGGGGGATTTTGACACAGTTAAAACGCTTAGTAGGCGGGCGGATGACCGCACTCTTTTTATAATTTTCAGTTCTTATCACAAACAAGCTGCTGCCCATCTCCTGGTTTGTTCTCTTTAGTCGCCTCTTACGACACCCACGGGACGATATGAGTTAATGGATATTCTTACACCGCCACTACACGGTTAGTTAAAAATAATATTTTAAGCCCACGGTAGCTTAGTGGCTGAAAATATTTTGAAGGCATGTGAAGTCCGCTAACACGCAATGTGGCTACGCAGTGGACACTTTCTAGACTTAAAAACAATTTCGGAAAAGAAATGCCTGTGTCCAGCAGTGGAATGTATGTAGGCCGGAACTTTATGACTGCCTCGTTGGTCTAGTGGTCGTGAGACTGCTGATCGTTTGGTCCCGGGTTCTAATCCTAGCCGGGCCAAAATCATTATTTGGTTTTTCTATCAAGAAATTCTCAGTAGCAGCCCGGAGTCTGGAAGTTAGTGGTGAAAAACCATTAAATTCCATTCTCCGGACTGACTCACTAATCCCTTGACTCGGAAAGCATGTAAAGCTTTAGATGTTGCGACTGTTATATTTAGTTGGATTGCCGTGCCATCGGAATGTGAGAGCGAGGGAATAGAGATGGCATGCGTGCTTGCGCAAACACTCATACACTATCTCCAACAGATGTCTAGTCCCCGTTGAGACCAGCTAACAAGACCAAAATTCGGTATACAGGACATTATTTATTACATTTGCTTTTTATTCTTTTAGGTCGTGAATTTATTACAATTTATTATATTATGCTGAAGTGATTAGTTATTACCCGCGCAATTTATAACTGATCGTTTGAGATATCATCATACCAGTCAATAATATTCAACAAAAGAAGAAATGAATATTAATAACTGAAGTGGATCGATAACAAAACAAGAACTCGTACTGGTTACAAAGAAGTTGAATGTGCTACCAAAGTGAAAAATACAAATTGACCGTTACATTATTCAAATTCGCGAGACAACTTAATGAACAAGCGGCGATTGAACTCTATCGACCATAAAATTATGTAACAAATATCCGCAACTTTACCTATACATATGATTTATAAAATAAACGTCAACATTATACTACTTACAGAAACAACCTTCTTAATCCTTACCTAAGATACAAAAACAAAAATATTACATAAAAAAAACAATGCGTCGCAAATACTACTTTTATAATCATTCGTGCGTCTGTTAGTGATCGTGTAACTTCTGAGCTAGACCTATTGAGGTCATATTCACACGGTATATTTGTTTTGTCCAGATGATGGTACGTAGGTATAGTAGGATTCGAAAGATGGCGCTGTAGTCAATTTATTAATAAATTATATGGAACATTTATGAAATAAAATGACTCATATTCACAATTATGTTGGTTTATTGCAAAACATAAAGGAATCTGAACCCAATAGATGGCGCTATGGGTAAGTTATATACATACAATACTTCTATTTACACTGTTGCGTATAGTGCCGGCGTAAGAGATTCCACTACCTGATAGAAGAGGTGAGAGAGTGAAAGTGAAACAGGGGATGGGCAGCAGCATCTTCCTCGAAATATCCCAAAATTATAAAAAAACCGGGCATGTCAGCACACCGCCAAGCGTAGCAACAATAACAAATATAATGCAAAAATGAGGCAATCTATAGGGAACGCCTATGTTCAGCGGTGGCCTCTAATAGGCTGTGATGATTATGATGATATTTACACTGTACAAAGTCCAAAGTGAATTCGGAGTTAAGCTCATCTTGTTACTACGGGAAAAGGCAGAACCACGTCTGCCGGACCTGCTAGTATGAATCATATAATATAATCTTGCAAGTATATACACATAGTATCTACAACAAAACGTTAAAATCTATGCACGGCTCCGCTTGCATATAATTTACTATCCTTTACGCATGGCTCCGCTCACGTATAATTAAAAACCGACCAATTTTTTTATTGCACTATGGATTAAAATAAAATACTAATTTAGGATATACTTTAAATAACTTAGGATATACGAGTACTTAAACTTTTTACACCCAAAATATAGCCTATGATTTGTTCTAGTTGCCAAGTCAAATTCAATCAAAATCCGTTCAGAAGTTTCGTGCTTGAGCCATAAACCAATATCTAAGCATCCAAATAAACTTACGATTTTGGTCCCTTAGGAGAGAAGTAAAGCCATATTGTGGGATGTTACTTGCGAAGACACCTTGGTAGTCTATCATCTCGAGGTTACTTTGTTTAGAGCCGGTATGGCATCAGAGGCAGCTGAACTAAGTAAGTGGCGCAACTATGAGTCACTGAGAGATGACTACGTATTTGTCGTATTTGCTGTAGAGACTATCGCTTCGTGAGTTCCACGTGCGGTAAAGTTCCTAAAGGAAATCTACCGCGACTGTTCATCGCTGCTGGTGATATAAGGGCTGGTTCTCTTCTCGATCAAAGGCTAAGTATAGTCATTCAGTGAGGAAACGCAGACAGCGTTCTTATTACTTTACTGCGGGAAGTAGGACTACATATGATAATTTATGTTTATGCTTTTAGTGTTATTTTTAATGGTACTAAATATTGTATAAAATACTTTAACATTGATAATATTAGTCCGAATTAGTAGGGTAATAGATAAGAGAGATAAATCAGCACGCAGTCCACCTGATAGTTAATGGATGCTGTAACATATAGACACCCAACAGCTACCCATGATACGTAGAGATCGTGTAACCTATAGATCTCGTCGATTAGGGCCAGCTAGTATATTTATAAAAAACTAGCTATCCGCCCCGGCTTCGCACGGGTGATTTCTGGATTGACAATAGCGCCACCTATCTAGGGTCCAATTGTAAATCTAAACCATCCTCCCACTCAAATACTTTAGGAGTTCAGTGACAAATACGTATAAATAATTTATATATGAAATAAATATAACGGTCTTTATTTGTTCCGTATGCGTTTCTATACCATTCATCCGATTACGATGAAACTTTGGTGATTTGTTATGCGCCTGCCCGCGACCGTTTATTACATAAAATTAATATTTCTTTGTTCGTCTTCTATGCGTGATATAAAATGAAATGAAATATCTTTATTTCTTCGATGTAAGGAAATAAATTTCGTAAAATACTAAATGTTAACAATTAGCAGCCCCTCGTAACCATGGGTGCTGTAAAGCACCTAAAACGTCGGGAATTAAAACGTTAAATTAAACGTGATGAAATCCGTAAAATTAGTTTCATTATACTAAATATACTACCGTTTTGAATTGAGGTTCTTCTGGCCGGAGGAGAAACTGTGAAAGAATATCCGCAGATATCCTCTTTTTTGTATTTTTAAGTTAATATGCTAAATGGAATATTGCAAAAGACTCATCGGTAGCTGAAGTATGTTCTATGATATAATTAAAAAATCCTATTAATACATAGTGAATAGCGTATTTATACCATTAATTCGATTCCAATGAAACTTTGATGAGTTGTTATGTGCACGGCCGCGACGGTTTCTTACAAAACGTTTATACTAGAAACATAATTAGAAAAAGAAAATAAAAGAAATAGAAACTTTTTTTTTATAAGTAACTTTAGTTTATAAAAATACTTGTTGAAAGTAATTCTTGTGTTTAATTTACCACTGGTTCGAAAAATACCTGTCGTGGGAAGAACCAGCAAGAAACCCATATTTTTTTTGAAAATAAGAACAGTTTAAATATAATATAATTAAACTGTTCTTATGTATATCTTAACACATAATATAATATTATGATATTATATTATGTGACACAAATTATTATGTGACAATATTATAATAATCCTTTTTATAAAATCTTTGTTTTAACGGTGGTAGAGCCACGCAGCAGCTTTTGCTGTTGCACGTATGGGCCGGCTCGAGCCGGGTTAGTACCACGACCTCACAGAATACCGGCGTGAAGTGGAAGCTCTGCTTTTGCGTTTCGTCTGGTGAGTGCAGGTGACCGGAGGCCCAATTCTCCCCCCCCCCCCCCCATCAACATGGTAGCGGAATTAAATTTTAGACTACCCCAGGAGGACCATGCTACTCCACTCCTGAGCGTGGGTGCTCAGGCTGCCCCGCGTATTCTGGGGCAAAATTCCGCTCAAAACAATAACTGCTCGGGGCAAACTGAGCAACAAGACCAAGGCGACCCCTGCCACGCTATCCGTGGATTTCTGCAACATCAGGGGACTTCACTCGAACCTAAACGCCGTCCACTACCATCTCGAGACGGCGAAGCCGGCCTTGCTCTTTCTGACCGAGACGCAGATGTCCTCTCCGGCTGATACTTCGTATCTCTCCTACCCGGGGTACAAATCGGAACACTCCTTTGTGCCTCGCGCTGGAGTTTGCGTATACGTCAGAGAGGACATCTGTTCTCGACGCCTCGGCAGTCTAGAAGGTTCGCACCTGTCCATCCTTTGGCTACGAGTAGACAGCGACGAACATCCGCACGTCTACGGGTAGGTCCCATAGCGGTAATGCCGAAACAGACCGACTCATCGACCACGTCCAAATGGCTACAGATTCCTTGCTACAACAGGTCCCATCCGCAGAGATCGTGATCCTTGGCGATTTTAACGCCCACCACGCCGAATGGCTTGGTTCACGTTTATCCGATCATGCGGGGAGATCTGTTTATGACTTTGCCTTGGCATATGGTCTGACACAGCTGGTTACTTCGCCTACGCGGATTCCAGATGTGAAGGATCATGCACCTTCCCTGTTGGACCTTCTGCTGACCTCTCATCCGGACGGATATCAGGTTTTCGTCGCCCTTCTCGGCTCTTCGGACTGTTGTTTGATCCAGAGTGTGGTGCCACTCACGCTCCCCTCGCGGTTGCGTTCTGCAGGCTGCCGCCGTGTTTGACACTTTAGGTCGGCGGATTGGGACGGAATGCGGGCTTTATTTGCATCATACTCATGGAGGCGGGTTTGCTATTAGCCGGATGATCCGAGCGTTGTTCCTGACTCTGTTACTGATGTGGTGCTACAGGGAACTATTTATTCTATCATCTGTGGTACCCATCGGAGGCAGATCTCAGCCTTTGTTTAGTCGCTCCTGTAAGACTGCATTACGCAGTAAGCAGGAGTGTTATCAGGCCTGGGCTGAGGCTTCGGCGGCTCGGGATGTAAACACCAGCATGCTTAATAAGAAGTACACCATCACATCCAGGTCTTTCAAAAGTGTTATTGCCAAGGCAAAGTCAGAGCACATAGGCAGAATTGGCGAGAAACTAGTTCGCCTTCCTTCGGGAACCCGTGCATTCTGGTCTCTCACCAAGGCTGTCCAAGGGAATTTCTGTAAGCCATCACTACCATCTCTGCACAGGGAGGACGACTCACTGGCTCACGCCGCAAAAGAGAAAGCCGACCTTTTAGGCTCACTTTTTGCGTCCAACTCGACTCTTGATGACGGGGAGAACACACCGCCGGCCATCCCGCGGTGTGAGTGCTCCATGCCGGATGTTCGGTTCTCACAGCGCTCGGTTCGCAAAGCACTCTTTTCCCTGGACATCCACAAGTCGAGTGGGCCTGACGGAATCCCCCCAATTGTGCTGAGGACGTGTGCTCCGGAGTTGGCACCGGTTCTAACGCGTCTTTTCCGGTACTCCTACTCCCTAGGCGTAGTCCCGAAATCATGGAAGACAGCTTTTGTCCAACCGATCCCTAAAAAAGGCGACCGCTCAGACCCGTCCAACTACAGGCCTATCGCCATCACCCCCTTGTTCTCCAAAATAATGGAATCCATTATAAACTGCCAGCTCATGCGGTACCTTGAGGATCACCAGCTGATTAGAGACCGCTAGTACGGTTTCCGTCGAGGTCGCTCAGCTGGTGATCTTCTGGTCTACCTGACTCATAGATGGGCGGAGGCAGTAGAGTCCAAGGGGGAGGCATTGGCCGTTAGTTTGGACATTGCGAAGGCTTTCGGGTTTGGCACAAAGCGCTTCTTACGAAGCTCCCTTCCTATGGGCTTCCGAGAAATTGTGCAATTGATCACCAGCTTTCTTGCACATCGGAGCATCAAGGTCGTTGTAGATGGTGCATGCTCCGACTACAAGCCTATTAACGCTGGTGTTCCACAAGGCTGCGTGCTATCACCAACGCTGTTTCTTCTGCATATCAATGATATGTTGCAAACCGGTAGCATTCATTGCTATGCGGATGATAGCACTGGTGATGCTCTATACGCCGGCCGTGCGAATATTTCTCGGAAAACGTCGCCAAGTACCGGAACAAACTTGTGTCTGAAGTCGAGTCTTTGCTGAACAAAGTCTCGGATTGGGGGCGACTAAATCTAGTCCAGTTTAATCCTCAGAAGACACAAGTTTGCGCGTTTACCGCTAAAAAGAACCCCTTTGTCGTATCTCCTCAGTTTCAAGGCACTCCCCTTGTTGCCTCAGCCAGTATCGGAATCCTCGGCGTCGACATATCGAGTGACGTGCAGTTTCGCGGTCACTTGGAAGAGAAGGCCAAATTGGCCTCTAAAAAGCTTGGCGCGCTCAGCAGAGCGGGACAGTATTTCATGCCGGCACAACGCCTGCAACTTTACAAGGTGCAGGTTCGGCCTCACATGGAATACTGTTCCCATCTCTGGGCTGGGGCTCCCCAGTGCCAGCTCCTTCCACTTGACCGCATCCAGCGCAGAGCGGCTCGAATCGTCGACGACCGAGTCCTTTCCGATCGGCTCGATTCATTGGCGCTGCGAAGAGATGTTGCATCTCTTTGCATTTTCTTTCGCATTTACCACGAGGAGTGCTCTGAGGAATTGTTCGGATTAATCCCAGCCGCCACATTTCACGAACGCACATCGCGGCAGAACTCCCGATACCATCCACACCATCTGGATGATTGGCGGTCCACCACTGTGCGATTTAAAAGATGTTTTCTTCCTCGCACAACTTCCTTGTGGAATAGTTTACCACCAGCGATTTTTCCGGACCGATACGACTTAGGGACCTTCAAGAAAAGAGCCTACTCCTTTTTAAAAGGCCGGCAACGCATCTGCAGTTCCTCTGGTTCCCCTGGTGTTGCAGTTGTTCATGGGCGGCGGTAGTCACTTACCATCAGGTAAGCCGCATGCTCGTTTGCCCCCTCTTCTAATAAAAAAAAAGTTTCTAAACTTGTCAGAGGACAAATTTGATATATTTTTAGTTTTTTATGCGTTCCTCGTACACCATTCATAATATTACGATGAACTTTAACGACAAACTTTGGTGACTTGTATCTCTCGCGCAACGGTTACTAACATGAATTAAATATTTCGTTATTCATCTTTGCATTTCTATACCATTTATCCGATTAGAATCAAACTTTGGTGAGTTGTTGCACGCATGGCGAAAATTTAAAATTTTGTACTTTTTTTGACTTTGACTTCAATATAAATAAAATGAGAACATTATCAATGTAGTCGCAGTCAATTAAATACGCATTATTAAGGATAACTCAAAAACTGCTTGTCAGATCTTGATCAAATTTATATGGGACTACATGAAAAGCAAAAGTTTTCAAATAAAAAAAAAGCATCAAAATCAGTTCACCTAGACAAAAGTTCTGAGGTAAGACACATTGAGTACCTCCTCCTTTTTTTGAAGTCAAAAAAGAGCTTTGCAACGCAAGCAGACACTGCTAGTTTTAAAAAATTGTTACTTGTATATAACTTAAGGAACGATTTCATAACTTTTTACGGGCACAGGCAACGCGTCGAGGTCAGGCGGGATAAACTGGCGCCGCGCCAGCAACAGTAATATTCCACTCTACAGAGCCTTCAAAAGCTAGAATTTAATTAAAAACATTGAAATAGCAATTCAGGCGACTGGACAAAAGTTTCACTTTTTTTAAACGGCTTAAATAAGAATATACATTTTATTTTGTTCCGTTATTTCATTTATATTAGAAATTTTAGGGCGTAATTTGATGGCGTTTTGCCTTCATAAGGTCTAAGTTTCGTAGCCTATTTTACCTAAATTAATAAAATAATTTAATTATTGGTAGTTAAAAAAATAATTTAAAAATGTCGCAACAGTACCGCATGAATTAAAAGAATAAACAATAATGAACTATAATCATTATTGCTGTGTAGTCGCGGTGTTAGAATATACACTACCCATATCGTCCCGTGGGTGCCGTAAGAGGTGACAGAGGGATTTGAAACAGGAGATGGGGAGCTGCATCATACTAAAAATAATAAAGAAGAAGTTAAACGTAGTGATTAAATACTCTTTGGTTTATATTGTCAATGTTAATCACTTCTTAGAGTGATACTTTAACCAAGGCAATCATATTTATTTAGGTAAATATTATACTTTATCCAAGTATAAACCACATAAAAGTCAAAGTATATTTAATAAAAGTCTATAGTCAAACAGTCGCACAGAGTAGAGATTTTCGTCAAAGAATGAGCTGTGAATTTTAATGTTCCTTTTTATTAGTGTGTGGTGTGTATGTCAAGGCAAAAAAGCGTTTATGTTATATTTTGTATATTAGATATCTATGTTTTATATATAAATGTGCAGATAAAAGTATAGATACGTATTGTGAGAGTTGAAAGTGAAATACAGCTTGCTTTATATACAAACTTTTTTTTTGAATTACGGTCTAATTTCGACTTAGTGAATACATGGTTACGGTATCATTTAAATCGATTATGCAGTTTTCTAAACGAAAAATCGAATTCACAATCAGTCATCAAATGAAGTTAATTGTGAAAGCGGAACGCATTGTATTCAAATGAAATATAGTACCCAAGTTTTATAAATTGCTTTTCTTTATTACATTAACATCTTGCAAAAAAACCAGAATGGCGTGCTACATTCGTTGTTCTCTGCACGAGTTCCGAACAAGCGTCATAACAATGTATCAAAACATAACTGCGGGGCATCTTTTCAGGTGTAAAGCTGTTTTGATGCATTGACATGACTACAAACTTCCTGTTATAACAATTGTTGCTACTAGGGTTGCGGGACAACCATAGTATATAAGGCATAATAAATATGTCGGAAGATTACACTATTGTAGTTCAATAGAATAATAGTGTGAGAACGAATATTCAACTTGCTCTCTTACTTATGCAAAAAAATTATGTTTAAGTTTATACATTTTATTATGTTTATACATATTAATTAAATTGAAGCTTCTGTCGGTAGTATCGAAATAACAGCCTTTTATAGATACAGTTAGAGAGCAATGTCAGGGGCGATGTTAGCTATATTTTATCTAAGAAATTTCGAGACTTTTTATCTCTACTAGCTTAGTGGCTGGAGTAATCTCTATTTCTACTGGCGCGGCAGACGTTGTTCTGCTCTTTCCGACGACATTTAGTCCTATTAAAAATCTTTAAATTCGCAATGAAAAATATTGAGAGTCACTTATCGAGATAAAACTACCCTATCTCTCAAGTTGGACTAAACTGCACAGTGTGCAAAATTTCATTGAAATCGGCTTAGTAGCTAACAAAAATGTGACACGTAATTTTTGTATATAAAGATTGCAAGCATTCATCTAGACGATACTAAATTACTAACACAATGTTAAATCTGTTAAACATACAACAGAAACAGAAACAGAAACTTTTTTATTAAATATAGATTATAAATAATACTTATTGAATGTCAATATTTTGTTTAATTACCACTGGGTCGAAAAAAAAACCTCTGTCCTGGAAAGAACCAGCAAGAAACCCACTCGGTGGAGTCGAGTAACTGGTACTACTAACTTGTGTCTGTTCCAACTAGCACATAGCATGACTTATTTTATTCTATTCTGTTCTGTTCTGTCTGTCTGTCTGTTCTGTTTGTCTGTTATATTCTGTCTGTCTGTTCTGTTTGTTCTATTCTGTCTATTACGTTCCGTTCCGTTCTATTCCATTCCATTCCATTTTGTTATTTTTCGTCCTATTCCATCCTGCCCTGCTCTGCCATGTCTTGCCCTGCTTCTAGATCCGTAGTAGGAAAGAAATGATCTGATGCGTTCGTACCTATGCACGTGTTACTTATAACAAGTTGCTGTTAAAATACGAGTATATTCACTATAACACGTCGCGACAATGACGCTGTCAAACAAAACTAAAAATGTGGTCGGACCCCTCCGAATGATTGTTACTATTTGGCTTTTCATCTCTGATAGGGTTTATGAGACAGAAAAATCCACTTCGGTTCCCTTTCCTCTCGGTGCATTTCCACACGATGTTTTCCTTCATCATCGAACATGTGGTAAATCAGCACTCAAATTGTAATTAAAATTCCAATAAACGCACTCGGGTTTTCTTTTATTGTTATTTTAAGGTAGGCTCCTGAGCTACTAGCTGCAACGGCCTATACAATCTTCTTCTTTTTCTTCTTGTTCATTAGCCCGCAAAAGTCCACGGCTGGGTATCTCCTATGGTAGAGAGGGTTTGCCTTAATCGTCACGCTTGGCAGGTGGATTGACCATTCGCTGTTTTTCGTCACCCGTATAGGTATTTTCCGCCTGGCGTAAAAACTATGGTTATATAGCCATCTCTCGGACGCCACAAGATCTTTTTTGAATATTCCCTAGCTAGCTCTTACGATACGCACGGGACGAAATAGAGTGATGGATTCCATAACGCCACCCCCCACACGAATAAAGTCTATTAAGGTTTAATTTATGATAGGTGGCAACCCTAGTTGCAACAGGCTACAATAACACTAGTTCCGTTGGAACAAAGTTAAACTTTAGACAAGAGCGTCGCTTTACGAATACAAATGACTATTTGGCACACAATTACTTTAAAGAGATAACTTGATTCAAATATTAGAAAAACTTACTAGTCTTTAAAAGTATGTCAGTCTTTATTTAGTATTTTTAACTGAAAAACAGAAAGTGATGATTATTATGATCTTTTCTAGTTGGAATTAGACTGTAATCGAATAAAATTTGATTTTTATAGATTTCGTGTAAGATTTTATTGCACCCATGGTCCGCCCGTGACCTTAGGTAATGTTGACTACAAAAGATAACGTACTCCAAGCGCGTCAGGAATATAAAAAAACGAAATGAAAGCCATAAAATCACGTATTCACATAAATATAATAAATCATTATAGTTACACATAAGATGGAAACTTTTGCCCCAACCTACCCCTATCCGATGTTACGTAAGCACATAAAGCCGTTGATGCTGCGTCTGATCTCTGTCCGGTCGTGTCGAACTTCCCATCAAACTATGAAAGTGAGGGATTAGAGAGTGCACCTGTGCATGCGCTGCACTTGGGCATTATAATTCTGTCCTACGCAGATAGATAGTCTCCGTTGAGACTGGCCTCCGTGACCAAAATTCACTCTGGAGGACAGTATTATACGACATAATGTCTATTTTATGCAATAACTGATGTTATCGCAAATTTGGCTCCTTTCATATTAAATTCAAAAAACTTCGAACATTTTAATTTCTTAAAGGCACGCAAATTAAGTCTGAAACTCGCTGCATCCGAGTATGTGGTTATAATGAATCCAGCAACCTTGCATACAAATTGTTCAGTGACTTAATGCGTAAATATTAGCAGTATAATTAAAGCTTCTGACTAGAAGCATGTTTTTTATTCCCACTATTTGCTGCTATGTTCAAACGTAACGTGTTGTTTAAACAGCTATTTTTCTTTTATAAAATTGAAATGACAAACGAACTTACAGTCCACACACGAAACAGGCTACAGATGCGTCGTCAGCTCTGAGGACTAAGATGGAATGTCTTACAACCTGTAATTATACTGGCTCTCTATACACTTCAGATTGGAACAGCAGAAATAGTAGTTAGGATATAGGAAATAATATATAGTTCTCTTAGGCATTATTCAGATATGTGTGTAAATGTTTACATTTCATAATATTTTTTATGTTCTCTGTAACCGCCTTCGTAATGTTATCACTGTCCTAAGGTTGACTGGCAGAAAACGCTTTAAGCATTAAGTCCGCCTTTGGATCCTGTACTGTTTTTTAAAAGTTCAATAAATATTAAATACATAAATAAATAGGTAAGAAGATGGTACCTATCCAGACGGACTTCTAAGCAGAAAAGGAGTCAAAGTAAAAATCACTTTTTTCAGTTAAAGATGAAATAGCAATTTTATTTAATTCTATACACTTATAATCTACCTTGCTGTTTTTAAATGATAATTTAATTGTACAAAAAATATATTTTAAATTATTGTTTTGAAAAACTAGTCTCGCTGTGTTTCTTGCTGGTTCTTCCCATGATAAGGTTTTTTTCTGAAGTAAATATCGTACTAATTGAATTGTTTTTAATATACCACGTTTTTTTTCTTATTCTTATATTGTTATCCAATTCTGAGCTATGCTCAAAATTTCACGTCTCTAGCTCATCGGAAAGTAATTTTTAAGTCAATTACTAAATTCGACCCGAACAGACATACACGAAAGTGAGATAATTAAAACGTGGTTATAAATAAACTAGTTCTAAACAAATAAAATTCCCCAAAATTTAATTATTCCGTTTCCGTTCGCCAGGGATATATTCTTCATCTCCGCTGTACGGAATGCACGCTGGGACTTTTGAGTTAAATTTTTAATTACGTTTTCCCGCGAACTATGGCGGCGGTTTTCAGAATGACGTTATGCGCAGTGCAAGATTTTTTAGTATTAAATAAAATTTTATTTTATATCATAAAACATAATAATAAACGCTCACGCCTGTCACCCAGAGGGTGGGAAGAGACTACGGAACTACCATTGGCACGATCCTGACACACCTGTCTCGCATCCCGCACGTCCATATATCCGCATACTTGCTCGTCGGTTAAGGGTACTCTTAATTTAGGCCATCTTCAATATATTGCCAAATTTTGTCCGTGAACTTCCATATCCGACTCCGCAATTTGCTTTGCTACTCTTTTCTTATTCATTCTTTCTACAAAACCAAATCATCAATGTATTTCTAAAATGCTAGTAAATTCTTCATTGCTTCAATATAATTTATTACATTATATCAATATTTATTTAAAAAAGTAAGCACAGCAAACAAGCTGCGTCCTTTGTCGTCCACCTATGTGGAAACCGTGTCCCATAGTTTTCTCAATCCATCCATGCATCCATTACCATTTCCGATTTAACTCAATATGAGTTTCATCGATGTGGGTTTAATGAATTTAAGCGTTATAATGTAAGTGAAGAATATATTGCAAATATTATATTATCAATAAAATCAAATGCTCACGGTATTGATAAGTTGAGTAGGGATATGTTCATCTTAATACTTCCGGCTACGTTAAAAGTGATTACAGCAATCATAAATAAGTCAATTGAAACATCTACTTTTACTTCTTCGTGGAAAATAGCTCTCGTACGTCCTTTACCTAAAAATAATGATCTTAAGGATCTCAGATACTTAAGGCCAATAAGTATACTGCCCTTTCTTTCTAAAATTTTAGAAAAGTTATATATAATCAAGTCATCAAGTGTAGATAAGTGTAATTCAATTGTTTTTATTATATTTATTTTTTAATTAATTTATTTATTTTATTTCCAACAACAATATAAAATATAAAGAGAGCAACAAAGAATATATACTTACATCTGTTACAATACTATTTATAAGTGACGTACTGGTGCCTGTTTCAAATGTATTATTCAATTTCTTTTATTCCATCTTACACGTATATGTTGTGCTAAACCACAAATAAATGTGATTTCTTACGTTTCTTTCCTTCATTTATACTTCTGTTGACTTTTTATCTTATCATTTTATGTATGTTCGTAATTCTGGACTTATAGCGATGTTTTCTAAAGTTAGATTAAAGTTCATAAGTTATAAAAAAGCTTTCTCTTAGGATGTATATGAATAAAACCCGAATAAAGATGACTAAAAGAGAGCATTTTGTTATCTTTTTACCCGACTGCCCCCGGGGGAGGGTAATGCTTTTCAAGTGTATTTATGTATGTATGTATGTCTTTTTCTTTGGTACGCTCTGTTTCCTAAACCGCTTGATGGATTTTAACATATGGGGTATCATTAGGTGCGTCTTAGTTGTGGAAGTGACATAGTAAGTAGTACGTATAATTTTTTCTCTTTTCAATAAACTTTTTACGCAGTCGGGTTTTTTAATTACTGTTATAACCTTTAAAATTGTTATACAGTGTTTTAAAAGCATAGAGATATCTACGTAATTAACTTTTCTGACTTTCGCGAAATTCATTAGAATCGAAAACGAAATATGGATGCGGTTTGTAATGTGATGTTTGAATATTCATGAGGAGGTCGTGAGCACTCCTATAATCCATTAATGCCCTCTCCAGTGCGCTTACAAAGTGATGCTTAATTTAAATAAATGGACTTAGCTGCCATCTTCTATAATAAACTACTATTAGACAAGTTCGCGTGACAGCCAGTTAAATAATACTAGTTAGAAATTTTAAAGTAAAAGTTTTATCTACAATTTTTTTCATTCCTTTACTACTACCAGCGAAAAAAAAACTCTCTGCCTCGTTGGTCTAGTGGCCCTAAATGTAGTTGCTGATCATGAGGTCCTGGGTTCGAATCCCGAGTCAGGCTTAAATCAGTTATTTGGTTTTTCTGTTTAAAAATTCTCAGTAGCAGCCCGAGGAATCTAAATGTGATGAAATCAAAGATGAAATATGATTTATCACCACAAAGGACTAATATTTAATGCCATGTTTCCACTTAAAAGGGTCTTCGGTTCTCTATACTCATCATATGAAACACAGCAGTTAAGCTGCTTTTTTACGCTGGTATTCTGTGAGAGCGTGATCCTTCCCCGGCAGAGACGACCCATTGCAACAGATATAATATAGCTGCAGCGGGACTCTACCACCTAAATGTTTCTCGATAGATTATTTTATCATAAACAAGTAAATCTACTGAAAGTCACGATAGCTTATGGGCTAACCGCTCGCTTTATACTTCGCAGTACTTGAGCTCTCCTGGATTCGAATCCCGTCGGCAATGAAATTAATTGCTTATTTACCACATACCCAACCGGATACCCTTATTACTGGAAACGAGGTAATCCATGTTTGTCCTCAGGGATGACAACGCATTTGCATTTTGATTCTTTCGAGGATAAATGACGATGTCTATGGGCCACAGCATTCACTTACCATCAGGTGGACTGTGTGCTCATTTGTCACTCTTATTTTATAAAAAACAGACTTCTAGAATTATTTAACCTATTATTTATTTATAAACGACTTCGTTTAGATAAATCATTACCGTTTCAGCCTATAGAATTCCACTGCAGAACATAGGCCTGAACCATAGATTGGGAGGGTATTTGCACTAGTTGCCACGGTTAGCAGGCAGGTTGGCAAACGCAGTTTTTGTATTATATTATTTAACTATAGATATAAATAAAATTGAAGTGTTTGGCTGTATTTATTTTGCTATTAAAACCAAAATAACCATTCTTAAATTTTTTGTCTCTATGTCCGAGCTAATCTTCGGAATGCCTTAACCGATTGTGATGAAACTTTACGAAGGAATTGAGAACAATGCCAGGAGAGATCTAGGATATATTTTACTCTAAAAGCGTAAAGATTTTTATTGCAAAAATGATCTTATCCTAGCGAAGCCGGGGCGGGTCACTAGTTTTATTATAAAATTTGATGGATATACGCAAAAATGACTTTCTATTTCAGCTAATATAAATTTAGGAACCTCTAGTGTACACTGCGACCCGTTTTACAGGAGACAGTCCGTTTTTATAATGTAAATTTATATTAACTCGTACTTACATGATATTTTCAAAAATACATGTAAGTACGAAACAACAATCTCCTTGAAAATTCAGGCGCAGATTGACATTGCTGTACTACTTACTTGGTAGAATGAACGCAAAATAGATCTATTTAGCTGTTGCTTCATTAGTCAGCATTCTAAACCTTCTTATAGCGAAGAGACTGAAGTTAAATTTAACAATTGACTTTGCTTTATTAAAACATTTAACATTCTAGATTGCCTGAAAAAAACAACCAACTTTAAAAATATTATAACTGGCATGCAAAAATAAAATGAAAAGAAGGAACGATATTTTCTCCTTTACTGAGTTTTATTATGTTACAGAGATATAAAGGCGCCTCGAAAACTGTCCTGCAGATGGAAAAAAAAGTGTGTCGTTCCAGTCGATTTCCTCGGTTCAGTAACTCAAACATATTTTCGTCCCCTCCGCTACACTAGACTTTCTGCGAATTTATTTAGCGAGAAAAGTAAATTATACAGTCAGTACGCTTTCATAATACTTTTTGTGGTTTAAATTAAAATGAAAAAGTGGGAAACTACTACAAATAAATACTATCGACTAAGCTATTGGCTGCTGCTGCTGTGGGTTTGTATCGTATCTTGCATGGAACAAATGTTTGTATGAACCAATAATTGGTGATCAGATTTTTATTAGAGTAAGTGTGTGTCGAGTACACAGTTCACCTAATGGTAAGTGGGCGCTGTGGCCTATAGACATCTACATCTATCCTCGATTAATTTTCGAAATGCAGGATGCGTTGTCACCCCTGAGGACTAAAGTGGAATCTTCGTTTCCAGTAAAAAGGGCCTCAGGTGTTTTACACTAACGATACGAAACACTACTAACACATTAAGCTGCTATTTCACGCTGGCATTCTGTGAGAGTGTGGTTCTTCCCCGGTCGAGCCAACCAATTCGAGGTACAACCATAATATAGCTGCAGCATGGCTCTACCACATCCAGAATCTAATTAAGTGGTTATCTAAAAATAGATTTGTTAAAAAAAAAACAGAATTTGAATATACATGTTCGTTCACTTGAATACCAAATTTTATGAAAGACTGAAAAAAGGCACCAAACAAACTGCCGTACGAACGGAAAGTGTGGCGTTCACCCAATTGCCTCGGCTGCATTACTCAAAGTTGTTCCCGTCTCGTTGGCAGGTTCCCTTTAAATTGATATTAGACGTAAGGTCAATGTAACTTACAATACGTTACCTTTATATTACTAGGAATAACAAGTATACATATACTTCCTAGATGATAGCCTTACTTCCCTAGAGATGTTCATTTTTTTAAAGAATAAGGGTGACAAACGAGTACACAGTCCACCTGATGGTAAGTGGATGCTACGGCACATATACATCTACATTAATCCGCAATTAAGAATCAAAATGCAGATGCGTTGTCACCCCAGAGAACTGAGATGGAATGTATAATTTCCAGTAAAAAGGTTCTCCGGTTCTCTACACTCACCTTACGAAACACAGCAGCATTAGGCTTCTATTTGAAATGCAGGAAGTCAATGCAGTGTTGGCTTAGAACCGTACTTTCTGGTATTTCTTGGGGAAGGCCTATGTTCAGCAGTGGACTTGTGATGGACTATAAAGAAACGACGATAATGGTGACAAAATGATATTAAACTTTTCGCTGAACTAACTGTACGCCGTCAGCAAGCTTTAAGTGTAAAGGAAAACATAGTTCCTTTATGTACAGATCCTTAGTATCGACGCATCTCTGCTAACAAAAGAGCAGCGATCTGTATTGTTTATCGAGTCTCTAGGGACTCAGTGTTCACACGAAATCTTATCGTCATACATTTCACACGTTTTGTATCGGTATTGTATGTCGTAGAGGAAATTGTGAGTAGATTCTATATTATATTTTAACTACAATTAAGGCACTTCAATTAATAAAAATGTGAAGACATTACTTTCCGATTTAAGGAAATAACAAACGTCTGTTTCTAACTTCAAATTTATAAATTGCATTATTATTTATTTTAAGATTTGAGATAAGTCCTCAGTAGCTTAGCAATGGGGTGTCCCGGATAACAGATTTTAGGGGGCGGCATTTCTGAACAGAAAGATCAGCTTAACTTACCGCCATAACCTTTTTAAAAATCTAAAATTAGCTCTATATATAAAATAGTATGAAGCACAGAACACAATTACTCTTTACCAAGAGAAGAACGCCAACTTCATACTAAAAAACGGAAACACGTCTTTATGAGTGTACACTAAAAGCGCTACGGTGAGCGCCTATATAAAACTTTTTTAGCGGGAATTTCAAACCTTTGTATTATGTACTTTGAACTTTTTATTTAAGGCATATTCGAGTAATTTGGCTCAAGCCTCACAAACCTATGGGGTAAATTCTCATACATTGGAGAGGTTGCACCAAAATTACTCGAATATATTTTAGATTAGTATGTGAGATAAAATAAAACTATAAATATGTGTAGTTATGTAATTTTATTTTCTGGAAGACAGATTGTTTTATAAACTATACATTATTATTGATGTTTTTTATTGCTTTTGCACATAATATTTCCACTTGTTACTGATATATAACACATGTTATTGTCGGAGAGTTATTCTTCACAGAACATTAACGTAAATTTAATTCAGCAAAATTCTCATGGTGAAAACTTAACTTAGCCGAAATACGTGATCTGAAACAGATACAATTCGAGTCAATATAGTAATAATACCTACAAATAACGGTCAATAAATTCAAAATGTTTATAGACTTACCACAATATTGTCATAAGTTTTTCTTTTCCTATTATAGGAAACCTGCAGAAAGTGATCAGATGATTTTGTGCTCTTTATTTACACAACACTTAACTTACTTTCGATGATGATCACACATCGTGCATAAAATTTTGAAATAATGAATTCATTTATAGTCAATATCTTATAGAGAGTTAACATCTCACAAAAAATCTTTACTGTATATTCACGACGATATTATGACTGTGTATTCGCCTACAAACGATAATAACTAAATTTAAGCAAAATCAATAATAAATATTAAAATCTAAACCTATGAAATAAATTTGAATAAATTTCAGAAAATATTTTAAATATGAAAGACATTGACAAACAAATGTCATTTTTTTCTTCTATTAATTCATGGCTTCTTTTGATAGAATTCTGCTAATATTTAAGAATTTAATTTTAATAAATTAATAGGTAAATTAATTGTGCAAATCTCAGAGTAATATGTATATAATTAAACTTTAAATAGCAAACCAAAAAAAGCTTAACACAGAATTAACATTTTTAGTTTCTTCCGATATAATATGAATTTTTGTATCTAATTTTTAAAATGGCAATCTAAAACAACATGAAGGAAAGAAACAGCGATATTTTTTTCTCGCTTTACTTTTACAAGCCCAACTAGAACATTGAGAAAATCATGATTGTGTGCAGATTTTTCAGCTTTCATACAAAGTTGCATCACCCTGGTATGAAGTATATAAAATAATTTATAGATATAATATAGAGAGAATCTGCACATAAACACATACAGGCGCGTACACTTATACGCTCGCACGCACACACGCACGCACGCAAAATAAATTGGTGTGAGTTTTGTAAAATTTCTATACTTTAAAACAACAAAATACAAGTATATACGAAATACGAGTATGAACTATGAATGTACTTAACATGATAACGAAAACGTCTTCAGATCTCTGTGCTAAAACAAATCATATTACATTATATTACGTTACGGTTTCCGGGTCCTGTTGTGAAAATAACACCTTTTATAACTAATACGATACATTCATTATACTTACAAAGGTGCTAAAAAATTGAAAATACATGAATATGTCAGGATGGCCGAGCGGTCTAAGGCGCTGCGTTCAGGTCGCAGTCCACTTCTGTGGGCGTGGGTTCGAATCCCACTTCTGACAGTTACTTTTTGCATTACAGCACATTTAAATATTTTATTGTACAATAGGTTTTATAAAATACTTAGAGTTATTTTGTCAATAATTATAATGTTCTATAAAAGTTATATTTATTTATACTTAGTAATGAGTCCATGTTGCATATAATAAACTAATAAATAAATTGAAAAAAAAATTAAAACAAGAGTAACCGGCATAGCCCAACGGATCAGTAAGCTGAAGTTGGCAATGGGCCGGCCTTATATTAGCTCGAAGAACCGACAACCGATCGGTAGTATTGTTCCTGAAATGTAGCTTTGTACCTGCTTTCGACCTGCCTACAGATGCAAGAAGTCGATGGATGCAGTGGCTCAAAACCGTACTTTATAAGCGTTCCTTGGGAGAGCTCTATGATCAGCAGTGGACTTGTGAGGGGCTGCAAAGATGGTGATGATGATGATGAGAAAATCTTATTATCTGTCCTAATTGCGGTAAATAGTAATTTGAAATTTAATAATTGCAATATTAGAGTTAGAGTTTTTCTCGCATTTTCAAGTGTTTCTTTTTAAACAAGCAAGAGTGAAAAACAAATAGACAGGAAGTTGATGCTGTGGCCTTTAAACAAAGCCTCGTTACCAGTAAAAATGGTCTCCGGTTCTCGACATTCACCATACGATACACAGTAATTGACGTCATGTCACGCTCTCTTAATATGTCCTAGGAGGTAGGACTTCCTTGTTTTCCTAGGAGTCTGTCTGAGTAAGTACCCACCTTTTTTATATTTCTGCCGCCAAGTAGCAGCTCTGCTGTATTCGAAACTCAAACGTATAGTCAGTATAATCACAGGTTGTGAGGCATTCCATCTTCCTCAAAGGTGACATCGCACGCATCTACAGCCTTCTATGTTTGAAATTGGTGAAGGTGTCCATCGACTGCATTAGCCACTTAGGCCCATATTAATAAATGTTACTCAGCTCAAGTACACGCACTTGAGTACAATCTTGAGGTTATGACCTTATTAATGAACATATCTCAAGATGCGGTTTAGGTTTACGATATCAGCCGAGTGCCACACTGATTAATAAACGAAACTCGACTCTCAAGTGTGTATACTTGAGTGCAAGTCACAGAACAGTATTCCTAAGTACAGCGTTTTGAGATACTGTTTTTATGTGTTTATTAATTAGCAACGATCTTGAGATGCTGATTTCGTAATGAGGGCGTATCAAATGATTACGCACTTGAGTTCGTCGTTGAGTAACGTTTAATAATACGGGCCTTAATATCAGGTACACTGAGCGTTCGTTTTTCATACTGTCATTTAATCCGATAGGCTGTGAGTTCGTTTGTCACTGTAGATTTATACAAAAAAGGCAGACCTAACTAATGCCAAAGAAAAACTTCTATTCACGCTATTTGCGAGCCTTTGACAGCTAATTCAATGGTAAGCAAGTTTTGCCCCGGGTTTGCTCGCATGGCGGATCACAGGCTTTATAATCGTCCCGAAAAGTCAAATGGACTAACCTGCTTTCTACAGCGAAGCAGTGTGATCCTTGAACTGCCTCCGGCCGGAGGTTATCTTAAAATCTTCTTCACAATGGTGGTTATAAACCGCAAATATGTTTGAATGTACACAATACAACCGATTGTTATGTATATTACCAAAAAACCATTTAAAAGTTTATATTTTTAATTATAAGCGCGTGGTCACTGTCCGAGCGCGCCCCGAACGGACCCGAACGACAGTCCAGATCAGAATGCGAGATGTTGCTAGTGCAGTGCCCACAGACAATCCAAAGTAAATTATAATGCCTGAACAGCTTCTGTGATCAAAGACCCAACTGGTAAGCGTGCTATGTTTGCTAAACTTTTAACAAATGTGTCTTTTAGGGTATTTCGAAATAGTTTAGCCAGAACAGTACTCCAGGAATTGTTCTACAGAACTATTCCTGAGTGCATCAAAATACTTGTGAATTATTGGAAATAGTTGAAGCTTGAAACTATTTATACTTTTTTCTAAGCTCCAAAATATTCCAGCAATAAATTCTAAATCCATGTTAAAGTTAAAGTTTATATAGCCTATATACATTTCACTACCGGGTATAATCCTCCTCTCATTTTTGAAAGTTTTATGAAGCAATTTAGCACAGAGCCGTGATAACGCTCACTTTTTTATACTTTTTTTAAGTCAGTGCTTGTTTATAATCTCACCTGGTGGTAATGAATCACGTGCTCATCATAGGTCTAACCTGTAGATTGCTTCATAGGTAGAATTTTGTCATAGTTGCCACGCTTGGCAGGTGAGTTAGCAACCGCAGTTTTGTTTTTTGAGTTGTTATCAGGAAAATGCTCTTGCCCATCTTCTGTTTTCAAAACCACAATTGCTATTTTTTATTATTATTATGTATTTAATCCACAGCGACAAACAACTCGAGCACATCAAGGACAAAATACTGGTCTGGCGTCCCGCCAGCCTCCTCCATCGTACAACCTGCACTCTTCCGCATTAACGCCGGATTTAATTAAAACTGCTCAATTCATTCAGCTGGAGACAATCGTTTTATGAGCGGCTTTAGAAGAAATTAATGCCTCGCCTAGTAATTTAAATGGTATTGTTTCGTAAATTTTCATAATTTTTAACCTACTTACTCTTTGCTAATCAATTCTTATTGTTCTTAGGCGCTGCGCAAACGTAGATACTTTCGTGTCTTGTGTGGAATACAAGCTACCAGTGAATATTTTATTTTCATATAATATATATGAAATCGGCCACTCCCTGCGCAGACGCTGACACTTTTTGCGTCCAGTTGCTTCCACTTGACACATACCGACTGCCAATCAAAAAGTGTTCGGTGTAGGTAACTGGAAACTAAAATTCGCTAGTTGAAGACACAAGCAACATGTGGCCGAGGAAGGAAAAGGGAAGATCTCCCGCCGGGCATGGTGATCGGCCCGGGGAGCGACCAACTCTCCGAGTGGTAGTTCGGAGCTATTATAGCGCGATTTAGGCTTCGATGTATTTCGCTTGTGGCGCGACGACAGTGCCGCCACATCACCCCCCTGCTCAGACCGGAGGTCGATAGTGCAGTCCGATTGCCGGTGTGTCCTTAATGCCGGTGGGGAATGCACGCTGTGTGCGTAAGGGCAAGTGACGCCGGTGCGAACTATATGCCGGTGTATAATGCATGCCATACTACGCATTGGCAAGTGATGCCGGTGAGAACGATGTGCAGGAGCAAGTGCTAGAAGTCTGCCTTATAAATCTGCGGTGAGTCGAGATGAAGATAAGTTGGACTGGCTTGCAGGAGCTGAAGACTGCAGAAGACGATTCTTGGGAGTGAATGGTAGAGGTTCTTGAGGATAATGACGAAGGCTTGAAGTTGTAGTTTTCCGAAAGTTGTTGGTTGCGTGTTTATATCACGTCGGTTGGTCACCACTGTCGCCGGTGGAAGGAAAAGGGGAGATCTCCCGCCGAGCAAGGTGTTCTGCCCGGGGAGCGGCCAACGCTACGAGTGGTAGTTCGGAGCTATTCTATATATACTGTTTTTAATTCGGAACTTTGATAGCGCGATTTAGGCTTCGATGTATTTCGCTTGTGGCGCGACGACAGCGCCGTGACAAACATTAACAAATTTCCTTACAATTGTACGGCGCTGACATTGACGTGTTTGATTGGCCTGTAAATATTCACGGCCATTACGTCTACGTCGACGTATATTCTACGTATATGTCTAGGGCCATAGCAACCACTTACCATCAGGTGAACTGTGTGCTCGTTTGTAATCCTTATTCTATAAAAAAAAAACTCCTGAAAGGATTTTAGGGCAAGAAAGCAATCGCCGCTTATATATATATATATATATATATATATATATATATATATATATATATATATATATATATATATATATATATATGTATATAGTATCGTATTAAATAGAAGATAAGATCTACTGTTCGTATTAAATAATAGCTATATAAAACGGTAAGCATTCAAGCTCAAAGTTCAATTTTAATGGATCTGTCACCAACACAGTAACTGAACTCTTTAAGATTAATGATGATAAAATCTTTTATTTACAAAGAACTGTCCAATATTACCAGCAATAGTCTTTAATGGCTTTGACACGGTCTTTTTGTTATTACCAAATAAACTATATACCACTACGGTGCTAAGAAGTAATTACTAAACACGCACTGGCACTAATTAATCAAACAAAAAAGGCTTTGCAACACAACGTGCCGAGCAAATCTAGTAATATAACAAACCAAATACAAAAGAAATGAAACGAAAAGAATGAATGATTATAAAATGAGAAATTGTAAATAATAGAATCTCAGTATAGTAAAATCTGAGATACCTACATTATAAAATAAATTATTGTACTTCGGCGCTAACATTCAATATTTCATATTCAATGGACAGAACTGTCTCTTGCATATTAGGCCGGCACCCTCGAGTGATGACATTCCTTCGTCTCAAAAGACCGCCTTTAATGGATATAAAGATTATAGGCTTAATTTAATCTAAAAAATGTCTAATTTCTCGGAAGAATGAAATGTCAAATTTCTCGAATTATTTGAGTAGCCCGAAAAACGACCACTGCTAGACGTAGGCCTCGTCGATGATCAAACGTCTCACAGCCTATTAAAAATCTATTGCTTAACATAAACCTCCCCCATAGATTGCCTCATAGTATAATCGTATATAATAGTAGTCAAAATTATACAATTGCCATAGTTACCATGCTTGGCAAGCGGGTTGGCAACCGCAGTTTTTTAAATTAATTTGAGTTCTTATCAGTAAGATGCTGCTACCCACCTCCTGTTTCATTTTTCCTCTGTCACCTCTTACGACACCCACGGGATGGGGTAGTGGATATACTTAGACCACCACTACACGGTAGTCTTAATAAGGTACTAGCTGTTCCCTGCGATTCCATCCGCGTGGAAATTATTACGATTATTTTATTTTTTTCGCGGAAACCTAATTCTTTTTCTAAAATAAAAGTAACCTAAGTTACTACTTATAACATCAGCTATCTGCCAGTGGAAGTCCCGTCAAAATTGGTCCAGCCATTTCGGAGGTTAGCCAGAACAAACAGAGAGACAGACAGATAAATAGACAGACAGACAGACAGACAGACAGACAAAAAAAATTAAAATTGTTTTTTTGTTATTTGTACCGTATATACTTTCATATGCGTTTAATAAAAAGCTGTTATTTTTACATTACAAACAGACGCTTCAATTTTATTAACTTGTATAGATAAGTGTAATTCTGTTGTTTTTATTATATTTATTTTTTAATTTGTTTATTTATTTTATTTCCAATAACAATATAAAATATAAAGAGAGCAACAAAGAATATAGTGTACTTACATCTGTAACAATACTGTTTATAAGTGACGTACTGGTGCCTGTTTCAAATGTATTATTCAATTTCTTTTATTCCATCTTACACGTATATGTTGTGTTAAACCACAAATAAATGTGATTTCTTACGTTTCTTTCCTTCATTTATACTTCTGTTGACTTTATACTTCTGTTGACGCTATATGGATGCGGTTTGTAATGTGATGTTTGAATATTCATGAGGAGGTCGTGAGCACTCCTGTAATCCATTAATGCCCTCTCCAGTGCGCTTACAAAGTGATCCTTAATTTAAATAAATGGACTTAGCTGCCATCCTCTTTAATAAACTACTATTAGACAAGTTCGCGTGACAGCCAGTTAAATAATACTAGTTAGAAATTTTAAAGTAAAAGTTTTATCTAAAATATTTTTTTCATTCCTTTACTACTACCAACGAAAAAAAAACTCTCTGCCTCGTTGGTCTAGTGGCCCTAAACGTAGTGGCTGATCATGAGGTCCTGGGTTCGAATCCCGAGTATAGCTAAAATCAGTTATTTAGTTTTTCTGTTTAGAAATTCTCAGTAGCAGCCCGATGTATCTAAATGTGATGAAATCAAAGATGAAATATGATTTATCACCACAAAGGACTAATATTTAATGCCATGTTTCCACTTAAAAGCGTCTTCAGTTCTCTATACTCACCATATGAAACACAGCAGTTAAGCTGTTTTTTTACGCTGGTATTTTGTGAGAGCGTGATCCTTCCCCGGCCGAGCCGACCCATTATTGCAACAGCTATAATATAGCTGCAGCGGGACTCTACCACGTAAATGTTTCTCGATAGATTATTTTATCATAAACTAGTAAATCTTCTGAAAGCCACGATAGCTTATGGGCTAACCGCTCGCTTTATATTTCGCAGTACTTGAGCTCTCCGGGATTCGAATCCCGTCGGCAGTGAAATTATTAATTGCTTATTTACCACATACCCAACCGGATACCCTTATTACTGGAAACGAGGCAATCCATCTTAGTCCTCAGGGATAACAACGTATTTACATTTTGATTCTTTCGAGGACAAATGACGATGTCTATGGGCCACAGCATTCACTTACTATCAGGTGGACCGTGTGGTCGTTTATCACTCTTATTTTATAAAAATAGTATTAAAAAACAGACTTCTAGAATTTTTTAAGTTAAGATAAATCATTACCGTTTCAGCCTATAGAATTCCACTGCAGAACATAGGCCTGAACCATAGATTGGGAGGGTATTTGCACTAGTTCCCACGGTTAGCAGGCAGGTTAGCAAACGCAGTTTTTGTATTATATTATTTAACTATAGATATAAAAAAAATTGAAGTGTTTGTCTGTATTTGTTTTGCTATTAAAACCACGGCGACGAGGTTCGCCACCCGTCACGTCTCCTGTCTCCCGGAGGGGCGAAAAGTGGATTGCGGAGGCCCGTCTGGCTACGCTGAATGTATGTGGAGCAATGAATGATAAGATGGATGAAATATGCGAAATGATGAATGATAGAGGAATAGATGTGTTATGTGTAAATGAGACGAAACGAAAGGAAAGGATGCCACTGCACATGGCATGTATACCGCTTACTGGTCTGGTGTAGACGAGACCGAGCGGGCATGCCAGGGAGTCGGTGTCATTCTTTCAGAAAGAATGGGTCGTGTGAAAGAGTATGAATGGTGTGTAGGTTCCAAGGGTTGATACGAATGAAAGTGGGCTTAAAGTTGTTTGTGCTAGGGAATTGTACGCCCCAGACATGTCTAAGCCCACTTATATCTGAGAGCAGTTTTGGGACATGGTAAGGATGGTGTTGATGAAATGTAAGGGAAATGAAAATATCATTATGTTAGGAATTTTAATGGAAGGTTGGGGTGAAGAGGTCTGGTTATGAAAGGATATTAGGAATGTTTGGCGATGAAAGTGTAAATGAGAATGGTGAAGACCTCCTCGCCGTATGTGAGGAAAAGAATCTTTTGTGACGAATACATTTTATATACGTGGTAGAGCCATGCTGCAGCTATATTAGTAGTATAGTTGTAGCACGAATGGGTCGCTCGACCGAGGAAGGACCACGCTCTCACAGAACACCAGCGTAAAATAGCAGCTTAACACTGCTGTGTTTCGTATGGTGAGTGTAGAGAATCGGAGACCCTTTTTTACTGGAAAAGAGGCATTCCATCTTAATCCTCACGGGTGACAACGCATCTGCATTTTGATTCTTTATTGAGGATAGATGTAGATGTCTATGGGTCACAGCAACCACTTACCATCAGGTAGACTGTGTGCTCATTTGTCACCCTATCCTATAAAAAAAAAATACTTTCTTTCGCCATAAGAGGATTCACATGTATACATGGGAAAGAGGTGATGATAGAAGCATGATAGATTTCATAATTGTGGATGAAAGAATGCGGAGCGCAGTGGTAGATACAAGAGTTTACCGGGGTCCAACGTAGGGACGGATCATTACTGGTCTTATGCCGAATTAATGGTCTATTCAGGCGTTGGCGGCATCGGACATTTGTGTCTACCGCTGCGTTGCAGCGTATAAGAACAGAGAGGTTACAAGATGAAGGTGTGAAAGAGAAGTATAAATGTAGACTGAGGAGAATATAAATGGTTTGAATGAAATATGTATGAATGATTTAGACCTGAAGACTGTATGGAATAATGTTAAGAAAGTTTTGGTGGATGCAGCCACCGAAGTATGTGGTGTAAGTAAGAGAACGAATGAAAGGAAAAATAATACGTTGTGGTGGGATAATGAGATTCGGATGGAAGTTGAACAAATAAGAGAGCATGGCTAGATTTACTGGTAACCAAAGCTGGGAAATTCTGGCGGTATGAATGATGAGATTGAGAAAAAGGCAGACTTTAGACTTATAAATAAGAGAGTAAAAGAAGTTGAAAGGAAAAGCAAAAGAACGGATAAGAATGATAGAAGGATATCGGATAACTTCCAGGCAAATATTAAAATGTTCTGGAAACTCGGAAGAACTGCCAGGGAAAATTCAAAACAGCCTAGAATGAATGCTATACGAGACGAGAATGGCTGTATGCTGAATGATGAAGTTTCGAATTTAAAAAGATGGAAGGAATACTTTGAAAGCGTGTTTATGAGTGAAGAGTCGTCTGAATTAAGTGAAAAGAAACTCCGAAAGAAGTGGAGAGAGGTAGGGAGATAAGTGTAGATGAAATAATGAAAGCAATGAAAAGCATGAAAGCAGGTAAGGCAGCCGGATATGATAGAGTATCACTCGAAATGCTAAGGGCTGGAGAGGGAGTGGTGGCAGACCTGCTGTACACCTTGTTTAATTTATGTTGGGAACTGAAGCGGGTACCGGAAGACTGGTGCAAAGCCGTTATAGTCCCAATATATAAAGGAAAAGGGTCACAGCAGGACTGTAAAAACTACCGTGGTATCAGCTTGCTTAACATTGTGGGTAAACTGTATGCTAAGGTGTTAATTGAAAGAGTTATGGAAGAAACTGATGGAAAAATTTGGGATGTGCAAGCTGGATTTAGAAAGGAAATGGGGTGTACGGATCAAGTCTTTTCCATGCGCATGATTGTGGAGAAGTTTTGGCCAAAACCAGAAAGTTTTGTGCTTTCATGGACTTGGAAAAGGCTTATGACAGAGTGGACAGGAATGTGTTATGGCAAACACTTAACTCATTTGGTTTGAGCGCTGGTTTGATACAGGCATTGAAGTCTCTTTATAGGGACTCTAGTGCTTGTGTCAGGATCAACAGGGTCTACTCGGACTGGTTTGGCATCCAAAAGGTGTCAGACAGGGCTGTGTAGCTTCCCCTGGCTGTTTAACCTATTTATGGACAGTTGTTTGCAAACTTTGAAGTTGAAGAATGTGGGTTGAGAATGGGTGAGTTAACCGTCAAATGTCTTTTGTACGCCGACGATCAAGTCATATTTGCATCGTCGGCGGCCAGTTACAAATGATGGTTACTTTAATGAACCAGTCATTAAAAGAAAGAGGTATGAAAGTGAACGCAAGTAAGACGAAAGTGATGGTTTTGAAAGAGAAGAAAGTAAAACGTTATGTGAAATAAGAATAGAAGGGAGTTGATTGAGCAAGTGGATGAGTTTGTATATTTGGGATGTTTATTTAGCAGGGATGGTAGATATGATAAGGACATAGAACGACAGTGAACGCAGGAAATAAGTGAATGGGGCTCTATACGCTATTGCGAAGAGTCAGAATGTGTCAAAAAGGCACGATTAGCAATTCAATGCTGTGTTAGTCCCTACTTTAATGTATGGTAGTGAAAGTTGGGTCTGGCAGAAGAAGCATGAGAGTAGAATAAATGCTGTAGAAATGCGGTCATTAGGGGTATACTAGGCTGAATCTGAATGACAGGGTGAGAAACAGTGTGATAAGAGAAAAGTGTGGTTTGCAAGATGACGTTGTGACCAGGATTAAGAAAGGAATGTTTCGGTGGTTTGGTCATGTAGAAAGAATGAACGAAGAAAGAGTGAGAAAGCAAATTTATGCTGCAGAAGTGAATGGCAGAGTCGAAATGGACGCCCTAGACGAAGGTTTATCAACCAAATTGGCGATATATTGAAAATGGGCCAGATTAAGTACCCTTAATCGACGAGCGTGTATGCGTAGATATATGGATGTAAAGGAGGCAGAGAGGTGTGCTTGGATCGTGCCAAATGGAAGTCGTAATATCTGCCTACCCTCTGGGTGACAGGCGAGTGTTGTTTGTGTATTTATGTATTAAAACCAAAATAACCACTCTTAAAACTTTTGTCTCTATGTCCGAGCTAATCTTCGGATGCCTTAACCGATAGTGATGAAACTTTACGAAGTTGAGAACAATGCCAGGAGAGATCTAGGATATATTTTAATCTAAAAGCGTAGAAATTTTTATTGCAAAAATGATCTTATCCTAGCGAAGCCGGGGCGGGTCACTAGTTTTATTATAAAATTTGATGGATATACGCAAAAATGACTTCCTATTTCAGCTAATATAAATTTAGGAACCTCTAGTGTATCACTGCGACGCGTTTTACAGGAGACAGTCCGTTTTTATAATATAAATTTATATTAACTCGTACTTACATGATATTTTCAAAAATAAACAATAATCTCCTTGAAAGATCATGAGGCATGAGAAAACCAAAGTATAGCTTCAATTCAGGTGCAGATTGACATAGCTGTACTATTTACACGGTAGAATGAACGCAAAATAGATCTATTTAGCTGCTGTTTCATTAGTCAGCATTCTAAACCTTCTTATAGCGTAAGACAAGTTAAATTTAACAATTGACTTTGCTTTATTATAAACATTTAACATTCTAGATTGCCTGAAAAAAAACAACTTTAAAAATATTATAACTGGCATGCAAAAATAAAATGAAAAGGAGGAACGATATTTTCTCCTTTACTGAGTTTTATTATGTTACAGAGATATAAAGGCGCCTCGAAAACTGTCCTGCAGAAGGAAAAAAGTGTGTCGTTCCAGTCGATTTCCTCGGTTCAGTAACTCAAACATATTTTCATCCCTCCGCTACACTAGACTTTCTGCGAATTTATTTAGCGAGAAAAGTAAATTATACAGTCAGTACGCTTTCATAATACTTTTGTGGTTTAAATTAAAATGAAAAGTGAAACTACCAAATTAATACTATCGACTAAGCGATTGTCTGCTGCTGCTGTGGGTTTGTATCGTATCTTGCATGGAACAAATGTTTGTATGAACCAATAATTGGTGATCAGATTTTTATTAGAGTAAGTGTGTGTAGAGTACACAGTTCACCTAATGGTAAGCGGGCGCTGTGGCCCATAGACATCTACATCCATCCTCGATTAATATTCGAAATGCAGGATGCGTTGTCACCCCTGAGGACTAAAGTGGAATCTTCGTTTCCAGTAAAAAGGGCCTCAGATGTTTTACACTCACGATACGAAACACTACTAACACGTTAAGCTGCTATTTCACGCTGGCATTTTATGAGAGTGTGGTTCTTCCCCGGTCGAGCCAACCAATTCGAGGTACAACCATAATATAGCTGCAGCATGGCTCTACCACGTCCAGAATCTAATGAAGTGATTATCTAGAAAAAGATTTGTTAAAAAAAAAACAGAAAAAAAATATACATGTTCGTTCACTCGAATACCCAATTTTATGAAAGACTGAAAAAAAGGCACCAAACAAACTGCCGCACGAACGGAAAGTGTGGCGTTCACCCAATTGCCTCGGCTGCATTACTCAAAGTTGTTCCCGTCTCGTTGGCAGGTGCCCTTTAAATTAATATTAGACGTAAGGTCAATGTAACTTACAATACGTTGCCTTTATATTACTAGGAATAACAAGTGTACATATACTTGATGATGTATACTTCCCTAGAGATGTTCATTTTTTTAAAGAATAAGGGTGACAAACGAGTACACAGTCCACCTGATGGTAAGCGGATGCTGCGGCATATAGACATCTACATTAATCCTCAACTAAGAATCAAAATGCAGATGTGTAGTTACCCCAGAGAACTGAGATGGAATGCATCGTTTCCAGTAAAAAGGGTCTCCGGTTCTCTACACTCACCGTACGAAACACAGTAGCATTAAGCTTCTATTTGAAATGCAGGAAGTCAATGCAGGGTTGGTTTAGAACCGTACTTTCTGGTATTTCTTGGGGGAGGCCTATGTTCAGCAGTGGACTTGTGACGGACTATAAAGAAACGACGATAATGGTGACAAAATTATATTAAACTTTTCGCTGAACTAACTGTACGCCATCAACAAGCTTTAAGTGTAAAGGAAAACATAGTTCCTTTGTGTACAGAGCCTTAGCATCGACGCATCCATAGCTAGTATATTCTAAGTCTATGGACGCATCTATGCAAACGAAAGAGCAGCAATCTGTATTGTTTGTCGAGTCTCTAGGGCTCAGTGTTCACACGAAATCTTATCGTCTCGCATTTCACACGTTTTGTATCGGTATTGTATGTCTTAGAGGAAATTGTGAGTAGATTCCATATTTTATTTTAACTACAATTAAGGCACTTCAATTAATAAAAATGTGAAGACATTACTTTCCGATTTAAGGAAATAACAAACGTCTGTTTCTAACTTCAAATTTATAAATTGCATTATTTTTTATTTTAAGATTTGAGATAAGTCCTCAGTAGATTAGCAATGGGGTGCCCCGGATGACAGATTTTAGGGGGCGGCATTTCAGCACGGAAAGATCAGCTTAACTTACCGCCATAACCTTTTTAAAAATCTAAAAATTAGCTCTATATATAAAATAGTATGAAGTATATAAAATAATTTATAGATATAATATAGAGAGAATCTGCACACAAACACATACAGGCGCGTACACTTATACGCTCACACGCACACAACAATAAAATACAAGTATATACGCAATACGAGTATGAACTATGAATGTACTTAACATGATAACGAAAACGTCTTCAGATCTCTGTGCTAAAACAAATCATATTACATTATATTACGTTACGGTTTCCGGGTCCTGTTTTGAAAATAACACCTTTTATAACTAATACGATACATTCATTATACTTACAAAGGTGCTAAAAAAATTGAAAATACATGAATATGTCAGGATGGCCGTGCGGTCTAAGGCGCTGCGTTCAGGTCGCAGTCCACTTCTGTGGGCGTGGGTTCGAATCACTTCTGACAGTTACGTTTTGCATTACAGCACATTTAAATATTTTATTGTACGATAGGTTTTATAAAATACTAGAGTTATATGTCAATAATTATAATGTTCTATAAAAGTTATATTTATTTATACTTAGTAATGAGTCCATGTTGCATTAAATAAGTTAATAAATAAATTGAAAAAATAATTAAAATAAGAGTAACCTGCATAGCACAACGGATCAGTAAGCTGAAGTTGGCAATGGGCCGGCCTTATATTAGCTCGAAGAACCGACAACCGATGGATAGTATTGTTCCTGAAATGTAGCTTTGTACCAGTAAGCGAAGTGTAGGGCAGTCCTCATCTAGACGGAGGGACGACCTGCTTACAGATGCAAGAAGTCGATGGATGCAGTGGCTCAAAACCGTACTTTATAAGCGTTCCTTGGGAGAGGTCTATGATCAGCAGTGGACTTTTGAGGGGCTGCAAAGATGGTGATGATGATGATGAGAAAATCTTATTATCTGTAAATAGTAATTTGAACTTTAATAATTGCAATATTAGAGTTAGATTTTTTCTCGCATTTTCAAGTGTTTCTTTTTAAACAAGCAAGAGTGACAAACAAATAGACAGGAAGTTGATGCTGTGGCCTTTAAACAAAGCTTCGTTACCAGTATAAATGGACTCCGGTTCTCGACATTCACCAAACGATACACTACTATGACGTCATATCACGCTCTCTTAATATGTTCTAGGAAGTAGGACTTACTTTTTTCCTAGGAGTCTGTCTGAGTAAGTACCCACCTATTTTATATTTTTGCCGCCAAATAGCAGCTCTGCTGTATTCGAAACTCAAAGGTATAGTCAGTATAATCACAGGTTGTGAGGCATTCCATCTTCCTCAAAGGTGACATCGCACGCATCTACAGCCTTCTATGTTTGAAATTGGTGAAGGTGTCCATGGACTGCATTAGCCACTTAGGCCCATATTAATAAGTTACTCAGCTCAAGTACACACTTGAGGACAATCTTGAGGTTATGACCTTATTAATGAACATATCTCAAGATGCGGTTTGGTTTACGATATCAGCCGAGTGCCACACTGATTAATAAACGAAACTCGACTCTCAAGTGTGTATACTTAAGTGCAAGTCACAGAACAGTATTCCTAAGTACAGCGTTTTGAGATACTGTTTTTATGTGTTTATTAATTAGCAACGATCTTGAGATGCTGATTTCGTAATGAGGGCGTATCAAATGATTACGCACTTGAGTTCGTCGTTGAGTAACATTTATTAATACGGGCCTTAATATCAGGTACACTGAGCGTTCGTTTTTCATACTGTCATTTAATCCGATAGGCTGTGAGTTCGTTTGTCACTTTAGTTTTATACAAAAAAGGCACACCTAACTAATGCCAAAGAAAAGCTTGTGTTCACGCTATTTGCGAGCCTTTGAAAGCTAATTTAATGGTAAGCAAGTTTGGCCCCGGTTTTGCTCGCGTGGCGGGTCACAGGCTTTATAATCGTCCCGAAAAGTCAAATGGACTAACCTGCTTTCTACGGCGAAGCAGTGTGATCCTTGAACTGCCTCCGGCTGGAGGTTATCTTACAATCTTCTTCACAATGGTGGTTATAAACCGCAAATATGTTTGAATGTACACAATACAACCGATTGTTATGTATATTACCAAAAAACCATTTAAAAGTTTATATTTTTAATTATAAGCGCGTGGTCACCGTCCGAGCGCGCCCCGAACGGACCCGAACGACAGTCAGAATGCAAGATGTTGCTAGTGCAGTGCCCACAGAAAATCCAAAATAAATTATAATGCCTGAACAGCTTCTGTGATCATAGACCCAATTGCTAAGCGTGCTATGTTTGCTAAACTTTTAACAAATGTGTCTTTTGAGGTATTTCGTATAGTTTGCCGGAACAGTACTCCAGGAATTGTTCTACAGAACTATTCCTGGGTGCATCAAAATACTTGTGAATTATTGGAAATAGTTGAAGCTTGAAACCATTTATACTTTCTAAGCTCCAAAATAGTCCAGCAATAAATTCTAAATCTATGCTAAAGTAAAATTTTATAGCCTATATACGTTTCACTGCCGGGTATAATCCTCCTCTCATTTTTGAAAGTTTTATGAAGCAATTTAGCACAGAGCCGTGATAACGCTCACTTTTTTATACTTTTTTTAAGTCAATGCTTGTTTATAATCTCACCTGGTGGTAATGAACTACGTGCTCAACACAGGTCTAACCTGTAGATTGCTTCATAGGGAGGATTTTGTCATAGTTGCCACGCTTGGCAGGTGTGTTGGCAACCGCAGTTTTGTTTTTTGAGTTGTTATCAGGAAGATGCTGTTGCCTATCTTCTGTTTTCAAAACCACAATTGCTATTTTTTATTATTATTATGTATTTAATCCACAGCGACAAAATACTCGAGCACATCAAGGACAAAATACTGGTCTGGCGTCCCGCCAGCCTCCTCCATCGTACAACCTGCATTTCTTCCGCATTAACGCCGGATTTAATTAAAACCGCTCAATTCATTCCGCTGGAGACAATCGTTTTATGAGCGACTTTAGAAGAACTTAATGCCTCGCCTAGTAATTTAAATGGCATTGTTTCGTAAATTTTCATAATTTTTAACCTACTTACTCTTTGCTAATTATATTCTTATTGTTCTTAGGCGCTGCGCAAACGTAGATACTTTCGTGTCTTGTGTGGAATACAAGCTACCAGTGAATATTTTATTTTCATATAATATATATGAAATCCGCCACTCCCTGCGAAGACGCTGGCACTTTTTGTGTCTAGTTGCTTCCACTTGACACATACCGACCGCCAATCAAAAAGTGTTCGGTGTAGGTAACTGGAAACTAAAATTCGCCAGTTGAAGACACAAGCAACATTAACAAATTTCCGTACAATTGTACGGCGCTGACATTAAAGTGTTTGATTGGCCTGTAAATATTCACGGCCATGACGTCTAATTCGACGTATATTCAACCCAACAAGCATAAGTAATGTTTCTTCATCGACATCCATCGTGAAACTGACAGAAAACAAGCAATGAATTGTTACCAGTGTCCAGAAGTAGCAACCGGCGACTGTGTCCGATTGCCGCTACCGGACGCAACTACGGTTTCCTGTGATGGTGTGACGTGTCGGTAACAAAAAGTGTGCACGCCTTGCGCAGCGCTTAAATGTTTGGATATTTAAAGAAATACAATAAAGCGTTCAAATACTAAAAATAAAATGAAATATATAAAAAGTATTTATTTGCCACAAAAAATATGTAAAAATTTTAATAGACAGCTTAAATTGAATAATTTTTTATTCAATATAGATCACATTTCTAATTATTATTGAAAGTCATTTTTTTACTTTATCGCTGGTTCGAAAAAAACCCTCTGTCCTGAGAAGAACCAGCAAAAAACCCAGCGGGACTTTTTTTAAAGTAAATTTTACATGAATGGTTGTACAAACAACAAAATTTATTTTAGAAACAGCTTGGAAGCAACCACCTCATTCCCAGGGGTTATTATCAACCATGTGTTCATTTATATTATAATAACCCTTTTTATACTGTTTTTGTTTTAATAAAATATTTAAACTTGATAATAGACCTTGAATATTTTCTGGGACTTTGTTGTAATAGCGCATACATTGCCTCAAGAATGAATTACTGACTCTGTGGAGTCGAGAAACTGGTATTACTAGCTTGTGTTTGTTCCTAGTGTTTACAGAGTGTATGTCACTTTTTTTACTAAAACTATCTTTGTTTTTGTGAACATACATTAAATTTTCGTAAATATAATGAGAGGCCAAAGTGACTATATTTATTTCTTTAAATTTATCTCTAAGAGACTCTCTCGGTTTTAGGTTGTAAATAGCTCTAATGGCCTTCTACTGTAAAACAAAAATAGTTTCTAAATCAGCCACATTTCCCCATAGCAAAATCCCATAAGACATTATGCTATGGAAATAACTGAAATAAACTCTAACGAGACCTCTAATCTTTGAATTTGGATATATGGGGGCCCCACTGAAGCTTTGCGTCGAAAGTGCTGCCAAGAAAAACAGTGGATTCAACAGGGCTCAGTTCTTTCCCATTTAAAAACACATTGGTATTCAGATTTTTAAAATTCGATGTTGTAAATTCAATACATTTAGTTTTATTTCCGTTTTAATGTAGATTATTAACTTTAAACCAATGCACTAATTTTGATATAGCATTATTCGCTTCGCCAAATTTAATGGATTGACTTTTAAGTTTAAAAATCAAGAAGGTATCATCAGCAAATAATACTATATCATGATTATCCCCTACAAGGGAAGATAAGTCATTAATATACACTAGAAATAGGAATCGGCCGAGAATTGAGTCTTGAGGGACACCCATTAGTACAGGTGACCCGGAAGAACATTTACCATTGATAATAACTTTCTGCGTTCTATTACTTAAATATGAAATAATAAGTTTAAGCGCTGTGTTCTTGACACCATAGTACTGTAGCTTACTGTCTGGTGAACACAGTCGAAGGCCTTGGAAAGGTCACAAAATATACCCGAAGCATCCTGTGCATTCTCCCATATACAAAAATTATGTTTAATAAGCTCAAATCCAGCATCAGTTGTCGAGCGACCCCTTTTAAAACTAAATTTATTTTTATGAAGCAATTTATTAATATTAAACAAATTTAACAAAACTTGGTTGTAACGGGAAGCCCACTACTCTTTCTATCTGCTACAGCCTTTGCGCATTAACCATACAGGGTCTTAAAATAAAACTAAATGATTAAAAAAACTAAAACAATAAGTTAAATAAAAGTACAAATACAAAAATGTTCACTAATAGATAGTAAATTGCACGATACAAAACACGTTATTCTGCTGTTCTACGTTGGTATAATATGAAGTGTCCCCGGTCAAGCCGACCCATTTGTGCTGCAGCCATAATAAGCTGTAGCGTGGCTCTACCACGTGAAAATCTGAGGACTAATATGTAATTTCTCACAGCCTATAAATACACTGGCCCCTTCACAGTAGTGCAGGCAGTGTGATTTGGCGTCAGAAATCAATGATAGGGTAGTAGCTACCCAGACGGACTCCTAGTAAGTCTACAAGGGTTATTTTTCAAAGAGTAGCCAATTTTTATTTAAGTTCAAATATATAAATAATGATAAACTGTTATTGCAGTTATTGAAAATACGACTAATTAAGGCATCTATTTATATTTTAAATAATCCAAAATTGAATTTGATTTATGGACAAAAACTACGCGTACGCGCGGTCCTCTGTGTGCTTTTCAATTTGCAACGTTTTTCCCGACCGAGTGACCCTTACGAATGTGTGCTTGTGTAGTAAAATAGTAGGCTTTAGATATTTATGAAAGACAATTAGTTAAAATAATGCATTACCACGCATTCTGAATTTAAAAGCTAAAAAGGACAGAATGTTTGATATTTTTTTTAATTAATTTTTCTTCACCATTCGCCTCTATTACTTATTCTGAACCTTCTCTGCAAATTTGGCCGTACATTGCAAAATAACCCTGTAAAGTTGGCTTCTAGTCTGTAGAATTTCTTTAATCTTGATTTTTTTCATCGATTAGCTTCAAATAAATCTATGACAGAACAAGTCATGTTGATATTTTCTGATAAATAAGTTTCCCTGTTAGTGTTGCCTGTTTCTAATAAAATAAATAATGACTTCATGAAATATGCGGGAGATTATTTTCATATGTGGTAGAGCTATATTGCAGCTACATTATATTTATAGCATGAATAGGTCACCTTGACGGATAAGGACTACGCTCTCAATGCTGTTTGGTATGGTGAGTGTAGAGAACCGGAGACCCTTTTTACTGGAAACGAGGCATTCCATCTTAGTTCTCAGGGTTGACAACGCATTTGCATTTTGATTCTTAATTGAGAATAGATGTAGATATCTATGGGCCACAGCATACACTTAGCGGTATAATCGGTATTTTTTAGCGAAGATTTTTGGTCTATCAAGTTTGATGTCGTAACAGGGGCGATCCTGTACGTGTTCATAGACTGCAGACTTCCCGCAGCGTCGATTCTTCACATCAGCTATGTGTTCTTTAACGCGGATTGTATTGGTCTTTTAGTTTGTCCTATGTAAGAGAGACCACATTCAAAATCATGCCTGTACACTCCTGCATCTTGCAGAGGATCATTACAGTTGGCTGATGGTAAAAACTGACTAATCTTCTTCGGCGGCTTGAAGAATGTTTTTATGGAAGCACGTTTCAAGATCTAGCCAATCTTGTCAGTGACAACTTACAGATTAGTTCAACACTTAATGAAAATCCTCTTACCGCTCAGAGGACATACACATGCAAAGGATTCCATTTTGTCAGCGAGATTAAAGACCTACATCTAGCAGAAAATGAAACTATTGTCAGTTTTCATGTGCAGTCACTGTTCACATGCTTACCTGTTGAAGATTGTATCGCACAACATGCCCCTAGAATATGCAGTATTACTCAGATACCGCCTTACATCTGGTTACTTATTGCCGAAGGAAGAGTTCTACAAGCAAGTAGATGGTGTGGCAATGGGCTCACCTGTATCTCTCATTGTCGCCGATAAATTCATGGAAGACTTTGAGGAGAAAGCTCTGCTTACTTCTCCCTTAAATTCATGATTCTACAAGCGGTATGTAGACGACACTTTCACAATTCTACCTTTAGATAAAGTAAACGCATTTTTAGACCATCTTCACTCCATAAATTCTAAAAATCACAATGGAGTTAGAGGCAAACAATTCTTTAGATTTTCTAGATGTGTTAGTAATTCGGAATCCTGATAACACCTTGAGCCACACTGTGTATCCAACACAAATCCTCGCTAAAGAACACCGATTCTTTCCAAGGATGATTAACGAGGCTATTGAAATCAAAAAAATCCTTATTTCATTAGAGAAGATGGCTGGGTGCTAAGATCTGTTTGGGATCCTATAATTAATAAAATTAAATCCCAACCCAAGCATACAACTGCAAGACTTCAAAGATTCTATAAGTTCATACTGCGTAGATCGGAACGAAAATTAATAATTTTAATCTGGAGGTAGCCTTGGTTAACTATGACATTGGGACGTCGAACACCTCAGTCGCCCCCCGTGACCATGGGTACTGTAAAATGCTCGAAACGTCGGAAATATTAAATAAGTTGATATACGCGATAGAATCCGTAAAAACTAGTTTTATTCAAATTGTATTATTTTATAAAAGAACCGATAAATTGACGTAGCTCAGGACCATGAGGTGTAGGTTAGCAAATAAACTCATAAAGAGAATCATCAATTACCCAAGCTCACGTTTTTAATTGATTGTAATTATGAGATGGTTATCATTTTGACTACATTTCCTTCTTTTAGAGTCTGTATATTCGTTAACTACGAAGGTTAAACTATTCAGCTAATTTTTATTTGCTGAAGTAATGACACTCACAGTGCAGTGGTCCTAAAATTTTAACCAGATTCGGAGGTAATGAGGGCTTATAATATTCCGTTCACCAGATATTGCTAGCGTGGACTGAGATGAATTTTTTGTTACACAATGTCATATATTTAAGAAGTTGCGTTTTAAATAAAAGTTTATCGGTTTCTAGACTGTAATGTAAAGATACAAAGCAATGTCTCAGTGGTTTGCTTTTTAATTTTTACATATTTTTAACTCATTTTCAATTTTTGTGCCTTTAGAAATATTCGTAGTTTGGTCTATTAATTTCTGATTTCATTAATATATAATATATCTAATATTTCCGAAAGAAACATTAATTTATAAACTTTTCTAGCAAATTAACCCACACAATGAAATATATTATCAAATATTTCGACTCATTCCTAAGTGGCGCCGCCCTGTTGGCAAAAAAAGTCGTCAATGCCCTCATTGAAGTCCGGTTTTATTTTATTTTTTTAATTTATATATATACATATATATACTATATAAACTTTTTCCTTTTGCTATTCAACATTAATCAGGCTATTTGTTAAAAATAGCAAGCAAATAATATGCTTTAGGCTAACATTCCGCACAGCCGGTGGCGATTCGGGCCGTTAACTTTATTCAGTGCAGCACTACGAAGTTATTTATAGCCTCGTTTTAAACCGGTGTGAATTGTATATTTTAATAGCCTTTCATAAGCTTAAATTAAAATAAAATATTAAATGAAAAACTGCAAATTCATTTTTTTTCACAATAGTGGACCGGCATTTGGTAAGAAAAATTCTATTATGGGATATCAGAATGTGTCAAAAAAGGCACGTGTGGCAATTCCCAATGCTGTGTTAGTCCTTACCTTAATGTATGGTAGTGTGAGTTGGATATGCGAGAAGAAGCACAAGAGTAGAATAAATGCTGTAGAAATGCAGTCATTAAGGAATATTTTAGGACTGGACCTTAAAATGACAGGGTTATAAATTGAGTGATAAAGAAAAGTGTGCTTTGTGATGAGGATGAGGAGAGGAGTGATTCGTTGGTTTGGTCATGTAGAAAGAATGAAAGAGGAAAGAGTGACAAAGCAAATTAATGTTGCAGAAGTGAACGGAAGAGTCGGCAAGGGACGCCCTAGATGAAAGTTTATCGACCAAATTGGTGATATATTGAAGACGGGCCAAATCAAAAGTACACTTTATCGACGAGCATGTACTAGAACTAGTAAATAAAAAACTGCGGTTGTCAAACCCGCCTGCCAAGCGTGGCAACTATGGCAAATATCCCCCGTATGAGGCAAACTGTGGGAAGGTCTATGTTCAGCAGTGGAATTTAATAGACTGTAATGGAGTGAAAATGGTAATTGAAATGCCAGTGCAAGCACAATCCCATCTGGTGGTCAGTGGTGATGAAGCACTAGATGGAAATCACACTGTATTAACGTAACAAAAGCCTAGTGTGTTTAATTTTCACTGTTGGCTTAAAGACACTCAGATTGTAATCGGACCCAATCCATTACTGAATGCATTACGAAAGATGAATCATACCGTTTGGTTCGAATGCGTGGAATATTGTGTTAAAGGTACGGAGAACCGCGAGGATGAATTAAATCATTTAATTCCTGCGAACATTTTTATTTGTACCAATAGGCTGGCAACTCTGCGCCTATGCTCGAGGCTGACGTGATTGGTTTCAACAAAATCAAGGTCACCAATAAGCCTCTCCTTTGAGTCTAATGCTGTTAGATGACAATTTGCAGCACCATGATGTCGATAATATAATAATTTAATCGATATGTATAACTTTAGAATAATTTACATCTTAAAATTACGCCTTATTTATAATTATATTAATCACTTGCATTCTTAACCATACATTTCGATTGCAGATACAACGACTCCGTGGCGCAACGGTAGCGCGTCTGACTCCAGATCAGAAGGTTGCGTGTTCAAGTCACGTCGGGGTCAAATTTAATTATAAATTGTATTTTTATTCAACTGTCGTTTTTATTTATTTATAGTGTGAAATGTAATCTTCTCGATACACCCAATTGTTGACCATAGGCCTCCTGCCATTTTAAATGGTAAACTAAACTATTTTAATTTCCTACAAATTCGAATAATCTTTTTAAAGATAAATTATACTTTTAATGTTGTAAACATATCTTCATTTTGTAAATATGGTTACTGGGGTCTAAAGATACGTATATTTGTGTTCAATGAATCATTAATCAAAATAGTTGGTGCTAAACCCTTCTAATAGCCTAATTTGAAGATCTAATATTTGACATGGATTCCAATTCAAATTTTGTATCCGTAATTTTTCTTTGATATCGCTTGGTCTGCGAGTAAAGGAATACGCGCATTATTACTAATATGCGTTGAATTAAAGTAATCAGTTGCCATAGTAACGCGTCTTTCTGCCACTGCTTAAAATAACTTTGTTTTAATTTTCACAAACGTTAAGTTCATTATTTATTTATTTTTAATTAAGTATGAGAATTTTTGCGAAAAATCGTAATAATAACGCATAAATTATACGTGATAAAAAAGCTTGAAGTGGCGTTGAAAGAGATAGGAGCTATGATATCGGCCTTATGGGCTATAAAGACATCTATTCTCTATTAAGAATCAAAACACAAATGCGTTGATACATCTAAGGGCTACAATGGAATGCCTCGTCGACAGTATGATGAGTCTACGGTTTTCGCCAATTGCTTTAAGAAACACAGAGCAGCAGCAAATACTTATATTCTGATCAATTCTGCGATCGTTGTTCTCTCTGGTCGAGGCGACGCTCGTGTCGTAGCTGTAATACCTGCAAAGTAATATGTACCGTAGAGTGGCGGTGTAAGAATATCCAGTGCCCCATATCGTAACGTGCTAATCTATAGGGACGCCTGTGTTCAGCAGTGGTAATTTTGATAAAGCGTAACTGTAATGTGGTGAGGTTATGTGACGAGGTAGTCACGCAAAAGATAAAAATATGCTATGTACACGAATAATACATCTATAACACCGCAATATCTGGAGACTGCGGAAGTGAATCCACTACACCATATCATCCAGTGGAAAGAATAGAATAGAATAATATTTATTCAAATTAGATCACATGTAATTCTTATTGAAAGTCATGTTTTACATTACCACTGGTTCGGGAAAAACCTCTGTCCGGAAAACCAGCAAGAAACCCAAAGGGACTTCTTTTTAAAGTAAATTTACAATATGTAACGTTGTACAAACTATTTAAGCCATAAGAGGCGACAGAATAGAAATAAAACAGGAGATGGCCGGCATCATCTTTCTGATTTTTTTTCTAAAACTCTCTATGACAAATATCTCCTATGAGGTAATCTATGGGGATAGATAGGCTGAAATGAGTGAATGTTTGTACTAATTTGTTTTATATGCTGTAAAAACGAACTCACAGTTCACCTGATAAATGCTTTTGATGTTTATGGACACCTGCCATCAACTTCAAACAAAAAGTCAAAGAAACGTGGTCATCTCTGGGGACTAAGATGGAATGCTCACAAACTGTAATTATAGAAGTTAAGTTTACAACACTTACTAATTCCAATTTACTGATGGTAATTCCGTTCTATTAGTGTAGCACGTTATAGTTACATGAACTACACACTAGACGAGACAGCACAGAATAGGCGTTGGTCACAAGCGCATTGGCGGCTGGCCATGATGCGGCATTCCGCTAATGTGTATCTAAAGCGCTTAACGCTAGAATGCAATAGCGACTGGCTGTGATGCAGTATATACGGTCTGCCGCAACGGCAAGAATCTCCAGTGTGTTGTTTGTGATTATCAGTGGTTCCAAGCAACTGCCGGTACGACATACCCGCCAATCGTTGAGTCCGCATACTCCGTGAGTCGAGGTCACCGGCCCTTAGGCAGATTCTTAGGCACTCTAGAGCATTCTCGTGCTATTTAGTGTCAAGTCGCGTTCCTAGTGTGCCACCTAAGCACTTCCCCAACCCTTTCATTGAAATGGGTAGGCAATGCACACCTAAGTGTTGCAGCCATCATCATCTCCCGCCCTACCATTCGCGTCGCGCTTCATCGCTGTCGGCTCGTAGGTAAGGTAAATAGATAGACACAATAGATCATCACAAAACAGTTGTAACAATAATAAACAGTTGTAACCACAAGATGATGGACAAGGCCCTCGACCAGTTATGCCCAACTGGCAGTGATGCCAGCAGTGCCAAGACCTAAGACACCTGAAGCGCCTCAAGAAGATAAGGCACGCTACCTGCCCATTATTGTAGAGTGCCTCGCGGACTGGACGAGGCACTTTGAAATTTTAAACAGAAAACTGGGACATCCACCTAACGCCGTCCGTTTGGAAGGGGTCCGATTCACCCCACAGAGCCCGGAAGAATTACGAGCCATTCAGAAGTACCTTATTGAGATGACCGAAAAGGTACCAGCAATGTCCTGGTGCTGCTACACCCCGGCGGAGGAGAAGCCCACTAAGGTGGGCATCCGGGGGCTGCCAGTGGGCACGGATACCGTCCAAATAGAAGAGGCTATCAGGCCAAAGATTTCCATTAAATATGTGAGGCAATCCCACCCCAGAGGTAGACCTTGGTGCCTATACTATGCGCAGCTGGACAACCTAAGCATAGAACGGCTCAACCAACTATACCAGATTGACGAACTCCTCTACATGAGAGGGGTCGTCATAGAAGCCTGGCAAGGACGAGTGGGTCCGGCCCAAGGCCACCGCTGCCAGGCTTTTGACCACGCATCAGCCAATTGCCACAGACCAATAAAATGTGTCTGCTGCGGGAACACATCGCAAGCCAATGCCCTAAGAGTAGAGAGGAAGAACTCACATGCGCCAACTGTGAAAAGAACCACATGCAAACGATCGCCGCTGCCTGTCCTGAGGAGGATTGCTGAAGCAGGATCACCACCGGGACTACTTCCAGAAGATCCGAAGAGGGTCCCCTAGAGCTCGAGAACAGTCGAAATCCAACAAGACGTGTGGGCAACCATCAGAGAGAGAGAGAAGCAATCCCCCAATCCCCCACCCACCTAGTAGTTAATGGAAATGGTGGCACCCGTCACAACAAGGCAACCACCGGGCGACTCTACAGCCCCCCGCTAACGACGCCACGGAGCGTCAGCCCTCCAAGAAGAGGAAACGGGGGAGAAAGTAGAAGAAGGAGCAGTCTCCTCCTCAGGCAGCAACCTCTACCCCTACCCCAACGGTAACGATAGCCTCGCAGGCGCAGGCTACCAGGAAGGAAGCGAAGATAACCACAGATGGTAGAGCGCCAGAAAGGGCTCTATCAGAAAATAGAGCCCGCTCTACTCATAGAGCGCGCTCTACCATAAGAAAAGAATCCAAAGCCCAGACTAGACCAGTACCAACCATAACATCCAGACAGCCAACAGCCAACCAGAATGGACGCAATCCAGAGTGACATCAGAACTGTCAAGTTCTGGCTGACATCAGAACTGGCGCCGACCCCATAATTGCAGTGATGAGAGCACTGGCACAGCTACTGGCTCGGCACTACGTGCGAGTAATACGAATTGCGCCTGCTCTACTGGAACCCGGACGGTCCAGCAGAAGCTCCATGAACTCCGTACTGTCGCTCAACATCAGGATATACACATAATCTTGTTAGAGAGACAAAGTTGAGCCATCTACGCACATCAAGATGCCCAGCTATCATATATACAGGAGGGACGATGTCAATGCTCAGAAACCGCCTATAGAGGCACGGCGGTTCTAGTAAGAAAGGACATCGTCCACCAGAGCTAGACTTCAACATACCAATCGACGCGCTTTATCGGCAAAAATGGAGGCGGCGGGCGGAACTAAAGATCTTTGCAGCATACCGCCCGCCAGGGACTCAACTTTACCTCAGACATCCGGACGATCATGGAAGGCACAGCACCTACCATCATCGCGGGGACCTAATCGCAAAACACCCGGCCTGGGATCCATAATGATCACCCGCCGGGTCGTGAACTCTACGAAGACGCAGAAACTAACAACTATGACGGTCCCGAAGAGCCTACGCACGTTGCAGCTGACCAGAAAAAGTCCGGATGTATTGGACATCGTGCCGCTAGAACGTCAACTGCCCGATAGTGGTAGAGGTGCTGTACGACCTGAGCACAGCACCTCCCGATATTGATCACCCTGGCCTCAAGGCGTCGACGACGCTGCCCAGAGCTTTAACACCAAGATTAACTGGGCTCTACCAATAACACCTGCAGGAGAGACCCAGTATACTCAATCAACTCAGCGGACGACGTAGAGGCCGCTGGAACCAGAATCATAACATCATACAAGAAACCCTCAACGCGGCCTCTACGATCTTCCCTATCGAACCGTAGAGACGAGCTTGGCAGCTCGTCTCTACGGTTCGATCACGAGAGCTACGTGCGCAGCTCAACCAGAAACGAGCACTGAGGAAGCTCTGGGCACGCCTCGCCCACGTATAAAACAAAACTGAATAAGCTGACGGATGAGCTGTCGGTTGCAATCCAGGCCCACAGAGGGGCCTTGGAGCGACGCATATGGAGCCGAAGATCAGGAAGCGTCGCTCTACAAATTGAACTGGCAGCTGACTAAGACTAGACCCCCTGTCCGCTGACCAACAATGCGGGCAGGCGTTGTTACGAGGCCAAAGATAGAGCGGATATCCTAGCCGAGCACTTCGAGGAGCAATTTATGTCGAACCCAGCAAGTGTGGAGTACATGGAGCTTCATGCCCAAAAGGAGCCGCGCGCGTACAGGAGTTCCTGTCGTTGCCCGCGCCACCGCTTGCAGGAGAGTGGTTCATCTCCTCGCTGAACTGTGGAGGACAGTAACCCGCCTGCAACCGAGGAAGGTGCGGGGCACGACCGGGTCACGAACGCTGCACTTCGACAGCTGCCCCATAGAGCTATTGTAGAACTAGGACGACTCTACAATGGCATACTGCGGAGTTCATACTTCCGGAGGACTGGAAAACCGGCAAGGTCATAGTTCTGCCGAAACCTGAAGGACAGGCGTAGCAGCTAGTTACAGACCTATAACGCTGCTACCGCACTTAGCCAAATTATTTGAAAGAATCACCTTAAGAAAAATCCGCCCGTACATCCAACTTCGGGCGGAGCAACATGGATTTAGGAGTGGGCACTAAACAGAAACTCAGCTGACCAGAACACAACGGGACGTCGTCGTTTGGCGTCTTCCTCGATATGGAGAAGGCGTTCGACAGGGTGTGGCACTCTGGCTTACTCTACAAGATGATAAAACAGACGAGTGTCCCTCCTGCTATGCTGCGGCTAGTGGCGTCATTTCTAGCCGATAGGAGCTTCTACGTCTGTGTCGAAGATGCCGAATCTGTAGTAAAAACCATAAAAGCTGGCGTACCACAGGGTAGTTGTCTTTCGCCGATCCTGTACGTGACAAATGACATCCCTACACTGGCAGGACACCTACGCGAATGGAGTACGACGTAGAGCTGGCGCTATATGCGGACGATAGCGCCTACTTCACCACGTCCAGAAGAGCCCATCTCGCCGCCGCCAAGATGCAGCGTCTGCTGAACCTACTGCCACCGTGGCTGGATGAGTGGAGGATGGCCGTAAATGTTGGAAAACGGCCGCCTCCTCACCCGCCGATATAGAAACTTCCCACCCCTGACACTAAGAGGCCAGGAGATTGCGTACGAGAAGGCCGTGACCTACCCATGGGCGGATAGACAGGTTGCTGCGCATGACGCACGTCGACATCGTCGTCCGCAATGCCAGATGTGCGCGGGCGATGCTCCGTCCAGTCCTGGCATCCAAACTCAATTAAGACCAAAGTGAAGATCTACAAGACATATATAAAATGGTACGCACCCTAAGCGAATGGCAGAGGCAGCGGCTGCAGGTTCAGCAAAACCAATCACTACGGACCATCGTCAGTGCAGGTCGCTACGTCCGGAATGACGTCATCGCAGCCAACCTGAAGATGGAGAGCATTCAGGAATTCATGGCCCGACTGGCGCGCGGCATGTTCGACCGTGCTGACAACGGGCCACACGAACACCTCAACAACCTTGCACCACTACATTCTCGGCCTCCGGACGGGCGACCTCTACCAAGAGAACTCCTCTCTATAGCGATTAGAGAGTCGAGTAATAACCCTTAATGCCGCAGATAGGCCAACTTTGACACTATATTGAAACCAACTTGCAGCGACCGGGGAACCGAACCCCGGACCGCAGCGACACTTACAATGCCACGACGGCTTCCACGACCGGTACATAGCAATGTACTGCGAGGAGATTCCGGGCAATGGGGTATGCCCCGAGGCCCGAGACCTGCTGTGTGCTAAATAGCACACACGGAAGACAAGGAGTCGAGTCTATTGCGGTTCGTCACAATCATCAGTGCTTCTAGAAATTTTGGACATGATGGACGTCGAAGAAGTTTTGCAGTTATTGTGTTTAATAATCAGCGCATTTGTCATCCCTTGAAGCAAATGCACTGATTATTCCTGTTCTTTGATTTCTAAAATTAACTTTTCTGTATCAAAATCCATGACATGAAACTGGAGGCTGAGGGGCTGCGGCGCGCCGCATCATTCAACCGGAGCGGCCCGCCGCCGCCGCAGCCTCAAGAACACCGGAGCGGCTAATGGCTGGCCATAAGTCAGTTCGTCGATATTATGCGGCCAACCGCTAGTGCGTTTTTGCGCTTAGAGTCCACGGGCTCAAACTTACTTAGTCTGTGTCATAAAAAAGTACTTTGTGGCTCTGAGCACACCACACACACTGCCGCACAGATTTTGTTCGCGGTGTCTTATTTAGTAAGTAGTATATTTCTTCAATAGTATAGCATCGTGTATAATCTGCCTTACTTTAATCTTATATTCTGCGCGAGCGTGCTATTTTCCGGTTTGACTGTTATAGATATACTTAGGATTACATTTATGATTATATACCTATATATGTAACAGTGTAGGCATGCAATAACATCTACTACCCCATATCGTCTCGTGGCTGTCGTAAGAGGCAAACGTATGGAACTAAAACAGAAGATGGACAGCAGCATCTTCCGATAACAACTCAATATTATAAAACTACGGTTGCCAACCCGCCTGTCAAGCGTGGCAACTATGAAAAATTAAGGGTAAATGGATAATGGATATCTGTGACTATTATTTAAGATTAATATGAACATCCTTATTTAAATTATGAAGACAAATAAGGATGTTAAAGTGAATAAATGACAAGAAATAATGCAGACAAAACTCATGAATTTAATTTGACTAAAAAATATATAGAAAGTTTGAAAAGAACGCGATCATATTAACGCACTTGAAGTGAGCTGTTGAAGTTAGTACCAAACTTGTATTGAACGAGGAACCAATAGCCTAATAGCTTAGTCAAAGCAATTCTGCGAAACTCAATGGACTAGAAAACGCCATTTCAGTATTGTTATGAACAAATTCTGTATGGCCCAAGCATTGAACTTATTTGAAGCTGACAGCTTACTGAAAACCAATAAATAGTGACAATTTTTTTAATACGTTTTATTTTCGTGTTCATTTTCTCAATTATTTGTTGTAAATACCATGAACTTAGTGATGGGTGGACGTTTATAATCTGTAACCGTGAAGAAATTAAGTTTTTCTGAATTAAAAACTTCTTTAAACACGTTGAGCACTTTTGGGATGGAAAAAGCAGGAACGCGTGACCGTCACGCTCAGTTACATAAAATTGATGAAAGTAAAGTTGAAAATCCAAATGATTAAATGTTACAAAATTGATATGTATTTATAAATTTGATTTATTATATTTATAATAATAATTTTTATGTAAAACAGCGTAATAAATGAAAATTTTATTACTATATTAATACGTACGGCGAACGGTGAAGAAAAATTAATTAAAAAAATCTCAAACATTCTTTTGTTTTATCTTATAAATTCGGAATGCGTGGTAATGCATTATTTTAACTGATTTTCATTCATAAATATCTAACGCCTACTATTTTACTACACACACACATTCGCCAGGGAAAACGTAATGAATTACACATTAAATTTGGTATAATTTAAAAAAAAAATGTAGAAGCCTTATTTACCCGTATTTTCGAAAACTGCAATAACGGTATATTATTATATATATATATATATATATATATATATATATATATATATATATATTTTAACAAAGTATAAAATTTGGCTACTCTTTGTACTTTTTACTGTAAACGTTTAAATGTTTAACATATTGCAGTTTGGCAAACCTTACCAGTTTGGACATGTGGGATAAACAGTACTTCGCGGCTTAGCTAACTCGCGACCTAGTAATTGCTCTTCTTCTTCAGTGGTAATTCGGTGCGACTTTTTAAATGAACTTGCCGCCAATAATTGATTGCCTAAGCTTTGTTCTGATAGAAGCCAGGCTCTGTAGGTATTTTAAAATAACTTTTAATAAAAAAGTTAAACCAACTTGAAAAACTAAAAATAGTAAAATTATTTCATTCTCATCATTCTTAAGTAGGTGCTAAGATATAGTGTAAAGAAGAATTAAGTCCCGAACTTCAGAAAGTGAAATTATTTTTAGTACAAAGTTTGAAGTCAACTCCGATTCTTTTTACAAATTTATATTTTCAATATTTTTAGTACACTAAGGAATATCACAATTTCTATGTCGTCTAAACAGCTTCATTAAAAACTTCATCCCTATTTTTCCACCCTTAAGGGTTGAATTTTTTCTCCAAATTTATACGAAATCACCTGTATATAAATATTAATATATTTAATAAAAAAGAATAATCAACGTCGATTCACAATTGACGAAAAGATATCGCTATAAAAAACATTGAGAACCTTCTTCTTTTTTTGAAGTCGGCTAAAAATAAAACCTCTTCACGCAATCCCAAAATTTCTTTGAAGCTATTTGCCAAATTTTAAATTTATATAAAATATGTACAAAACCGCGAACGTGGACGATGACGTTGGCTCACAGAATTGCCATTTCCTCCTGAGAAATTGGTAGCTATTGTTGAGCACACGTGCACGTAGCACTAACGATTTACGACACTTCTCAAAGAGGTAATATGTCTGTTGGCCAAATATAGCCCTTACAATGAGTTACAGAGTGACTCTGGATTGCAATATTAAGAATTTATCAAATTGTGATAAATATCATTCAAATTCTTCATTGATATAAATTGTCTAATATATTCTAAAAAAATGGTAGATTGTAAATCCTATAGTAAAGTATAAAGTAATAAAACATCAATCCCACAGCTGGGGACAGAGTCGAATCTTTTTAATAAATAGGTTGCCGCACGAGTGTAGGTAACGGGTCAAATATTTTTTCGAAATATTTAATTCCTTATAGGTCACTTCACTCACTAGCAAAGAACAATTTTTATTGCAGTCGGGGTGCTGGGAGATCGCCCCTCCCCCCTAACTTCTATTGATGCTTATGTTTTATGCAAACAACTTTTGTTTGTGACTTTTTCAACTGCCTCGTTGGTCTCGCGACTGTGAGCACGACTGTTGATCATGAGGTCCCAAGTCAAGATATCGGTTATTGAGTTTCTCGTCAATAAAATTAGTAGCAGCCCGGAGTCAGGAATTTGGCGGTGCCTCGTCCTGCCCATGCCTCGGAAAGCACGTAAAGCCGTGTCGGATTACCGTCCCATCGGACTATTAGATTGAGTGCACTCGCGTGTACTATAATCACGCCCTGCAGCAGTCGATATATATATATATATATATAGTCTCAGGACTGGCCGCCGTGACTGAAATTCGGTCTGGCGAGCATCGATTTTAGAATCATTCTTAATATCGTTCTATTATTATTTGAAATAAAATCAAATAAGTTGTTCTTTCCGATTGTATTCAAGCATCGTTTAGGACATTTCGAATTGCACAAAAGCAATTTGCTACGTGATTCAATATTGTACTGCGCGCAAGTAAAATTACTTGTATTATTTTGCATTGTGAAAGCTATTGCCTTGTTTGTTAAGGAAATCTATTTTCTTTGTGTGTTTTTGTAAATATCGTTATCATTCATAGCCTCTCAGGAGTCCACTTTTGAACTCAGGCCTCCCTAATAGATTAACCTTATAATATAATAATGCTATCTAATAATAATTAACTTTACTTCATACATTAATTACTAGACCATATTAAGTATATTAGTAACAATTTTTACTTAATAATTACGTTAGTAATGTTAGTATTTATACCTACATAATATATAATTTATTAACATTTAAATCATCGCTGAAAGTGGCAATCTGGCCTCGCTGCGATCATTTTCAGAATACTGTTGTTACTGTTTCGCATATTATGTAACATTGAAGCTGATTTCTTTCGCATAACAACATGAAATCCATCAGTCTTACCATCCGCGAACATTTTCTAAGCACTACAGTACCATGGCAGTCACAACAGCATCCTAAAAGCGTTATTGTATTGAATGCGAAGGGTGCTGTAAGCTCGTCGCCTGTATGGTACTCACAGACCACTCGAGTAAAATGATTGGCAGAATGCTTTGAAAAGAGTGACTTTAAGTCATTTGTACATTGAGCAAACCTGCAGGTAAGCATATTGCTCCTAATCGCCAGCGCACTACGCTCCTTCTCTATATCACAATTATCGCTTAAATAGCTCTTTATAATGTGACCAAGATACTTGAAAGTATTATAAAAAGTATTACTTGAAATTATAATAGGAACCATATTTTATCGACAGTTGCACTGCTTTGCAGGATTTTTATGAAAGTGGAGCGACAGACGAACTTATCCTTCTGCTGGTAAGTGGCCGCTGCAGTCTATGGATCCCTTTAGCCAACTTCATGAAGAGAAGACGACAGATTCGTTGTCTACTCTGAGGACTAAGATGGAACTCCTCACAGCCTGTCTCTATATGATATATATATATATATATATATATATATATATATATATATATATATATATATATATATATATATATATATATATATTAGCTCTCTACCGTTTACACTAGAACACAGCACTGCTATTGGCGTCAGATACAGGTAAAAGTGGGTACCTACCAGAAAAGGAGTCTTACAACCTAGTTGGTACTCGCAGTCATGTTATTATTCTGCTCCAGCTCATATTATATACGTATTAGAGTCACGCTGCAGCTATATTATGGTTGTAGCACGAAAGTCAGCTCGACCGATGTAGAACCACGCTCTTACAGAATACCAGTGTAAAATAGCATCTTAATGCTGCTGTGTTTCGTATGATGAGTGTAGAGATCCGGAGACCCTTTTACTGGAATCGAGGCACTCCATCTCAGTCTTCAGGGGTGACAACGCATCTGCATTTTGATTCTTAACTGACACACCCACGGGATGACTTTAAGTTGTGGATTCAATTACACCACCACTAAACAGCTACACATCAATATAAAGCACATTATAATATTATAATGACTTGATCAATTAAAAGGCGTTGCCTAACATAAAGTGCTGTTAAAATTTACGGCCTTCAGCACCATTATTGAGGTGCGTAATTATGAAACTCAGTAGATGGATAATAACTCACGAATCACTCTCAAATTGTTCGCTCATATTTCAGGTGTTCTTCAAAGCCATTAACACTTATTAGGCTAATGATGGCGTTTATTCCGTATTAAAGGATTATGATTATATAAAGTGATATTATAACACTCTTTTGAACTACTTACTTAGAAACGTTCTATATAAGATGCGTATTTTTGTATGTTCACGAATTATTCGAACAATTTTTCATATTTAAATTATCTTTTTTCAATTAAGTAATGACAGAAAAATAAGAGATGAGATTAAGATTTTGTTGTAAATATTTTAACATAACGTTAAAATAACGTTAAAATTGGAGTATATTCCATATACTAAATTTTAACGTATCCATAATGAATAAAGGTTCAATTGCGATGAAAACATAGAGCTAATCAATAAACAAATAGCTAATTTTGAAAATAACTTGAAATTAGAATTCTTAGACAAAAAAAATTTTGATTTGTTTTGGCCAGTACTGCAGAACAGCAATTTCATAGGTATATTTGTACCTATTAGTAATAAACATCCAGTGGATTCGTTAGTGAAAGATTTGAGCCAATTTATTGTGTTTTTTTACAATTGTCTTTGTTTAGGCACTATATCTTAGTATCGGCTTTAGAATGCGAAATTATTTAAATATTTTTGTTTTTGAGTGATAAACCACAGCAGATCATTCACTTCCTAATCCACTTAAAAAGTATAAAGTAAAAATAGACTTAAGAACTAATAAGTCTGGATAATCCAAATAACAGCCTCTGAAATTGGCGCTTTTTGTTTAGGTACACTTCTTAACACCGACTTAGAAGCTTTTTCGTGGAAATTATTTCATCTGTTTAGTTTTGAAGTCGGGTTTATTTCTTCTTAAAAAAAAGTTATGCATAATAATAAACTACGCAATTTCAATTAACAAAGTGGTCAAAATATATTATTTCTCTACTTCATCAGACCATGAAGTCTAAAGCTGGACATAAGATTTAACCGTTGTAAAGGTTTGACATTATTGCCACACTTGGCAGACAGCAGAAATTCACACCACCAACGCTGTTCTACGTCGCCGGTTTATTTATTTCAATTTAGCTGTCAACTGGTGGTTATACCAGTGAACGCAAATAAAACCTGAAACGTGCTAGAGCGATGCTTTAGCTATATTATGGTTGTAGCACTAATGGGTCGACTCGAACGAGGTAGGACACGCTCGCTCGGAATACAAGCGCAAAATAGCAGCTTAAAGTGTAGAGAACAGGAGACTCTTTATACCAGAAATGAGGCATTCTTAGCCCTTATGGGGTGACAACGCATATGCGTTTTGATTCTAAATCGAGGATAAATGTCGATGTCTATGGACCACAGCATTCACTTACCATCATGTGGACTAGTGTTCTCGTAAGGCACCCTATTCTATAAAAAATAAAATATTACTTCAAGGAAAATAAGCGCGCAACATATTATCAAACAGCCCTTAAACCCTCTCATTTCTGGTGGAATTTAGGGCAAGGATGTTTACGTAATGAGGTTGTAGGTGGAAGGAAAGGAAGATCTCCGCCGGGCAAGGCGTTCGGCCCGAGGCAGCCAACGCTCAAGTGGTAGTTCAGAGCTATTGTATATACTGTTTTTAATTCGGAACTTTGATAGCGCGATTAGGCTTCGATGTATTTCGCTTGTGGCACGACGACAGCACCGCCACAAGGTGCAATGTAAATTATAATTAATCACCAATACATAGTGACAGTATTCGAACTAAATTTGTTCGCAGCGTAATTGGTAAGCCGCGCCTTCTGCATTTCAACTTGCATTGAGTCATTTTTCGGAGCTAGGAATGCTTCCATATTTTATTTGCGTTCATTGGGTTATATATCAGATACAAATATTATTTCTGGAATTTCTCGTAGTCGCCTCATACCACTGCCTCGTGAAACTGGATGACAGATTTTCCTACACCGTCAATATACGTTAGTGTTACTACTGATCTACAAATAAAATCGGTTTTCAAAAAAAAAAATTAGAAAACGCGGAGATTTTTTTTCCTGGATTCAAGTGTCGAGCAAAATGCGTATCTCTCGCATTCTTATATACTCATAGTTCCGGCATTGTCACTATTTTGATGGTGTAGTACTATAATGAATTAGTTTACAGTCTCGATTTGAACTTTTAGTAAGGTAAGCAAATGACTCTCGTCCCTTTTATATTAATATGCGTGTTATTATCTATATTATTAATTATTATATATCAAATAATACTTTATATGAATAGTCTGTTTGAATGTCAGTATTTATAGTATTTTGTCACATAAAGTCTAATTTGAACTATAACTTTTATAAATATATAATTATAAGTAAGGTTGCTATGCTGCAGAAAGCTTAGACTTTCTCTGCATGATTGACTTCGTAATAAGGATATGCGCATTAGGACTAAAGTAACTGACTGGCCCAATAGATCAGTATGCTGGTGGCAAGCGCCGGCCATATAGCATTAAGAACCGATAAGCGATAGGGAAGGAAGGCTCTCGCCCTCATACCGGTAATCAGTGTAGGGCGAACGCCCTTCCGATGGATTGACGATCTTGTAAGAGATATAGGAAGTGGTTGGATGCAGGCGACTCAACACCGTGCTTTCTGTCATTCCAAGGAATACACAGTTAAATAAAGGAGGCCTTTATTTAACTGTTGACTAATGATTGGCTGTAATGATTATGATGATGATGATGATGCTCGTTTATTTTCCTACCTTTATAACTTATTTTACTAGCTGTCCCTCGCGACTTCGTCCGCGTGGATTTACTACGATTTTATAGGTTTTAATTTTTTGCGCGGAACCTTATTTCTTTTTCTAAAATAAAACTTACTCCTTATAACATCAACTTACTCTTATAACATTATCTGCCAGTGAAAGTCCCGTCAAAATCGGTCCAGCCGTTTCGAGATTAGCCGGAACAAACAGACAGACAGACAAAATTTTAAACATTTTTGTTTTGTTATTAGTACCCAATATACTTTCATATGTTTTCTGTAAAAGCTGTTATTTTAACATTACAAACAGACACTTCAATTTTATTTATTTGTATAGATAAGGATTAATACTGTTGCGCGCCACTATTAAAGTCTTTTACATGGCAACACTAGCCACTAGCGCCCTCTAGTATCGAGTAGCAGAACTAGGAGAGTCAAGATCTTTCTAGAAATTTCGGACCGATATGTACTCGAACATTCTAGATGTTTCCACAGTAGAAGGTTCTGGAAAGTATCGGAGGCGCTATATATGGCCGGTATAGACCACGACCGAGGCAGTATTGAATTGGCGATACAAGCGAATACTTGAAGGATACAACTGCGAATTAAAGTGATCTGTAGTACAATTGTATTTTGTTATTAGTGTGGTTTTAGTTGTAATTAGTGTTCTGTAATTAAAGTGTCAATTTTGGTAATTCACTCAGCAGTTTTAATTGTCTCGAACCCCAAGCTCGTAACAATTGTGTCAGAAGGGATCAGATCATGCCGATTTTACCAAAGGACGACACGGAGGGTATCCGCACCGAAGTCAACGCCAGCAAGAGACGGACCAGAGACGATTTGGTAATGCAACGCCGCAAACGTCGGAGGGCCAGCTGCCGACCACGGAGGCCGGCCCGTCAGCAGCTCCTGCATCTGCAGCACCTGACTTAGGTGCTCTGATGATGATGCTGCAGGAGCAGGCTCGCCGACAGGAGGAACAGGCCCGCCGACAGGAGGAACAGGCCCGCCGACAGGAGGAACAGGCCCGTCGGTTGGAAGAGCAGCTGCAGCGTGGACAGGAGGAACAGGCCCGCCAACAGGAAGAGCAGATGCTCCTCATGAAGGACCTTCACGCTACCTTCGGGAAAGAGATAAGGGAGGTGAAGGATAGGGTTGCTCAACATGACAACCGCCTGTTGGAAGCTGAAACCCGAATCGACCAAGTGAACAATCGGATTGACAACGTGATTGCTGACGTGAAGAAAACGCTGGATGACCTCAAACTTGGGGATGGAGTTACAGCTCCCGTGGTAGCTACAACACATTCGCTACGTGGATTCAAAGTGCCGCCGTTCGACGGGACTTCTTCCTGGTCGGCATGCAAGTCCAGTTCGAGGCTGTCATGAAGGCGAACGGCTGGAATAAAAGTCAGGCCATGTCTGCTCTCACCCTAGGCTTGCGCGACCAGGCCTTAACTGTTCTGGAAGCTCTCGGTAAGGAAGTGACTTACGAGCAGCTCCTTGAGGCGTTGGAGGCGAGATATGGTGACGCTCACCTGGAACACGTCTTTCGTGCGCAGCTCAAAGATCGCGTGCAACGCAGCAGCGAAAACCTGCAGCAGTGGGCCCGAGGTAGAGAAGCTGGTTCGAAAAGCATACCAGTCTGTACCTGCGCTCATTGTAGGGAACCTGGTGCAGACATTCATCGACGGCATCCGCGACTTTGAAGTCAGAGTAAGGCTGTGAGGCTCGGGCACCACGAGACGCTTAAGGACGCCTTGGCCCATGCACTGGAGGTGGAAGCTGCGCGGCAGGATCATCGTGCCCATCGCGTCAGGGAGGTTGCAGCAGCTAGAGTTCGCGACCGCAATAAAGGATACAGCCCTAGGTGCTACGGCTGTGGGGAAAGGGGTCATCTTCGATCCAGCTGCCCTAAGCGAACTGTAGAAAGGAAGGTGAACTATCTCGAGAGGGCAGTATGTTACAGCACCGCCCAGCACAGCGGAAAATCTCATGGCAACGCAGATGCATTGTCAAGAAGACCTTGTCCTGAAGATTGCAAGCATTGTACTAGGCAAGAGAGTGGAAGTGGTGTCTGTGAGGATGCTCAGGACAGACCAGCTCAGCAATGAGTGGAAGGACAGCCTACAACATGCACAGCAGGAAGATCCGGACATCAAGCCGATTCTGGAATGGATGAAGGCCAGTGCTCCTAAGCCCAAGTGGAGTGACGTCTCAGCGATGAGTTTAAAAGCTATTGGGCCCAATGGGACAGCTTGCTGGTTCAGGATGGAGTCCTGTGCCGTAAATGGGAAAATGGTCGGGGAGACGGTTGTCATTTGCAAATGGTTGTCCCTAAAGCTAAAGTACCGGATGTTCTACAGCTGCACCATAATGGTTGTTCAGGAGGCCACCTGGGAGTTAAACAAACTCTACTGAAGATCCGAGAACGGTTTTACTGGGTCCACTGTTGTGACGATGTCGAGGACTGGTGTCGCAAATGTACAAGTTGTGCGGCTGTAAAGGGACCTCAAACTCGTAGTAGAGGTGCATTGAAATTGTACAATGTTGGTGCACCATGGGAGAGGATAGCCGTTGACGTTGCGGGGCCGTTTCGGAAAGTGAAAGTGGTAACAAGTATTTCATGGTTGTGATGGATTACTTCACTAAGTGGCAGAAGTCTTCGCCATTCCAAATCAAGAAGCTTCAACAGTTGCAGATAAACTAGTTCATGAAGTGTTCTGTCGTTTTGGAGTACCTTTAGAGATTCACAGTGATCAAGGGAGGAATTTTGAGTCTCAAATATTCCAGGAAACTTGCCGAGTTATGGGTACTATAAAACAAGAATCAACTTACCACCCACAATCTGATGGAATGGTAGAACGATTTAATCAGACATTGAGAGGTACCTAGCAAAAGTTGTGGAAAACGGCAACGAGACTGGGACAGGCACATACAACCGTTTTGTTGTCATATCGAAGCGCTGTTCACGAAAGTACATCAGTGACACCAGCTTTAGCAAATTTTGGGAGAGAATTACGCTGCCTGCAGACCTGATCACCGAATACCACCTGATGCCCCACGCAGTATAACCGATTATGCAAATGACTTGCGGAACAAAATGAATGACATTTATGAGCACGTCAGACAATCGGGACAGCAAACGTCTGAAAAGATGAAAACACAGTATGACCGCAAAATGAACAACAAAGGGTTTGACGAAGGTTCACTAGTGTGGTTACACAATCGGTTCATGCAAATCTCCTAAGCTTCAAGCTAAATGGGACGGACCGTACCGGATTGTGACAAGGATCAATGACGTAACCTACCGGATACAGAAGGTGCAAGAGTACTCTAAGATCGTCCATATGGATCGACTGGCGCGTTATTATGGGGCCAATAATGCTCGGGACGAGCATGTCTTGAGAGAACAGTGTTGCGCGCCACTATTAAAGTCTTTTACATGGCAACACTAGCCACTAGCGCCTCTAGTATCGAGTAGCAGAACTAGGAGAGTCAAAATCTTTCTAGAAATTTCCGGGACCGATATGTACTCGAACATTCTAGATGTTTCCTGTAGAAGGTTCAAAGTATCGGAGGCGCTATGGCCGGTAGACCACGACCGAGGCAGTATTGAATTGGCGATACAAGCGAATACTTCGAAGCGATACAACTGCGATTAAAGTGATCTGTGGTACAATTGTATTTGTTATTGGTGTGGTTTTAGTTGTAATTAGTGTTCTGTAATTAAAGTGTCAATTTTGGTAATTCACTCGGCAGTTTTAATTGTCTCGAACCCCAAGCTCGTAACAATACCAAGGTAACGAATAATGTGGCCTAGTTTGTACCGGCGTTACTATTGCATATTTTAACATGAATGAATGTTATTCTGACATAACTGTAATAGTTAGACATACGGTATCGTGGACTTTTTGTAGATATTGATGTCCTCTATAAAACTGTAGCACATCACTTTGCTCTATTGTAAATAGTTTCAGCAGCGTACGTGATATAAGGATCTTTTGGTATTTTTTACATCTTGGGTTACATTAACGATGTTTTCATACGGATCTAACTTTTGAAAATATTATATCCTATGTTCATCAGAGATAATGTAGGATTCAAATGGTGAGATTTTTCAAATCGGTTCAGTAGTTTCGGAGCCTATTCAATTCAAACAAATGAACAAATAAACAAATCTTTCCTCTTTAAAATATTATAAATTGTAGATATGTTTACACGTAATATTATTACGAGGGTGGATTGAAAAGTACTCGGCCTAACACAGATCCATTCAATTCTAAAATCAAATCTACACATTATTTAGTTCAGTTCAGACTAGTTCATTGTGTGAAGTTCAAAACGTGTGCGATAATTAGTTGTGATTTTATAAATTTATTAACAGTAATCGGACACAATTTCCGCGAATGGAGCAAATCGAGCAGCGTGCCGTCATTAAGTACCTCCATAAGAAGGGCTATCATAAAAGCCATCCATGATGACATGGTCAGTACATTAGGCGATTGTGCTCTGTCATATTCATCCGTCAAAATGCATAGCAGAATTTAAGCGTGGTAGAGAGTGTGAAAGATGAACCCCGCTCTGGAGGCCTTCGACGTCAACTACTGACGAAAATATTAAAAAGTACTTGATTTAATAATGGAGACCGCAGATTAAAATTAGAGAGATAGCCGAGATTATAGGCATCTCTTATGAACGAACTCAAAACATCATTGTCAACGAGTTAGGGTTTCCACAAGGTGTCTGCAGTGGGTTCCGCGACTGCTTTCAGTTGAACAAAAGGACGCGATTGACTATTTCACGCGACTGTTTGGAGTTATTTGAAGCCGATGCAGATGATTTTTGAATCGTTTTGTTACTATGGACGAAACATGGGTTCATTACTGTACACCGGAAACAAAACAACAATCAAAACAGTGGAAGACCTGGTTCACCACCTAAAAGGCTAAGTCGATTTTGTCGGCAAATAAGGTGATAGCTTCAGTATTCTGGGACTCGAAAGTGTGATTATGATTGATTATCTTGAAAGGGTCAGACTATAAACTCAGATTACTACTGCCTTACTACGTCGTTTACGAGAGAAATGAAAGAAAAACGTCGAGGAATGCTCAGAAGAAAAGTCCTGTTCCATCAGATAACGCCCGTGTTCACGTCAGTACAGTCAATGGCTGAAATTCACAACTGTGGCTTTAACTGTTACCGCATCCGCCGTATTCACCTGATCTGGCACCATCAGACTTCTTTCTGTTCCCTAACTTAAAAAAGCAGGGGGTCAAAGATTTCGACAAACGACGAGGTCAAAGCAGCTGTAGACGCATATTTTGACTCTAAGGAAGAATAATTTTTTCAACGGTCTAAATGCTTGGAAGGGAGGTGGCAAAAGTGTATTGAACTTGATGGTGATTATGTAGAAAATAAAATTATTACTGATTTAGTATGTGTTTATTTTCTTGGTTAGCCAAGTACTTTTCAATCCACCTCGTATTTTAAAATTAAAAAACTATACCCACACTGTAGGATCTTCTCCTTTTTAGTGGGTCGTTTAACATACATTAATTGCGCATAAAGAAACACGCAGACCCGGATATATTTATAATAACATAATTAGTAGTTTGTTCTCGGCGGTGAAGGAAAACATAAAATCTGTACGTGGTAGAGCCACGCTGAAGATATATTGTGGTTGTGGAATGAATGGGTTGTACTACAACCGACCACGCTCTCACAGAATACCAGCGTAAAATAGCAGCAATGTTGTTGTGTTTCGTGTGGTGAGTGTAGAGAACCTAAGACCTTTTCACTGGAAACAGGGCGTTCCATCTCAATCCTCAGGGTGACAGTTTATTGAGGATAAATGTAGATGGCTATGAACCGCAGTATCCACCCATCAGGTGGACTGTGCTCGTTTGTTACTATGCTATAAAAGGAAAAACCCTGCATGTCGGAAAAATTCAAAATATATTTCGAAGATGTTAAAGTCTGACAGTAGGTGGCATTGGGACAGCGAAAGATGCTTGCCTAAGACCCTCCCAGAGATGACTTGTCTGTGCTCAGCAGTGAGACGTGTATAGGCTGTAACTGCTTTACTTGAGTACTTTGTGTTTTGTGACTTTACCGCTTAAGTTACCTGTTATGACTTTAGTTTCTCAGTTTAACTCGTGGTTGACTGGAAGAGAATGCTAAAGGTAATAAGTCCAGTATTCCAATTACATAATTAAATTTAATATATATTAAACTAAATTTAATTTTGAAATTTTAAATTTAACAACGACGATAACGTTAAATTAAACTAATTTTATGGATTATATCGCGTTTAATTTTAACTTTTAATTCCGACGTTTCGGGTGCTTTACAACACCCATGGTCTGCAGGTGGGACTGAGGTGTTTGACGTCCCGATGTCATAGTTAGCCCGGCTACATACTACATAGACCACAAATCCTCGCCAAAGAACTCGATTCCTACCAAGGATGATTCGCGAGGCTATTGAAATTTAAAAAACATCCTAATTTCAATATAGAAGATGGATGGTTGCTGCCATCTGCTTGGAATCTATAATTGATAAAATTAAATCCAAACCCAAGTATACCACTGCTGACTTCAAGATACTGTAAGCTCATTCTGCATAGATCGACAAACATTAATATTAAAACTGAAGGTAGCGGGCTAACTATGACATCGGGACGTCAAAACACCAAGTCCTCCGTGAACATGGGTGCTGTAAAGCACCGAAACATCAGGAATTAAAAAGTTGAATCCGTAATAATTAGTTTCATTTAATGTGTAGTCTTCGCGTAAATATAAGAAAACATTAAACGACGATAACGATTTTATTAATTAAACAACGACGTTTTATAAATTAATTTATTTAGATCTAACGAACTGCCCCGTCTTCGCCTGGATAGGGCCTATTAATATGGCACTATTTAGATTTAAAATAATCAAACCATTTATTTCATCAATTTTAGATTATTAAAAAGTTTTCAAACTTTTCGGATAAAATATAGCCTATACATAGCCTACATGATAAATATATGTTCTTATCTGTTCGTAAAGTTTCATCACAATCGGTTCAATATTTCGAAGATTAGTCGGACAGACACAAACTGATTGACAAAAATTTTGAAAATGGTTACTTAATAGAAAATAACTAGGCTTAAAAACTAGAAAGTTATATTACAGACAGACACTATAATTTTATTTAAATGTCTCTGTCGCGTCCCACGCTGCCGCACAGAATTTGTTCGCGGTGTATGTGCTAGTACCTGGCATATTACTTCAATGTCAAATAATTAGAATTTGTCAAAAGATATGTTCCAACCTTTATGCGACTATCTGCTGGCCACAGGCTATCTCTCACTTCTGACAGGGTAATGAAGCAAATGTTGCGCTGGCCTGGCTAGAATCTGGTCTATTGCGTTTTGACTTATTTCACATGTCCTCAGAAATATTTTATTTCTTAGATATTGTAGGTTTCCTTTGTTTCTGTTTCCTTTACCGTCAATCACGTAGTATATCAGCGCTTAAAAATGCAAGAAACAATTTTATGGGTGCCGCGGTGATAGAACCCGGCACTCGAGACTCTTTTTTACTGGATATGAAGCATTCCGTCTTAGTCCTTAGGGGTGACAACGCATCTGCATTTGAGTCTTAATCGAGGATAGATGTGGTTTCTATGGGCCACAGCATCCACTTATCATCAGGTGGGCTGTGTGCTCGCTTATCACCCTATTCTCTTTATGAAAAAAGTCGCGTACTGTGAAATTAACTCTCAACCTTACAAAGGTTCATTCAGATAAGAAAATCTGAAATTGAAATTTCCAACGAACATAGAATTCGCCTTAGAAGTTACTATTACGCTAATCCCAAAGGCACGAGTTTGATTAATACCTTATAGCTTACAATTCATTGGGTTTGTTAATTTGAATGACTTGGCATGGCCATTGCCGAGGCTGTAGTGCTCGCTGTAATAGATCTATTCTAACGTTCTTAAAATTGCTTTTGGCCTGATTTTTATAAAAATTTCTGGCACGAGACCGAGAAATAGTTAAAGCTGACATATTAAAATTATTACGAAATTTTATTTGAAATTAAAATTATACTTGAAAATAAAGGACCAACCGGTTCTTTCTTTTGATTATTTAAAAACAAAACACTATTTATGTTAGAAGTATTTACGTTGACCACATGAACTTAAAATACATATGCTAACTTTATCCTTCTGCGAAACAGTTACAAACTGTCTTCCTTCCGTGTTTTGTTCTAGTGACAATGCATCAGTAGCTTTCCTTGTTTGCACGTGTCTGCGTGCTGCTGTAGTAGTCTTTTATGAACTGTAAGTTCATTTGTCACTCAATTCTACTTACTGTATGGTGAACTGTAAATTCTTTTGCTTGATTTTACAAAATAATATAGTACTCCTTTCTCGCTTATTCAAGCTAAAATAAAATAGCTATTGCAGCCAATGGCCTACTACTTGTTTACCTTGTTGCACTAGTTGTTCTGTTGTCCTACTGATACACTAGAAAGGTTGATGGTATATAAATCAAACCACAATAATGTATAATCTAAGCTGGAACAATGTATGACTTATTTTATTACACTGGGTAACGCAACCATAGTGTAATCTATTTCTATATCAACGCCATCTATCGAAGTAGAACTAAATTTTTTTTTAAATTACAAATATGGTTTCTTCATTAACATACTCCCCACCAAGGACATTTAGTGACGGAATGGCCTTTTAAATTGCCCTTAAATGTAAAATTTGCACTTATTACTAAATAACAAAGTTCTAGATAACCATTTAATTTCATAAAGTATGACCTAAAAACCTATAAATAAAAATAAATCTTCAACAGCTCAAAATAACCTAAAATTAAATTAAATAAGTAAAGTAACAGTGTAAAAATAAACCTATAAAATACGAGTATATATAATAATACATGATTAACTTTGTAAATATAGCTACATTTGATCGTAAAAGTAAAAGAACATTTGATATTATAATATTTTTTTACACAAATTTGACATAAAAAGTGAACAATTCATGGATCTGCAATAGGTAGAATACATAATTTTGATGTTGGCCTCTTAATTACTGATGTATTCGTACGCAATGTGACTACACGGGTAACGTCATCATCACCGAGTGTTTCTCTATAACTCGACTCGACTCGAATAACCAATGACTTGGAGGCAAATCATCTTCTTTAATCAAAACAACGTCCCCAATATTAGGTTCCGAACTTGTGACGCCCATTTATACCTATTCATGAGCTTTGACAAATACCCTGGGACCATCGTTTCCAAAAGACTGCAGCATCCTTTGCACAATTGCCACCTAGTTAAATAGCTTACATTTGAACTTTTGTAGTTTTATCTGGTACATTAATTATCGGTTCTCCTATTAAAAACTGTCCCAGGGTTAAAGGCTGGGGCTCACCAGGATCATCAGGATCAGGATCAGTAAAGTTAATGACGCTTATCGGCCGCGAATTCAGACATACTTGCACTTGATTGAGGAATGTGGTCATTTCCTCGTACGTTAGGTAGAGTCACCTATAACACTTTTAAGGTGAAACTTGCTGGACTTTACCCTTCCCAAAGACCACCGAAATTGGGAGCATGAGGAGGAATAAAATGCCACTCGGTGTTGTTTGCTTCCAGCTATTCTGCTATGGCTGGCTGAATAGATGCCAACTGTTGCAGTTCTCTGGAGGCACCTACAAAATTGGAGCCGTTGTCGCTCCAAAATTTAGCACAGTGACCTCGTCGCGACACAAATCGTCGAAAAGCGGCTAAAAATGCCTGTGCTCATGTCACTGACGACCTCTGGGTGAATAGCACAGTGGACATGCAAACGAAAGGCATATGTAGCCCTTATAAGAACGATGCCGACGTTCTTTGGTCGTTCTTATACTTATGGGTCCAGCAAAATCCACTCCACTATAAAATAGTCTTGCTGGTGTAAATCGAACTGTGAGGAACCCATCAGTTGGTTTCTGACACTAGCTCTCTGTTTACAAGTTACACACTTGCCAACTAGAGATCTAGCACCTATTACCCAATAGGCTGATCTTAAATAATTTCTCATTAACTGAGGACCACCATGCAGTGTCTTCTCATGCGCGTTTGCGATTATGAGATGAGTCAAATGACATAAAATGGTAGAACTATCGGATGTTTTACTTGCTCATCTAGTTCTGACTTTTCACATCGTCCCGAATTCGCATGATACCATTTTGTCGATAAAAGGACAGTGATTTCAGTTTAAACATAACATAAAACATAAACACCACGCCTGTCACCCAGAGGGTAGGCAGAACTACGGACTCCCATTTGGCACGATCCTGACACACTTCTCGCCTCCTTTACATCCATATATCTACGCATACACGCTCGTCGGTTAAGGTACTCTTAATCTGACCCATTTTCAATATATCCCAATTTGGTCGATAAACCTTCGTCTAGGCGTCCCTTCCCGACTCTTCCGTTCACTTCTGCAACATAAATTTGCTTTGTCCTCTTTCCTCGTTCATTCCTTCTACATGACCAAATCACCAAAGCATTCCTTTCTTAATCCTGTCACAACGTCATCTTGCAAGCCACACTTTTCTCTATCACACTATTTCTCACCCTGTCATTCAGATTCAGCCTAGCAAACTCCTTAATGACCGCATTTCTGCATTTATTCCACTCTCGATTCTTCTGCCAAACCAACGTTCACTACCATACATTAAAGTAGGGACTAACACAGTATTATGGTGCCATACGTGCCTTTTTGAAACATTCTGACTTTTCATAATAGCGTGTAGAGCCCCATTCATTCTATTTCCTGCGTTCACTCGTCGTTCTATATCCTTATCATATCTAGCATCCTGCTAAATAAACATCCCAAATATACAAACTCATCCACTTGCTCAATCATCTCCCTTCTATTCTTATTTCACATAACGTTTTACTTAATTCTCTTTCAAAACCATCACTTTCGTCTTACTAGCGTTCACTTTCTTACCCCTTCTTTTTATTGACCAGTTCATTAAAGTAACCATCATTTATAACTCGGCCGCCGACGAAACAAATATGACGATCATCGGCATACAAAAGACATTTGACGGTTAACTCACCCATTCTCAACGATTCTTAAACTTTCAAAGTTTGCAAACAACTGTCCATAAGTAGGTTAAACAGCTACACACAGCCCTGTCTGACACCTTTTTGAATGCCAAACCAGTCCGAGTAGACCCCATTGATCCTGACACAAGCACTAGAGTCCCTATAAAGATACCTTAATGCCTGTATCAAACCAGCGCTCAAACCAAATGAGTTAAGTGTTTGCCATAACACATTCCTGTCCACTCTATCATAAGCCTTTTCCAAGTCCATGAACACACAAAAACCTTTCTGGTTTTGGCATAAAACTTCTCCGCAATCATGCATGGAAAGACTTGATCCGTAAACCCATCCCCTTTCTAAATACAGCTTGCACATCCCGAATTTTTCCATCAGTTACTTCCATAACTCTTTCAATTTACACCTTAGCATACAGTTTACCCACAATGCTAAGCAAGCTAATGCCACGGTAGTTTTACAGTCCTGCTTTGACCCTTTTCCCTTATATATTGGGACTCTAACGGCTTTGCACCGGTCTTCCAGTACCCGTTTCATTTCCCAACATAAATTAAACAAGGTGTACAGCAGGACTGCCACCTACCTCTCCAGCCTTAGCATTTCAGGTGATACTCTATCATATCCGGCTGCCTTACCTGCTTTCATGCTTTTCATTGCTTTCATTATTTCATCTACACTTATCTCCTACCTCTCTCCACTTCTTTCGGTATTTCTATTTCACTTAATTCAGACGACTCTTCACTCATAAACACGCTTTCAAAGTATTCCTTCCATCTCTTTAAATTAGAAACTTCATCATTCAGCATACAGCCATTCTCGTCTCGTATAGCATTCATTCTAGGCTGTATTGAATTTCCCTAGCAGTTCTTATGAGTTTCCAGAACATTTTAATATTTGCCTGGAAGTTATCAGATATCCTCTATCATTCTTACCGTTCTGTCTTGCTTTTTCCTTTTAACAACTTCTAGCCATGCTCTCTTCTTTGCTTCAACTTCCATCTGTTCCTCATCATCCCACCACAACGTATTATTTTTCCTTTCATTCATTCTCTTACTTACACCACATACTTCGGTGGCTGCATCCACCAAATCTTTCTTGACATTATACCACACAGTCTCCAAGTCTAAATCATTCATACACAATTCATCCACACCACTTATATTTTCTCTCAGTCTACATTTGAACTTCTCTTTCACACCTTAATCTTGGAACCTCTCTATTCTTATTCGCTGCAACGCAGTGGTAGACACAGATGTCCGATGCCGCCAACGCCTGAAAATACCATTTATTCAGCATAAGACCAGTAATGATCCGTCCCTACGTTGGCCCCAAGTAAGCCTTGTATCTACCACTGCGCTCCTCATTCTTTCATCCACAATTATGAAATCTATCATGATTCTATCATCACTTCTTTCCCATGTATACATGTGAATCCTCTTATGGCGAAAGAAAGTGTTCATTATGTCGAAAGTATAAATGAGAATGGCGAGAGGTCTTCACCATTCTCATTTATACTTTCATCGCCAAACGTTCCTAATATCCTTTCATAACCAGATCTCTCTACCCTACCCTTAATAATATAACATAATAATATTTTCATTTACCTTACATTTCATCAACACCATCCTTACCATGTCCCAAAACTGCTCTCGGATATAATTGGGCTTAGAAATATCTCAGGCGTACACCCTAGCATAAACAACTTCTTTAAGCCCACTTTCATCTGTATCCATAGCAGCCTTGGGCTTACACATTCATACTCTTTCACATTGACCCATTCTTTCTGAAAGGATGACACCGACTCTGACATTCCCGCTCGGTCTCTTCTACACCAGACCAGTATACGGTATACATGCCATGTGCAGTGGCATCCTTTCCTTTCGTTTCGTCCCATTTACACATAACACATCTATTCCTCTATCATTCATCATTTCGCATACTTCATCCATCTTATCATTCATTGCTCCACATACAATCAGCGTAGCTAGACGGGCCTCCGCAATCCACTTTTCGCCCCTCCGGGAGACAGAACGTGTGGCGAACCTTGTCGCCAGTTTTTCTCCTGGATTCTTCGCACCCTGCCCCATTGGGCAAGCGCTGGAACCAATTTCTTTTTATTTGCTGGCTCATGGTGCGAATTAGAAGTGGTAGCTTATTATCATACGGCAAGGAGCCGTGTCTATCCTTTCGGCTTTCTGGCTCGTTTAGCACGACCAGGGGACACTGATTTCAGTTTACTTGATTTTATATTCAAATACCCTTTTCTTTTTATTGTTGATATTCTGTTGCGAATGAATTAATTTGTGATTTCCGTATACAGGTTTGTATTGCTGCTTCTATTTCGTTATCTTTCAAATATTTACTATAATGTTTTCCTTTTTTAAACTCTTCGACAATACGCAACAACTCTAACTAAATTTCGTAGACTAGAATAATTTTCGAAAACTACATGCTTTAGAACTACAGCTGTGTGCGCCTTTATAGTTTGATCTAAATCTGTTTTTAAATTCTTTGTTCTCTTGTACTCAATTAATTAGTTTTCAGAAACGATGGTCCTGAAAACCATAACTCATTACCGACTTATGAACTGGGTAGCATGCTTGAAGCGCAATATCTGATATTATTAGTCTTTTGTTACAGGTGCGGTCGTCAGCGGTGGAAGATTTACAGAGTACTGATAGCAATCTTCGTGGCGGTTCCAAGTAAGTCCCAAAATGTTTATAGTACTATCTATCTTAATTTCTATGTCCTTATTATCTTTTCCTTTTCATCTAACTCCTATGGCCCCTTTGTCCTTATTATCTAATTCCTTTCCCTTAACTCCTATGTCCTCTTTGTCCTCATTCTAAGTGTACTCATTTTTAATTTTTATTTGACCTTTTTGCTGCACTACTTCATTTGTATATATTGAACTTATTCTATCTAATAGTTGCTGATTGTTACTGTTCCACTTCTGCAATGCGAATCGTCCTTTTCCTAATAATTCTACCATTTGTTTACAGATTTCCGCCCTCTTTGACGCTATTACTTCCATCTTTAAATCATCCATATAAAACGAATTTAAAACTCTATCTGCTGCAAGCGTGTACTTATCTCGTTCGTCGTATGCAACCTGATAGAGTGATCTAACTGCCTGATATGGTGCGGAAGCTGTTTCAAATGTCACCGTTAAGAACTCATAATCTTTAATTGGTTTTCAGGGCTTTCTCCAAAGTATTCTCTGGAGACAGCATCTTCATCCGCTATTCTGACTTGGCGGTACATTTTTTATATTCGCCACAATACCAATAGCGTATACTCTCCATCTAAATTGTGTGTCTTAAGTCTGCTTGCAGCGTTGGTCCAACCATTAAAGTGTCATTGGTGAAACTCCCTTTTATTTTCTCAGAGGCGTTGGAAACTACACGAACCTTCGTGGTGGTCTTGTCGTTTCTTATCACCGCGTGATGTGTTAAGTAAACCGCTTCATTTTTCTAATTATTCTCTTCCTTTACAGGTCTCATGTGTCCTAATTGTAAGTATTCATTAATTACCTCTATATATTTTTCTTTAAATCTGTGTCCTTATTTAATCTTTTTCTAATGATTTGAATCTTGTTTCAGCTATGTCACGTGAACTTCCGGCCTGTAGGGTCTTCCTCTCGAAATGGTAAACGCACAATTTATCTGCCTGTATCATCCCTCTTAGTAGTTTTAATGTAAAATTCTTCACATTTTTGCCTCCTCGATTAAGTATTTTCTTTGTACTAACTTGTTCTTCTATCTCCCAGAATTTCTTTAGAATGTTGTCTTTACTGAACTGTGTACAGTGTACACTTATATTTCTTGTGCGGTGTTTTGAACTCTCACTACTTGAACTGACTACACTGGAAAGGATCCACCCTATAGTGGTGTTCTGCGCTATTAAAATACCAGACGGACTCTTTACTATACCTTCCTTCACAATGCAGCAGTAAGCATCTGCGCCCAAAAGAATATCTATTTTATTGGTTGTTTTGAAATAAGGATCTGCTAAACACAGACCGTTGATATCAATCCAATCCAATGAACTGGTAGTTACACTTCTCTCAGGTAAGTATAATGTAATCTTACTCAAGACATAAGCATTTATTTAAAGTTGAAAATCAAGATCAACCGTGGTTTTAATAATCAGATTTACCATATAATTAGCAATGGTTGACTTATTGTCTCCTAAACCTGAAACTTGACCTCGGACTGGAATTTCCTTAAACTTAAGAAATTGGACAGTGGCCTCTGTAATAAGACATGCCTGTGATCCTTGATCAGTAGGGCTCGAACTGTTTTATTCTCCCATCTTGGACTCGGCCTTTATTAACGCAGTGGCTAATAAAACCTGTCTGGGTTTTAAAACTTTGCCCGTAGATAAGCATGCAACTATCTGATTCTCACTAGTTTGAGAACTGGTGTTATCGATAGCGGACTTTACTGTAGAATCTTGCCCTTTATTCTATGCATTAGGTTCTCTATTAGGATGCAGAAAGGAATGCTGGCGCTTTTGCAAACTCTACAGACAGTCTGCTTTTTACAGTTGTATACTGTATGATTACCGCTAAACAATTGAAACATATTTTATTTTTGCCACAAACTCTCGTCTGTTTTCTATGGACTGTTTTGCAAATTGCTTACAGAAACAAAGCTTGTGAAGTTCCGAGCAAAATTCGCAACGAATATTCCACGACTTTGTGGCCAGCATTGCTTTCGAACTATGAACGTGAGAACTATTATTGATCTGGTGAGCCACAGTCTTTGTCGGCTCTATACATTCTAATGCGCGGAAACGACTTTCAATAAATATCCGAAACTGCTCAAAGGTGGGTAACTCGTTGCTGCAGTCATTAGAAACGCTTAACTCTCACTGCTTTCGCGTTCATTATCTAATTTGAACGTCACTATATGGACAACAATAACATACCATGTACTTACATCGATTTACAAATTTTTCAATGCATTTAAACAGTCGCTTGTATCTAGCAGCTCCTTTAATGAATTAGCTGATTCCACATATAAGCATTTGGTCGAACAATCTTTCAAAATACAACTGTTTAGGTACTTTTTATTTGCATAGCGCTTTTCTAGCTGAGACCAACATTTGCTGAAATTGGCATCTGTGATTGGTGTCTGCCTAATCAACTGTTCGACTTCACCAGTGAGGTGACTTTTAAGATGCAGTTTTGCACATTATCCAAAGATGCATTATTGTGTACTAGTGAAATAAAAGATCGTGAAAAGTTGTCCATTCACTGTACTTGCCAGAAAAGTAGGAATTGTTATCTAGGCAACTTTACAAATGAATTAGATTGCTTAGAAGAGTAAGAAGAATAATTACTAGATCCACTATCTTGTGGTAGCGGTTCTCTAACACTATTTAATGTTGGTTTCATTAAACACTACATGATATGTAAGTATCTTCTGTTATGTCATATATATCGACAACCTTTTGACCTATGTCTTCTAACTAAAACTGACCATAAAGTTGAGATTTAGTGTTTTAAACGAAGACCAATCATTTTCTAATAATTCAAGCCTTGTTTGTATATATTCTACTGTAAGTCTATCCTTTGGGCACTTTTTAAAATTAGTAGAGCCTTTTGTATTACTTGTTGAAGGTCTTTTAATATATTAATTTGTCCTTCTATCGTAAACAACAAACAAAACAATGGTAAAAGATATGTGTAGAATTGATTAATTAATCTTAAAAAAACCGTATAATTTAATTATTTATATAAAGTTAAGTTTATCAATCTGAATGGTTAACACAATATCAACTTTGTAGCAGAAAATCTAAATTGAAACGTAAAACTTAACAAGTTTTTACTAAACAAAGTTTGCAGATTTTCTAAGTCTCAAAACAGCGAAACATTTTACAAGACAGTGTTTATAAAAAATACACTCTGGTAGAAATCGGGCATAGGTTCCCGTTCCGCCGTTTTCTAAAACTATTCTAAGTCTTTAATCTAACATGCACAATTTTAAAGTTAAAATCTTCTTTGAAATAAAGTTCAAAATTGCTTGGCAAATATTGTCTACTGTACTTGTCACAAATTATTAATAAGTTATATTAAATAATAATTGTCTCTGTACTATGTATTTAATTAAATTGTACTCACGTTTGCACTTCACTCACACAAACACAGGTTGAACTAGTAGTGTACTTGCGCCCCTTTCGACGTCACTTTGAACTTCGACTCCGGCTGCTATCGACGAACTCGAAGAATAACGATGTACAACTGATGGCACCCTCTGTGCGTCGTTGAACTAACACTCAAATGCAGTTGAGTTTGTCCACCTTGCTGGACAAAGCTGTTGCTGCCTTTGCGGGGTGCTCAGTACTCTGCCGCAGCGATCCACTGCGATTACTACGGGTGCAGCCCAAACCTGACATCGCTAACCAACAAAAGTTCCGACTATTCCGGGTCTGATATCCGGCTCAAGGACCAATGTTTACCTTGTTGCACAAGTTGTTCTGTTGTCCTACTGATACCCTAGAAGGGTTGATGGTATATAAATCAAACCACAACAATGTATGATCGAAGCTGTTTTATATTTTTTGCTAATTATTTCAATGACCTTATTACACACTAGGTAACGCAACCATAATGCAATCTATTTCTATGTCAACGCCATCTATCGAAGTAGAACTAAAACTTTTTAAATTACAAATATGGTTTCTTCATTAACACTACTGATACTACTACCTTTACTGATGCGTTGTAATATCTGACGACGAAGATGGAATGAATTTAAGTCTGTCATAATTATAATAGCTCTGCCTCATTACAAGTCGCGGCACGTAAGCCGATACGTGGAGGGACGCGCGAATTGAATTGCGACTATAGGGCCAATCAGCGCGTGCGAACGATACGCACAAACCAATCAGCGCGACTTATGTGCAATAAACCAATCAGCGCGACTTATCCGCAATAACGGTCACCGCTAGACTTTCGTGCCGCTACTTATAGCTGTCATTTTACTAGCTCTCTATACCCTTCAGACCGGAACACAGCAGTGCTCCCTGCTACTAGCAGTAGATATAGTTAGAAATCGAAGGCGCTATAGTGCTAATGTTTACTTCGGCTCCGTACTAATAGTGATCTCAAAAATAAATAAAGCATTTACTTAGTGGAAAAGACAAAAGTGAAGCAATAAACAAGTGAATTATATCATAAATTGTGGATAAAGTTTAACATTGAGTGAAAACTATGTAAACAGTGAAAATGACTCTTACTGAACTAGTCATATTGTGCTTATACAGACAATCCTCATACTTTATGCATTTGAAGTGAAAGACTAATTAAAACTGAAGTACATTGTGAGCTTTCATAATCCCGGCAATCGTGTTTCTATAAAAGTAATATAAATAACCTACTTTTTCAATATCAAAGAGCTTGCAATAATAAAGGGTGGCATATTTGCAAAAGCATTAGCGACATCTGTTGGAAGCTACCCGTATCACTAATACAAGTCCGAAACATCTTCGATCTACGATCGATCCGTCAAAGCTAGTTATTTTATGTCATCTTATCTTAGCAAGTCGGAACAGGAACTCAAGAGGGCGCTAGTAATAACATATCAATTGCTTCAATTTTCTAATATAATTTATAAATAATTCGGAAAGTTTAAGAAATGGAGAAATTTTACGAGCTTCGAAAAATTCGAAGAGATTTAGATAAACGAAAACCGCAATAGAAAAAGTGGAGAAAAAGTGACGGACAAAGTTACGCAAAATATAAACTGCATATTGGAAGACAAGTTTAAACTATTCAATGAAAAATACAGAGCATCTAAGGGAAAAATGTGAAAATCAAGAATAACGACTGTATTTTCTAGAAAAACAGGCAAGAAAAAATATCGTCTTTTTCGGAATAAAGGAAATGGAAACATCATATTCTAACCTAAAGTATCATATTGAACTTTATCAAAGAACATTTCTCTCAAGAACTGGACCGGGATATTCAAGAAAGATGGTTCGCGGCTACCGCACGATCTCCTCGAGGCGGCGAGCCTCCTTGCTGGATTGCCGCCATGGGATCTGGAGGCGAGATCCTCGCGCGCTGCACGAATGGCGCGCGGGGCTATGCGGGGAAACCGCTGCCGCGGCAGTTTCGCGCGCAGACAGACTTCGGCATGATCTCATGGCGACATGGAAGGCGACTGTCGCAACCCCGTGCTGGGCACGCCACTATAGCGGCGATAAGACCCTCTTTGAGGTGGCTTGAGAGACGCCACGGTGTCCTCACCTTCCGCCTGACGCAGGTCCTCACCGGACACGGTGTGTTCAGGTTCCTGCACCGAATCAGGCGGGAGAAACGCCAGGTGCTCCCACTGCGAGGATCGACCGGAGGACGGTGGAGCACACCGTGGAGGTGTGCCCTGCTTGGGCGGAGCACCGCCGTGTGCTCGTAGCGGCGATAGGCGGCGGCGACCTCTCGCGTCCGGCCTGGTCGAAGCCATGGTCCGGGCGAGACGGAATGGGATGCCGTCACCACCTTCTGCGAAGCAGTGATGCTAGCGAAGGAGGTGGCGGAGCGGGAGGAAAGAGCAACAGCTTTCCTTCCCGGCCGCCGCGCGGAGACGCCCGGGCGTCGGGGCTACGTCGTGGCCCCTGACCACCGTAAGCGCGGACCTGTGGACGGCGAGCAATGGGTAGCTCGCCGTCCGTCCGTCTAACGACGACAGGCCGTGTCGACGGCGCGTTTTGTTCCGCGCGCCTCAAAAGGCTGTCAGCAGCGTGAAGGGGCCTGAAGACGACGCCTGCCGGGGCTGCGGGCTGTTCGAAAGATACCGCGGCTCCGGAACGTAAGGCACTGAAGGAACACGGATGGTTTTAGTCAGTAAAGTCTGACAATCCCCGCTCCACCCACAGCGAAAGGCGTCATTAGATGATTTTCCAGAAGATAGATGATTCAGGATATTCAAAGTTAGAAGAATAGGCAAGGGAAAGACCTCGACCAGTAATTGTCACTTTTGTACACTCGGCATAAAAATTAATTTGTTTAAAAATAGAAATGCACTAAAAAATACCGGTTACTACATAACGGAAGATTTCCCACAAAATATTCTAGAGAAGAGGAAAGAGCTCCAAGAACAAGCAAAAATCGAAAGGGAAAAGGGAAACTTTGTAAAAATAAAATACGACAAGCTTGTCATAAATGAAAAAAAACAAAACAGTTGGAAATAACAAAAGAATGCTTTCAACTTCGCTGAAAACAAAACCACAAAAGGAGCGAAACAAATACACAGGCTAACAAGAAAATAAATCACAAACACAACTAGAGAAGAACTTCAAGCCTATCGAAAAGTATTTTAAAACCGGGCATGCTGAATTACCTGATTAACAGGAACACGAACAATCCATCAGATATGCAGCAAAATAATAACGTTAATATATAACAATTACCGCCCCCCTCTCACAACGTCAACATACAACAACCACTATCAGAACACCAAACTCATCTTCCAAGCCGGCTGGTCACCGTGGAAGATCACGACCAAAACCCTCCAAACAACCCTCCGAAAAATGAAACAACCCCACAAAAAACGTTATACATTATGACATACAACGTCAAAACACTTTCATCATATGATCGTTTGATAGAGCTAAACGAAGCTCTCAAAGAAATTAAATACGACATATTAGGATTAGCTGAAACAAGACGCATTGGAAACAAAATCGAAGAGCATGACTTCATCTTCTGCTATACAGGCCACACACCTGGAAGGCATGGCATAGGTTTTATAGTTAAATGCCATTTTAAAATAATATAGAAAGCTACCTCGGACTTTCTGAAAGTAGCCATATTGAACCTGAAATTCAGTACCAGCTTATCCATCATTCAAGTCTACGCCCTACTTCACAAGCAAGCGACGATGAAATCGATAACATGCGACATAAATAGGGCAATTGAACTAATACAAAGACTTCATACTGATGGGCGACCTAAATGCTAAAATTGGGATAAAAAACGAGGAACATCTAATCATGAAAGCACACGGATATGGAATCAGAAACGAGAGAGGACAAAGACTAATCGAATACGCCAGCGAAAACAAACTGTCAATTTTGAACACATTTTTCAAAAAAAAACAAAAAAAATGGACCTGGCGATCACCTGATGGAGCCAACAAAAATGAAATCGACTTTGTGCTCTCAAATCGACCTCATCTGTTTAAAAACATAGAAGTACTGAACATTAATTACCCTTCGGATCACAGGCCAGTAAGAGCTACAATATCTTATGATACATTTCAAAAAAATAGAACAAAGTTTACTAACTGTCAACATAGCACAATAAAAGCGAGGAAGAAATCACCAAGTTCAAAGAATATCTAAACTCCTACATATTGAAAGATCAAATGTTCGACGAGACTAGTATCCCAGTCCAGAAATATTACGATAACTTAATCAGAACATCACTTCAAGCTTGCAAAACATAAGTAGCCCAAAACCCAAAGAAAGTCCACAAAATACTTTCGGAGCGTACATTAAAACTTCTTAAAAGAAGAAGACCTGCAAAAAGTTCAAATAAAACAAGAGCAACAAAGAACGAAATCTCAGCGCTTTACAAACTTGTCAACAAATGCATAAAAAAAACTACGCCAACTACAGATATAAAACTATTGAAAAACACCTACGCCAAACTAGAAGCACAAAAAGGCATTCAAAGAGCTGAAACCAAATAAAACTTGGATCGAAGAGCTAAAACGAGGCGAAATAACCAAAACAACCGATGCGACATCATCTGCATAGCGACAGAGTTCTACAGGGATCTCTACAGCACAAAAGAGCCAGAAGACACCAGCCACGAGAGCCAAAATAACAGCAGCGACGGAAACAAACTAATAAGACCCCAAATTGAAGAAAATGATGTCATTGATGCATTGAACAATCTGAAACTAGACAAAAGCCCGGGCTCGGACAACTTAACAAACGAGACTCTAAAGATAGCTGCCCCAATACTAGCTACACCCTTTTCAAATTTATTCAACTCTATCCTCAAATCTGGAGAGACACCCACTCAATGGTGTGAATCTAACATAATTCTGCTGTATAAAAAAGGCAACCCGAATGATATTGGGAACTATAGACCTATAAGTCTACTGCCGAGTACATATAAGCTATTTTCTACAATCCTGACCAGAAAAATAAGCTCTACCTTAGTAACAAGACAACCCGTCGAACAGGCAGGGTTCAGAAAAGGCTTCTCTACCATCGACCATATTCACACACTAGAGCTTCTCATCGAGAAATATCAAGAAAAAGTAGACCATTATACTTGGCATATATCGACTACAAAAAGCATTCGATTCGGTGTCACACAGCTATATCTGGAAACTCTAACACAAAATGTGGAAAACGAATATATAAGAGTAATCACAAGCATATACAGAAAGAGCAAAAGTAGAGTTAAACTAGAAACAGCCAGTTCTTGGTTCCTTGTAAGGAAGCGTAAGACAGGGGACCCACTGTCACCTATACTATTTATAGCCACATTTGAATCAATAATAAGCAAGCTTAAGTGGAGTGAATGCGGTATAAAGTAAAAATAAGTGTTTAAGCCACCTACGTTTTGCCGACGACTTAGTGCTGCTATCAAAGAAAGGAAAGGAATTATAGCATATGGTAGAATCACTAAACAAAGCTAGCAAGCTCGCCGGGCTAGAAATGAACCTCTCTAAAACTATGGTAATGACCAACAGCACCAAGGTACAAATATTCGGCGATAACGAACCTATCAATACACCGAAAATATATTTACCTAGGTAAGCAAATAAGCTTCGATAGACTAAACAACTACCAGGAGATTGAGCAAAGGGCCCAGCTAACATGGAATAAGTACTGGAGCTATAAGGAAATATTTAAGAGCAACATGCCAATCAAACTGAAGACTAAGGTTATGAATTCTTGCCTTATACCATGCCTGACCTATGCTTGTCAAACATGGAAGTTTAATAAAAATATCAAAAATAAAATTATAACGTGCCAACGAGGAATGGAGCGGAGTATGCTAAACATAAAAGAATAAATAAAATAAGGTATATAAAAATACGCAACATCATAAAAGCAACAGACGCCTTAGCACAAGCTCTCACATTAAAATGAAGTGGGCGGACACATAGCACGCCTGCAAGATCAAGGTGGACAAAAAGAGTGACAGAATGGAGGGGGCCAGTGGGCAAAAGAAAAAAAGGGAGACCTCGCAACAGATGGGAGGATGAAATTAAACGCAGAGCGGGTCCAAACTGGATACAAACAGCGCAATCCAGAAAACTGGCTCAATTTGGAGGCCTTTACCTGCAGAGGGTTCTTACAGAATAATTCCACTATAATACTAACATATCAAAAATTCTTTGTATAATTTTTTTAATACTAACAAAACTAATTAACTTTGTAACTTTGTAAACTAACATTTCTGGAAGAAATAAAAGGCTTTTTATTTTATTTATTTATTTATTTATATATAGTTACGAGTAGAATAAATACAATATTACATAAAATTGTAAAGACAAGAACTGTACAACCAAGTGTATTCAAACTCATCCTGAATAGACTATCTTAACGCAAACTAAAATAAAAAACAAAATGGATGACTTATCGTTGGGTCTGTGGGTTTGTAATGAAATAAAAATGAACTGAAATTTAGATATCACTTTCTCTCTTTTCTCCAACTAGCAACAGGTAGCCGTACTGTTTTCAATTCTTTTCTTTTTGACTAGCTCACAAAGTAATATTATATGTTCAGTGCTCACTAAATATAAAGCTAAAGTAAGATACGTGTTTTAACATTTAAGATGCTAATTGATAGAATCAGACGTTACTTTGCGGAAATCCATAATATTAAAATTGCTAAAAATTACTTTGTTTATATCCGCAATAACCTGCTAAAAATTAGCTAGGCGCTGAGTCTTAGCGGTTAGCCATTGCAGTCTACTTCATCTGAAGATGCCTCGTGTAGAGGCGAAACACGTCGTATTATCGCCGGTGGTGTTTCTTTCCTAGTGTGTGTATTGTGAGTAGTGGTGCTGAGATTAGTGG